>OZ022496.1:2979952-3549952 GCA_963989405.1 Trypoxylon attenuatum | reverse complement strand
CAAACAGGGTATGCGACTCGTAGTGTTAGAAAGATCAGGACACAAGGCCACTATATTTTCATTCGAATCATTATTTTCTGATTCCGCGACGCATTTACAGTAACACCACATTCCACTTAGGAAGAATAAGTATAGATACTTGACAATTTCAATATCAAACTCTAAATGGTGTCACACTACTAGATGTGAATAATTTGCCAATTACTTATCGACCCTACGATCTTTATTCGAAATTTTCATTTCCGCGGAAGAATAACTAGTTTCTCGTTGTTATCAACTAAACATGGAGGAGCTGTGGTGTTATCAATGGTAGGAACAGTCGGTAACCAGCTCTGATAATGCACATCCCAGTCGAATCGATCCGAAGCAAGCTGCATTAGTGACAGATGCACAACTCGAAATTCTAATACTTGATTTTTACTTTATCGGCACTTCGATTAATACCATTGCTGACACCCTCTCGAATTGTTATCGTTTCACCGAAAAACTGTCATCCTGTTAAAATATCTAATATCGACTAGAAAAAAAGAGAGGTGACCTTTCGTATGTAGAATACGAATAGTGGCAATTTTGAAATGAAAACTTCTAACAAGCTAAAGCTCTCGCACAAAGTAATCATGAAAAACCTACTGACCCAAGTCTAAAACACCAACCGAAAGGAATAATCGGGACTGATCTTTCCCTGGATCACGGTATCCTCGACTATCCTCTGGACCACTATCGTAGGCTTTTTACGAGTAGTGAACTTGTAATTCTTAACAATGTTTCCTTCGCGCATTGCACAATGCCGAGTTACGTGAGTCGAAGGAAACATTGTTAAGAATTTTCCTAATCGATTCATCAACGAGTCCTGGACGAAGATTTCGCGAGGAAAGAGACGAGAGCAAAGAGTCCCTCGATCTTGGCGAGGTGACAAAGAACAGTTTTGTACAACCGAGTGCCGGAGCTGGCGAAACGCGAGGTTTTCTAGGGATAAAAACGATCTGTACATGTATATCGCGCTGTACATAGATTTCTGTAATTTACTATGGGATTAGGTGAGCTCGGAGGAGCGTGGAGCGAGTACCTACGATAAGTGCTTAATAATAAGTGCCATTCAGTTGATTTTTCGACAATGAACGAGCGATGAGGCCGAGCTTCACAGCGCTTCGAAATACCTCTCACGAGGTCGATAGTAATTTATTGGTACTTAAGAAGCCTGTTTGACGCTTTGCGAGACCCGATCTTCAACGTGTGCTACTTATCTCAATTTATCTAAGGATATTTCATATTCAACTGATGTTTTAATCGATTCTTTTTAAAAAATTGGTTCTACGTCGATTTGTACAAAGTTGTCTCGCAACACGACAAACAGGAAACAATATTCGTGTGGTTTGTTTGTATGTTATTTCGTAAATAACTTTACGAAATCGTAGCGATTTCATCGCAAGAAGTATTACACTACACGGGAAACACGTGTGGAACGATGGTTTCGGTACTATGGCAATTCTTCAATCACTTTACGCCCACTTCGTAATTTGTAATTATTTAATTATAGATTTTAATTTAGTGCTTTTCTTACGATTCATCACCATTGCATTATGGTTCAGTCATAACAGATCTCGTTTCGCGTAATTCTAATTAGCATAAACGTTTGCGTAATTCGAACTGAATGCTTTTACGGTAAACCTTAGTTAGTAACATTGAATCGCGCTCTATATACAAGTATTTCACGTATCCTATGTTGAAGTATATTTCCATAATAGAGGCACATTTATTTAACTTGAATATTTAATGCGATTGGATCGAAGATCACGTACAAGATGGAATTTGGTTTGATCCCAATCTAATGTACGTCTACGCGAGTAATCGTACAATTCCGATTAATTAATCGCAACGTACAAGAATGTGGATTTAAAAACTAATTGCAATTACCACGTAAACTAGGAAAGTGAAAAGTTATCGTGTCATTTTTCCCTACAATATCGAATTCTGGTAAAATAGGAGAGTCACCGATCGATTATCATAAAGTAATTGTACTAGTTTGCGAATTATATTTTAAGCTGCAATTTTTGCACATTTACTGGGACGTCGCGTTGCTCCCCCGCGAAATACATTAAATAGAGAAGAAGGGATACTTAAAGTTTAAGGGTTTTGTTTAACGCAATGCTTCGAAGAGTCGACTGGCTCGGAAAGATTGTGTGCCGCGCGCCTCAGCTCGAACTGATTTCTTTCTACGGTTAACTCAACCGAACCGTTCGTGTTAAACTTAATGGGTTACCAAAGCATTTTCACCAATATTTTTTATTCTTCATATTGCGTAACGCCTGTACGAAGACTAATGTCGCTGAATAATAAACTCAATCTTTTATTTAACTCTGTGATGCGTGCTAGTATTGAGCATAGCCCAGATAACTTGTGAACTCGAGATAAAAAATTTTACTTTAACATTTTTAATCTCTACAAAGTGATACGCGTGGTACAGATGGCTCTTTTATCAATTGCACTGATCGGTGATGATCAGTCATCGTTATAAGTCTATCGATAGTTCTAGCTTTAATGTAGTCTAACGTAGACCCTCGTTAAAATGACAATTCCATCTGTACTACTGCGACTTTCTGCCTCCGCCCGAAACCTTGATCCACTTTTTCAATCCCTAGCAATTAAACATCCCTTCCACAGTGTCACTCTTACCCTGACAAATGCATCTCCGACGCAAATCAATCGACAATCGCGAACTAATTAAATCCTCCAAATCAAACAAAGGAGACTCCTCCAAATCTCTCATGAAAATACATATTTCTAGCTAGCTAAGGCCCGAATGGATGTATCGATTGTAAGGTTCTGCAAAATAATGACCTTGATCTTTGCATGAATATTTCCAATTACGAAGTTTACATCATTTGCGTACATACAGTAGGATTTAGAGCGCGCGGAGTTCAGTCGATTAATTGGACCGCATTATTAATCAGTGGAGCAAATGCCAGTAGCCTGAGAATCAGGATATGTATCTAGTCGGTTTCAGTCTAGGGATTAGATGGGTCTGACAATTTATTTCTGTGATTTCCGTCGGAATTTCGAAGAAAGAAGAGAAGCAGTAGACGAGAAGAGCTTTCTAATAGAAACTGGAGGAATAAATTGCTAGTCCGAACAATCTCTTAGACAAAGATTTAAACTACGTCTAGAAAATGAATTGGCACCGTGAATTTCGAGTGGAGTTTTTTATTTCTTCTTTCGCGTCCCAATTGCAAAAGATTGCATACTGTTTCGTTACTGTGCGAGAAATGCAAAGATTCAAAGGTCCGATTCGAGTTCGAGAAGATAGAGAAGAAGGTTCAGGCCGCGAGATAATCCGGAGCCGTGTTTTTAATTGGTCTGTCTTAATTAAGACTCTCGGGTAGCGCGCGAGGGATCTTCTGAAAAATTCTAATTGCCGGAAGAACGCTCACAGCCGCGCCACTTTCTCCTTTCCCTTTCTTTTCCCTTTCTTGCACCCTTCTCCCTTGGCCTCTCGCCCCCGTTACCCTTGCCAGGCTACTTTTGCGCGGCCTTACTCGAATCTGCCTCTCCTTTTGACACCGTTCGTCTGTTAGCTGAGGAAGATGAGCGCAAATACGAAGGATTCTTTAAGATTTCTTCCTCTTTAATGGTTTATTCGATCAACTTCAACACCTCGCGGCCGATCAGCTTTCCATTATTATTGATATTTTATGAGTAATAGCTGTGGCTGATGGAGCAATAGAAGTCGAATTGATTTTAACTCATCTCGTTAAAGGAAAATATTTTAGTTCGATCTATTATTTTAGTAGCAAAATCAATTTCACGAAATCGCTTTACTCCTGATTGCTTTCTCATTAAAATGATTAACTATCCGATGCATTGGCTCTAGCCCTCTGGAAATTAATTCAACGACAATTGAAATTTTAACGAGACTCATCGGTTTTTCAAGTTTCGATTAAACTGTCTATTAAAATGCGTTATCTCGGGTCTCAGTCTGCGCTGTTTGCATCAAGTGAGATCGAAACATAATTACACGAGGGACGCGTATACTCGATTTGTACCTGCCGCGTGTCCGACGTGTCCAATGCGTTCCAACGGGTCCCTTGGGTGCCTGTTCAATTCCAGATTCAATGAAATAACCAACACGTAGTATATCGATATGCCGCCGCGAGCTATAGGTTCTGATTTCGTTTGCAAACTCGTCCGATCAGCCAGAGTGGACTTACTGTTTATTTTATTCCTCAAACTTTCCTTTCCGATTCCGCGTCCTATTAAAATTATTTCATAGGTATCCTGAATTCATACCGAACATGAAAATAAGTAGATCAAAGCTTACCGATGACGAAAACTTTCCATCTCAACTACCGAGTATTTATGGAAGACGCGAATCTTACGACTACATTCGAAACAGAAAAAAAAGAGTAACAAAAAAAAGAAATTATTCTTGGAGTTCAATTCGCACCTCTCAATCGCTCATTAATCTCGTCGAAACAGAAACAATGGAATCCTCTATTTATATCGAAGAATGAGCCACAGTTTCATTAACTTTCTTTCTCGGAGTCTCGATTACGGTATTCTTACCGAAGCAATTTATTCCAAGCGAACTGACCGACATTCGCAAGAAGAGAGATGTCTCGGAAACTCAACCATATACCGTTCTGACGCGATGCCCTTGCAATAAAAATTTATTCCCATTCGACTTTGAAATGAACATTACTCCCTTTCTCGATATATCACTGATGATTGATCATCGCGAATACCAGAATAATTATTCCATGGCAATACTTATAGCAATATTTTTTGTAGTTTCAATAGTTAACCAACGAAGTCAATTCAATTTAATTTACCAACGATCTATCGAGCAGTGATACGCGTTCTGTCATAGGAGATTCTAATTTGACTTTAAATCGACGAAGAGGATGAGCGTGGAACCGGAGCGAGGTATACGCGTTTCAGGACTCTGTCCTCAACGACGCGTTTACTTCATCTATCGCGTTACCTGATCCTATGTAGCGGTAACCTAGTTCTGAGACGTTCCTCATCCTTTCTGATCCAGTTCTATCAGCAACCGTGTCTGCTTTTATTACGCTTGCCAAGATAGTGTGTGTGTGTGTGTGTGTGTGTGTGTGTGTGTGTGTGCATAATCCCTTGAAACTAATGATTTCCCGTGGACAAATTAGAGGGAGATTAGTCAGACGCTGAGATCCCGCGAGACGGTTAACGCTACATAGGAATCTTCGCAAGCCTGTTATCATCCACGAGTGCATTGAATGACTATGCAAAGTCTTTAAAACGAAAGTAAAATACACTCTGTACTTTCCTTCGCGAAAGAAAGTCAACGGTGGAACTATCCTCAAAGAATTTCCAAGTACTAAAAAACACATTAAAAATTCTTTTCTAACTGAAAGAGTGGAATTCTTTATAATCCTGATATATATTTGTTTCGTGTCCCATCGATTATTAACAGTACTCGTTTCACGCTTTCAACGCAGAAGAATTTTCACGAAGAAGACTTTTTCCCGTTCAAAAATCATCTCACTCAGCATGGCTTTCATTCTAACTCCATTCTTACTCCATCGCTAACAGATCCCAAAGGTTAAAAGTACAAAATTGGTTGAACTCGAGCACGAGGATCAAGAGGAAAGTTGAAAGAAGATGAAACGGGTTTTTTTTTGCGACAATTGCGGTGGTAGTGTCACTGCCGTTATCGTAGCACCGTTCCCCGATAATCCACGACAAGATTTTGTATGGGACTTGTGAATGTGTGTCTGAGGTGTTGGCGAGTTTCTACTTGTAAGTAGACGTATAATATAAGCACATGTAAATATTGCTGTACTATAAATAATCCGTAGTCCGCGGTCTGACTTCTTTTCGATCTCGAGTCACTCTTCGCGTTTCCCCCTCTATCTCTCTCTCTCTTTCTATTTCTATTTCTCTCGTTCAGCATGACGCGACAAAAGACTGACAAATGTTGTCTCGCGAAAGGATTTTTTGTAGTCGAACTATTTATCTCTCGAAAAGCGACAGATTACCGAAATCGACCGGGAGAGCTACTGTCCCCGATTTCTGGGATTAGGATTTAATATCCGAGTAGCGTAATAGCTATGTACTATACGACAATCGATATCGTGGAGGAAGTCTGCACCGTGTATATCACCGTTAACACACTCTGGAACGAGCCTGGACTTCGAATTAACATTTCCAGGTTGTGTAGCCATCCCTTAAATGATTTACAATTATAATAAATTAATTATCAAACGGTGTTTGGCCTATTTATTTCATTCCCAATTGATTATTATCTGCGTGCGTGACGTTGTTAGATTCGAGTCGATAGTATATGTGCGTGGAAAATGTTCCTAATAGCACGATACGCGCTGATACTAATCCCGCATGTATCGTAATCGGTTTCATCTCCCGACCTGAACTAGTTTCCCCGGGGCGGAGATCACAAATGTAAGTCAGATTAGGGCTAATGTCATAGGAAGGACCGGACCGCGCTGTGGAATCCATCGCGTGTATCCTACACACCCACGTATGCGATTGCAACGCGCTTCCGTTTCACCTGGCAATTGGTCCTGAGTCATATTACTAATTGGACTAATCAGTTTCTCCCTGGCAGAGGTTTTGACGTGAGACAGATGGAAATAGGCTTCGAATTAGGTGGATGTAACGCTAGCTTTCGCCAGGGTAATTGCTGTAACGAGATCCTGACTCGCGAGATACCGAGGGAGAATAATGCCGAGTGAATATATATTTTTCCTTCTGGGACAATGTCGTTCCATTAAAGATCCTGAGAGGATTTTCATTCCTCCGAATTCTCTACTGGCAAGTATCTGATAAAATAATTTCTTAGACGGTCTTTGATTAAAAAAAAATCAACATGGTCGATCTTGAAAATCTGGATGATTATGATATTTCGCAAACCGTACGCGATGAGAGAGATTCAATCCAACGAATACCTAATTAGCTTTTGCCTCATTAAATTCTGCCATTCGCTACTGCCGCCAAAAACCTCGCGCCACTCGGAATTCCAATTACCAGCCGCGCACAAGCACGCGTCCTGAAAAGTTTCCAGTGCGAAAAATCGAAACGTTACTTTTCCCGCCGGCAAAAACTAGTCCAAGCAGAAAAAGTGTTCTGGCGAGTTAGATTTTCACTAAATTCTACGTGTTTTGCTTGTGATCATTTCGTTATCGCAAAAACTACCAACGCAGAGAGAGACATTTTTTTTCTCACTGATGGATGAATCCTAAACGCGGTTATCTCGGTGGAATCGAAAGATTGATTTAAAAATCGGTAGAAAAATGTCAATCGAAGTCAGGTCGAAATAGAGCTACATACATAGAGAAAGAGCCAGCCAGATGGACAGAATATGTACTGCCAGAGACACGATGGAGCGAAGATGAAGGTTCATATCGACAGGACCGAACAAAACACCTATTGTTTTCGAGATTTTGGTCGACAGAACTGGAGCGTCGAAAAGTAAGTGCGATGGGAAACATTGAAAAATTTGAAGCTCAAAAAAATATAACTCAGGATTGATGATTGTCGAACGAAAAGGAAGATGGGTAAAGAAAAAAGACGCGTCAATTATCGTTTTGAGTATCGTACGATAGAAGCATCTCACACCTATACAATATTTCCCATATGTCATACAAACAAACGCGATAGGTGTCAACGTAAAAGGGCATTTTTTCCAGTAATTTTTTCTCAAACACCGTTGGACTAAATATGAGCCATTGCAGAAGGCATTGACATACTGGCATGCTTCCTTTACACGTCCATGGAATATCGATTCCCGCACTGATGTATCATGCATAAAATAGTGTTCGGAGACTCGCTTGTCACGCCAGTGTTAATGATGCTACATCTTTCCACGCGATTTTCAAAGTCTTTACGAACAAACTTGTATATACATAAATCTATGTGAAACTTCAGATTCGAAGTTCGAATGCCACCTTCGAATAAGCATCATTGATCGAAACAATAACATTCGATAGAATATATAGATTTTCCTTGTTCGTAGGAATTTTTTATTCGAACGATATCCAGTGTTAGTTAAATGTACGTAAGGACTTATCGTACGATTCGGAATGCACGCGAATTGTGTTACCAGAGAAGATAGGGAAAGATAGAGCGAACGCGGTACACCAAAGAGTTATTTGCTCTTGATATGCGGTATCACGCACGTTCGATCAGCAGACTGACGCCAGTCTCTCTCCCTACGACTGGTTGGGTTTCTTCCTCGTTTTGGCCCCTTGTACATTTCGATCTTCCCTTCCGCTCAACCGAACTCCTCCCTTCGATCTCGAATGAAACAAGCCTCATAAAAACTCGCGTGAAATCTTTCCACAGAAATGACAAAACGCAGTTTAATGGAAATAACATCACGTTTCTAAAGCGATGAAGCAAACCCCACTGAATTATTTATCAAATTCGATAAAGTTCGAGCATCATCATTTTTGGTTGGTATATTTCCTTTGTATCGTACATTATTCGGAGCTGCTGTTTCCCCGAAATATTTACAGGTAATCCGAGCCCCGTGTTTCCCGACAACGGTGAATATTCATTCGGTAATAAATTGTATCACGCAGCACGCCGCGTAGTTAGTTCCATTTTGCGTCAGTTAATTCTTCGCGAATTATAATTTTTTAGAATAATAGCGAAATTTTAATCCTATTGGGATTCGACAAAACAACAAGGAAATACATTGATTTTTCATTGGCTCGCGAGTGGAAATCATTTTCTAGAAATTACATTTTCCAGCAGAGAGTTTCTCGGGGAACGGATAACGGGAGGGCGAAAGCTCCATCAGGATTAATATCCAATATCCCAGACGTACTCATCTGCGATCCGTATCAACTTTGCTGGTAGATTAGAATTTTCTTTATCCATCGGATTACATTGTCAATGCGCGATCTTCCTACTATATCAAACTTTGCCTTTCTCTTAATCTCCTCTCCTGTTCTTCGATCTGTATTGTCACTCGAAAAATCTAATTAATACCCATTACTTAGTACTGAAAAATGCAAGTTGTCGAACGGATCTACTCTCCAACGCGATATCGCAGCCGAACAATTGATCAATTTTCCCAGAGTTATATCGTTAATTAGAGTTCACTTTGCAAAAACTTTTTCACCAGCAGCGATTCGCGACTTTCATCCATTACGCCAATGACGCGCCACTTCTCTTTCGACAGAGTTAATCTTTGAGACAGAATCGATTCGGATCGATTTGAAAGCTCGATTGAACTTAAAAAGAGAATTCATTCATTCGCTAAATAGCTACTTCGTTCCGCAGAGATGCGGCTTTCCGGATTGCCGGTGAATACCAGTGACGACGAATCCACCTCTTCGTCTTTTCAGAATCGGATCTGGCTTAGGTCTCGATACTATAATGAGTGAGACTGGTAAAGGACTGGTAAAGCTAGCTAAGAACCCGAGATCGAGATAAGATTCGACCGAAAGTATCCAGTTTGCCGCAAGATTAGTTGGGAACAGAGAATCGTCTATCAGTTTCTACCATACTACCATGGATAGTAATATCCTGGCTATGTGGTGGACCGGAGCTGCACCGCAAATTACGGAGCTGATTAACGTGTTCCCTCCCAGGTCACGATATACCGAAATACGATCCCGAAGCTTTGATCCCAGGCTGACAGGAGGCCAAGTTGCGGTGTGATGCGGCAGCCGCCGGTTCAGCCAAGCGTAAAGGGGACAGTGGACGTGAACACGCGTCACTGACCAGCCCCGCTAGCCTAAGTGAGCTTTAGGCCTTCGAAGAAGCGCGTAGGTATCGGTTCAGGGGTACCAGTCGCTCTATTAACGTGTATTAATGCACTACTGTTGATACCGTGACTACTGTTAGAAACTATCGCTCGTTCGGCCGTATCGCAATACGCGCGGATCCTCGAGGATGACGGTTCGGGCGTAATCATATAAAAGGTGGAATTCCGAGAGTACAATAACGAATCTCGAACGCATTAGAAGTATAGACGCTGACTACAAACAGTTCGCACGACAGTCTCACACGTTGTGTCTCAGCCGCTGCGAAGGACACAAGTGACGCAATCTAAACTACGCTGGGCCTTAGTCCCTAAGAGCCCTCGAAACGCATTCCCGCGTGGGAATCTATGAGTCCTCCGTGGTGTCGGGTTACTTGGTCGACTCGGCTCCGTGACAAAGTCCAGGCCTGCGCTGCTATCTCGGGTACTTCCAAAAATTCGCTTACACTACGTTTCACCGAAACTAATCGAGTACATATTCGGCCCTGTTGCGCTACAAACTCATGACAAATTTACACGGACCTAGATCAATCTACAAATTCCTCATATCGTCTACGTTTGAGAAAACTGACGTAGTTTAAAAAAAAGTTGATAGATTCCACGAACTGCTAACTGAATTGTGGCAATGGCTCAGTAGTAAAAAGCAATCAACGCAAAACCTCGATTGCGTGCTACTGCTTCGTTAACGCCGCTAGCACTACTAATCACTAATGCTAATACGGATTTTATAAATCAGCCGAGCGACCGTTCTCACTCGCAACTGTCCACGAAGTTATCTCTAATTACATCTCGCTAGTACGAGCGCGCATAAGTGTCGAGGGAGCCACCGTTGGCATGTGCTACTTTTTACAGGCAAACTACATAGTACGAGAGCATTTGAGCTAGCGGTGCATAATCGGAATGTCACGCAGTCAAGCAAGCTGGAAGGTATTCAAGGGACCGATTACTCTATTGCGCGATTCCAACTCGTTACTATTTCTTCGAGTCTTTTTTTCGCTTGCCATTTGGCATACGTTTCTCCTGGATCAGCGATTTCTTAACGATCGTCATCACTATGAGGATATTGCTACTCTCGCACCTCGCGGGATGTCGATTTCATATCTCGCAAAACTCAAGTGTCGTCCGTTTCGGCTGACCGACTTAGAATTTTCGCCTCGCGAAGGATATATTTCTTCGAGAGTCACGAGCAATAGACCTAGATTATTTAAGCACTTCACCACCCGGCAATCGAGTGGAATCGCGTTCCATTAAGCTCTCCGATCCGATTATTAGTCAAGGCATTAACATACTTTGAGGAAAAGTTTCGTCGCTTAAAATCCTGTTATAACTTCGCCCTCGTAAGTTTGATATATTTTGAAGGCATCCCACAGAGCACAAAACTCTACAAGAAAATTAGTTTGGAATGTAACGAGGAAATAGTTTAGCCGCGGTTTATCTCCAACGGCGATTTTAAGTTTATGCGTTTACCGTAAACATCTCAACTATTAATCGAGTTGCATCGTGATTTTTTGCCCTCGTTACATCAGTGAAAATAATTGCACGCAAAAGCAACGACGTTGATGCAGATGCGAAACTCTCTGCTAGCATGAAAAAAAAATGAAACATTTCGCCACGTGGTTCGTTTTCATCTATTGCTAACTGCCGACAAAGAACAGAGACAAATTGCTCACTGGCCGAACCGGAAGAAAAATGGCTCGGTTAATTTAAGCCGGTAAATCATTAACTTTCCCGTGCCACTTAGGAGGGCAATGTAAGCCACTAGCTTGAAATAGTGTCGACCGCAGGATTTAATTATCGCTCGTTGGCGAGTTAATTCAACGACGTAAACGGTACTGTTGATTTATCGCGCATTTTTGATAGAAGCGTCTTTAAGATTTTAAAGGATCTAACTCACCAACACTGGTCTGCACTTCGATGCGTCTGCGATGCGAAGCTCTCAGCTGACAAGTTCGGTTGGCCACACACGATCAGTCCATCATTCACTACACTATTGATATCGGCACTGCGAAGTTAAAAGTCATCGTCGCGATCAAACACTGACTCTAGTATACCGAGATTACGATTTACTGTATCCGACCGCAGCAGAGTCTCACGGGACTCCGCTTTTATTCCGTGCGAATCAACACTGACTCGAAGTATCCGAACGATTACTGACGACTATGCCACTGAAACAGAAAGAACGAAATTGAATATTATACATTTCGAATGCAAATAATGGTGACTGGTATAATACTTTAAAGTAGCCGAAACGGCGAACTATCTTAAACTAGAGGTTACGTGACGTGAGAGCAGAGAAAGAATACGTAAGAAAGAGCAGCAGCTCGTGCCCATCTCCCCTCTCACTCTACCCGATTCCTGCCGCAACAGGTTCGTGCATAGCGGAAGCAAAGACTGCGCAATATGCGCGTTTGTGTACATACAAGGAACGCTCGATATGTCGTCCGTTAAATGAGTAAATATACGCACTGACTCATACTAGTACATAAACTTGATAACATTTGAGATGTACCAAGTTACCTGAGGCGGTTTTGTGTGGAAATTCTCGAAGAATCTGGTTTGAGAAGCATTTGCGTCGCATTGCATCACCCTATTCATCGTTCAGAATTACCATCTCCGGTGTTCCGCGGGCTAAACTCCATGTCCTCCGAGTGCACGGGATCCCAACAACACTCTCGATACCACTCACGAGTCGAGACACTACTTTTTGCCACTTTTATCGCGAATTTTACGGAGCACTGACGCGGAGCTGTCGCGCCACTAACCTACCGGCAGGCAATATGGCGGCCGGCCGGCTAGTCTAGCGCGCGTTTGAAACGGGCACTCCTGATTGGCGCACGGGGTGAAAGTAGCGCGCCGTTCAAATGCGGCTTTATGCAGTGACGCGTGTATATTGAAATATTACAATTAAATTAACGTGAATTTAACGTAGCGATAGAAGCGTGGGTTTTTTTCAAATGGCTCATAAGTACTAATATTTCTTGTTTTACTGTAATGACTATTCAAAATTATGTATTTAGAATTCCAGAAGAAATTAGAAAAAATTAAAAAATTGTCCTTGAGATTTCGAAGTGAAGACTTTTTCAATGCCGACGAAAAATCGTAAACCAGAAAATGTGAGTGCGCTAAAACCATTAACGGTCCGGGTTTTTAATTTTTAATCGCAGCCTCGTTAGTGAAACTCGGAATCCATCCAGCGAGCCGTATTTAAAATTTTATGGATCAGTTTCCCTCAATTTGCAGAGCAAGCGGAGATTGCAGAGGGAAAGTGCAATTGAAGTTCTTCTTAAAAGTTTTTATCCAGGGTTTCAAACTCGTCGGCGCGTGTTACTATGTTTAATTAAAGAGTTAAAGAATCACGCTGCGTGTATTATACAAGCAGTATTAAAATTCGCGTAGTCTATTTCTCATCGATCTGAATACTATCGATATCGACGAATTACCGCGAGGAATTTACCCGTGCTCGGTATAAATGACTCGTTACTCGCTACATAGAGTCGAGGATATTAACAAATGGTAGTAGGATGAGAGAGTCCGCGCTCTGAATTTCCACCGATCCGTGTCCCGTGGATCAAAGGAGTAATGGGCAATGAAATCGCTAAATGCCCGACTGCGTCGTAACTTTGCTCCAGGCCAAACCAGAAGTGTGCGACGCTTATTAAGAGACTGATTTACGAGGCGAACTATTGGCAAGCCGGTGCGGTGCATTGGTGATCAATCAACTGATAATGACAAGCCATAATCCCCTTCGAGCTCGAACACTGTAAACCGGTTAAAAGCACTGGCAAATATAATGCTTCGCGTATCTGCCACTTTTTCATGCGAGTTTCACGCCTCGTTCTCTCGTTTCTCACGCCTCCCGCTTCAATGGAAATCAATGGACCGGTGTATCGAATTGGAGGACACATCGATTCGTCAATTCTAATTGCTAGTCAAATCAATAGAAAGCTAGTGTTACCGAAGAGGAAGCATGTCGCGACAGGGATTGAATGGGAACAATGACGTAGGTTTAACAAATGTATATTCCGTTTAGAGAATTGTTCGACGTACGTATTCGCTTACTTAAACCGTAGGAATGAAAACTCGGAGAGTTCCTTACCGATTACCGTAGATGCTTCACATGACTCAACTGTATGTTGACTGAGCTCTCGGGCGAGGTGTCCGGACTAATGCTCCCTACTGCGTGCCTCTAATCCTACCGGTCGGGACGACCTTACGCGCGTGCGACCAAACAATAACAAGTCAGCGCCAAGGCAGTATGTATCGCGTGACCTGTGGCATTGAAAAGTTACTCGCCGAGCGAACATGGTTCGCAACATGGCATTGGGGATTTGTTAACGTAATCAGCGGCGCATAACCAGCACGTAAAATTACATATAATTAATGATGTGATATATTACAAAACGGTTAATGTTACATGACAATATAATAATATATGATATTAATAATGTGTAATATAATATGAGATATAATTGAAAATAAAAGTAATAACGAAACAGTCTATTATACTCTGAGGCAAACAAAGACCAGTATAACAATAACGAATCTGAACAATTCTATGCTTGAGCATGTATCGCCAGAAGTGTGCATTTAGGAAACACGGATACAATACTCGAGAGCACTTCTTATCAGGATTTCTTTCTATTCACAAAGATTGACCAGCTATTGACGGGGGATATGCATATACATATGTTGTGTATATATGTATTGTATACATAGGCCACTATCGAGGGACCTCGACCTGGACCTATACCTGTATTTGGCGCATGATATCCAGCTCGGTTTTTACCCGAAACTGGTCAGGAAATCAGCGTCGCAACACACAGCTGACGGGAGCACTCTGCAGATTTCGATACTGTGTCGCCAACAATGCTGACTGCTCGCACGGCAGATGCATTCAGTCGGTTTCGACGAATTCGTCGCGATTGAATGCTCAGGCCGCATCAAGTACCTCTCGAATGGTGCACTCAATACTGGCGAAAGATGTACGAGTGGATAGAAATTCTTGCCATTATTTTGGCGAAGGTCACCGAGAGCTTCACCCCAGAAACTGACCCGGCTGCTCGTGGTTTTTGTGGCCGTTTAAGTGATTGCCATACGTGGTCATTGTCTTCTTTAACGTAACCACTCACTTTTTACTTTACCACTAATCACGCGCAAAAGCTAAAAACCACGGAAATTTTAAAAGAAACCCACAAAAATCTGTGTCAGGAATTCAATGAAAAAATAAAAGAAATATGACTGAAATTTAGTTTTAGGTACCAAGAGGTATCGGAAAATTCAATAAAAAAATATCCAATAAACCGCTATAAATTCCGGAAAAAGTTTCAATCTTGAGATATCAATTGAAACTTATAGTGAAAAAGAACTCATCCGACTAACAAAATCAAATTGTTTAGCGCTGCTTTCAATCCGCAGTTTTTGCGGATCTCGGATTTCGCTAGAAGCACGCTTGATTCTGGCATCATCCTCCTTTAAAGTGGAACCGATTGCACAGGCTCCGATAATACATCAAAATCTGACAGAAGCATCGAACAGCGTCCAATAAAAGACAAAAAAAAACATAACATACACGATCCTCTTCACTCTTTTCGAACGTAGCTCACCTCGAGTCTCAGAACCGTGGATTTCTCCTAATGCTCGTCTGCCAATAGTCCAATTCTCAATTCACGAAAATTATACGTTTCTTTGTCGACGTTCACATTGTCGCGACTGGTGATCATAAAAGAGCATCGTATGTCCTAGCAACAATTGCCAAAGACATTTTTCCGTAGCAAAGAACTCATCTCGAATGGGAACGAGGGACAAAGGAGCACGCGTATCGAACGACTCTTCACCTCTATTCTGTCGAGAATGCTCGACAGTTTCCTTTATCTGTTGCCATCGACATCGAGACGCTCCGCTGGCGATGCAAGAGCTAAATCTCGCGATCAACACGAAGAATACGCGCAGTGCGCTCACACTTCTGTCCACATGTCTTATACGTATGTGACAAAGCGATCCTACATTCCGTCGCATTTTAATCTGAGCCTTCAGGCGTCCTCTCTTAAGATCACTTCCCTTCGAGATTCAAGAACAAGAGTGAAAGTCCACCGTCTCGACGACTTTATACTCATGAAACATTTGAACTAAAACCTAGTTAAAGCCAGCGAAAGTCGAGGTAGCTAACCACCGCCGAGGGATTGATAAGCTTTCGCGTGGGTATTCCCATTATCAGGCATTCGCGTCTCAGCTCTAAGTGGCGTATTGGAGTCACGATGCGAAGTGCGATCGTCGATGATGCAGTTGATTTAACGCCAGGCATCCTCGTTAAGCCTGGATAAAACCTCTTGGGAATATTATGTGACTCTGCGGCGTGGGACACGTGCTGCTTGTTTGGTCTCGTTACAAGATTTGTGTCGATATCGCGCTAAAAGTTTGAAGGCAAAAACTTTTCGAATCTCACAATTTCTTTCCAAAGATCATTGACGAATTCTTAAAGATTCTGCAGATGTTCAATGGAAATTTAATGAGAGCGCGAAAATCACGTTGTGCGAACTTCCCTCCGAAAAGCCAGCGACAAGTGCCAGCGGCACGGCATGCTGCCACCGCAGAGCACGTGCACCCGCGCCAACCCGAAGAAATCCACCCACCTCCTGGCGAGCCACGAGGCTAAGGGAAGAAGCGCCGCCGAAAAATTGACTTAATTACGGTGCGCGATTAGAGCACGATAATGGAGCCTAGGTGGAAGGAAAGGTGGGTTAGGAAGGCAGAGGACGAAGAGGGATACCGAAGGGTGTGTGCGGTAGTGGCAGCGGGTAAACAAGGAGAATGCACCATGAGAGGGGGTGTGCTCTCGAACCGGCAAGGAAGACGAGGCGAGGGGTGGCAGTTGCCGATGGAAAGAGGAAGAGGTGGTGATGTAGGGTTGTGTCGGTCATGCGCGGCTGGAACCCCGCCCTGTCGCTCCGACTCTCTGCGAGAGAGACCCTCCGCCGGCTGGAGGACTCGCGCGTACTAGTCACGCTTTAACTCGCGTTCCGCGAGGCGGATGGTACGTGGAGCCAGCCAGCGAGCGAGCCAGCCAGCTAGCCAGCCAGCCAGCTAGCAAGCTAACCAGCCAGCTAACCAGCCAGCCAACCTGCCAACCTGCCAGTCGCGAGAAGCAGGTGAAGTCAAGTTGCTTCATGTAAAGGGCAAGATTCGAGAAAGGCATCCTTGGGCTGGCCACCCCCTGCGCTGGCTGCTCTCCTCCGCAGGCCTACCTTCCAGCCGCCAACGCGTCGCAGGTGCGGGTGTGGGTGTAGGTGTAGGTGTAGGTGTAGGTGCAGGTGTGGGTGACGAGTGACCGATCAGGAATCAAGAGTACCGGGGAACGAGAGAGACCTATGCTCTCGAGGGAAAGCGTGGATAAGGAAAGGGCGGGATAGAGGATTCTATAGGGACGAAGAAGCTTACGAGGAAAACAGCGAAGGCTGCTGCTTGACTCTAGCTCTCGTTGCCTCTTACTGCCAGATGTCTCAACACTGGGCTGCTGGGATAAACACGGGTGTGGGTGTGCGATGGGAGAGCAATAGAGCTGGCGAGATTAGCAACAGCGAGGCCAGAGGCAACCAGTTGCAGACTATGTGGTTGTACCAGTAGTCTCCGTCGCGTCGATCGCGCTTACTCCCAGCTGTGGTTCTCGCAATACACAGTCCTGTCCTCCCCCTGGTGTCGCGTGAAATACTGGAGTTTCGAAGCGGCTGGCCCTGGTAATCCCGCAGAGCGTGTCAGGCATACGCGATACCAATAGGAATTCTGGCGCGCGTGGAAAAGCATCAGTTTTCGAGAGTAGATCGCCCACTGGTGGCAGTGAACGATCGCTGTCCAGTTGCTTGTTGCGTGAACTTCTTTCGGAGCTGTTGAATAGGGAGGACAAGAAGGACAAGAAAACGGAAGATCGCGAGGGACGAAGAGGAACAAAACGGATCGATCTAAGGGCTTGGGGAGAGAGTAGTGTGCTACCTTTCGATAAACACTCTACGTTGCTCCTCTTCTATCGATCGCAAACGTCGATGAGGCTCGAAAATCGTGCCGGGGGATCTAGCGAAGCCTAACAGCAAGATCTCGAACGGAACAAGCCGTTCGGTTTGATCTTACAGTGAGACAATCAACCCGTAGGGCCTAAATCCTAACTTTGGACCTAATTCTCAAAGGATCTTACAACGTGGAGAATCTATACTGAGAAGCAACGATCACTGCGCCTCGCAAGGCGGCGCAGAGAAGAAGTGTTCGTGCAGAGCACAAAGATAACGACCTTGAAAGTTTTCCACGCGGGCCGGAGGACTTCCGAAGCGCGACCGCGAGCACGAGCACCAACAGCAGCGCGTCCAGAGAGATGTTCTATGTCCGACGCGGCGGCCTGACTACCGAAAGGTCGTGATCGATCGACTTACTTCGATGGCCTAAAAGAACTTTAAACGCGCAAGGTCATTATGCATAGCGATAAAGCGACGGCGCTCTAGACTGCGGAAAGTCGAAGAGGAGGACGGCCAAGTGGATCGGCACGGATTGTTCGGGAGAGGAAACTACGCGGCCTATCGTGCTCCTATCGGACCTATCGTGGTCCCATCGCGATCCTATCGTGCTCCTATCGCGGTCCTATCGTGGACCTTTCGTTGCGCTATCGTGCTCCTATCGTAGTCCTATCGTAGTCCTATCGGCCCAATCGGCAGTAAGTGGATTTAAAAAGGCTTTCGTCGAAGCAGCAACCAACCCAGGGCACCGGATGTCACGATAGCGCGCGGATTCGCCGGTTCCCTTGCGGATATCCGTGCGATGTCGCGCCAAGGACACTCCGAGGGGGGAAAGCGTGTTGCTCCGGAGGGAATGTGGCATGTCAATTCCAGGGCCTTTCTCACATTTTTACAGGGTTCCCGTAACGATCTAACGATAGACCTCGGGTCATTCTCGCCGAAACGACCATAACGGAGTGTACGATTCGCGGTGGACGTACGACTCTTTAAAATTGGACCAGGGTGCTGGATCACTCACCACTGCTTCTAGCCAACCCCGAAAACCGACGACGGCCTTTCGTAGAAAACGATTTTTACTCGTTCTATGCCTCATTGCCTTTTAATGGAATCCTTCCGGCGCGAATTGGTCTGCGAGCTAGCTTGGTATCGCGGAGTCTTACCCCGTTATCCGGAGCACTCGCTACCGAACATTTCCTCTCAGAGAACGAGGAAGGGCACGACGAAACGCGAATAGAACAGGGTTCGACAAAGAGATTCCGGTCTCGGTCTCGATCCCAGAGCCAAGATCCCACTAGCCTACTTCGCTAAATGAGAGGCAGCAGCAGGTCTGCCGCCAAAGCGTTAACCAGAACGATCGATCGTGTTATCTATCGGTGCATCGCGCCGGCGACAGCCACAAAGATCACGGCGGCGGTGGTAGCGGCGGTGGTAGCGGCGGCAACGGCGGAAGAGAGCGAGAGACTCGAGAGTTGACCTTAGGTCTCAGGGATCATCGAGGGCGTCGGGGTGTGAGCCGCGGGCGGGTAGCCACTCGATGAGTCCTCGTGAAGGCGAACGTGATCGAGTACCCTCGAGAGCGCGGCCGCGATCCTCAGGCGCGAAAGCACGAAGAAGAATAAGCAGCAGCAGTAGCAGCAATAGCAGCAACCTCGGTTGACTAGATTCGAGTCGCCGGGTGATGCGCGGAAGCAGCTCGGAGCTCCTCCTGGAGGCGAGTTGCGTCCAGTGTCAAAGCGGCTATCAAAGTCAATCGCGCGAGACAAGATATCAGCACCACCAGCAGCATCAGCAGCAGACTCATCAAGAGAGCCGTTCGAGTCGCTCGAGCCGCTCGAGCTCCGAGTATCTCGAGTATCAGCAGCGACTGGAGAACGAGAAGCAGGTCTTCCAAGAGTGGGAGCTACGTCGTCGCAAGCTGGTGGAATTCGGGTTCGGCGCTTCGCGGCGCCGACCGCAACGGCGTACCTGCCGTCAGCGGTTCAACTTTTACGCGACTTCGGCCCTCGCCTTCGTCGCGACCTCCGGAGGGGTGGCTCTTCTCTTCCTCGTGCCCCTCTATGTCGACCCGGCCATCAGTACCCTCACAGCGGACTTCTCACCGGAACCGGTCGTCTGTACGACATCCAGGCGAGAAGACATTGCCGGCATATTCAATTGTACATGGAGTTCCTGCCGCGAGGGATGCACCAGCGATGTCTACCACTGTACGCACATATACGTCACCTATACGCCCTGGAGCAACGCGACCGCTCTCGGCAACGACACTTCTACTCCTAGGCCCTCGGGAAATTCCACTGGTCTGGCCCACCAGCCCACTACCACTAGTCCAACACCGGGTAAGAGTCTCTCATTCTCTCCTCATTGTCCGATTTTCGCTTCTCGTTCTCGCGCAATTCTCAAATTGGCACGGCCCGATTTCGGTCAGCACGTGGACCGCTTTGATGCGGTCCGTCTTGTTTACCAGCCGGACGCTGATTCTCTCGGTCTTTTCATGTTTGTCCATGCTCCCTCACTATCCCCATCCTAGCCCCTAGTCCCCGCTACCGTTTGTGCTCAAAGTTCCCAGTATGGTCGTGTTGGCTAATTACGGCTGGGCCGTAGTTCCAGGATAATGAACGCTGAAAATTGGTTCTCTCGCGGTGAATACGCCTTGACGTGTTAATTTGTAGAATGTGGCTTGAATAACGTTGGGTTTCAATAGTTTATTCTGGCCAGTTTGCGACCGGGCGAAATTGAAACAACACGTGTATACGTTGTTACGAGTTGAAAACGTTGAGCTGTACTTACGAACATACATACATACATTGAATACTGGGTGATAGTCTCCCCACGGTTCAACCATTTATTACCCATCGTTCGTCACGATCCACCACGGAATTGGGATTATCATAAAGTAAGATTGTCCTTGCGAATCTGTTACAGTATCAAGCGGACCCGGAGATGTCGAGGCGGTGCTGCTGGTGAACATAAAGGGTTGCGGGTACCCACCGGTGGTCGACTGTGAGAACTTCACGCGCGAGCTTGGCTACGAGGGTGCCCGTTTCCCTTGTCACTATAGTCGCGTTAACGGCAGCATTGTGATGGCGAACTATAATCGCGAGGCGCAGGTCGCTACCCTCATACACTTCTTGGCCGCACCGCTCGTAGTGACTCTTGCGACCAGCGTCGCACTCTGTGTTATGCGCTGCGATTGTAGGCGGACACCACCCTCCAGACACCCCTCGCGAACTGGCCTTAGGAGATCCAGAGCCAATGATCTCAGGTGAGAGAAAGTCATTTCCATTCGAATTTTTATCATTCTTCATTTTATCTCGTTCGCACTCACGCTATGTACATGCTATGTACTTCTGTCTTCTGTCTTCTCTATCTTGACTTTTGTAATCTTCGCGTCTCTCGTACGTCGCCGAGGGGAAATGGGTACTCAAAACCAAGGTATCATTGCTAGGGAACGAGAATACGTAGTGCTCGACAAGTTGGCTCTAAGTGTAAACCAGAGGAAAAAGGGTGAATCAGGGGATCGTTTCATGGAAAATGTCGCGATCGACGAAGCGCGAGGAGTTTGTTATTTTTCTCGAGCCAGCCGTTTATCATCTTTATGGGGGCGACCGCTGGAACTGTCGTGATGGTATTAAGAGCCCAGAGGAGGGTTGGTCGAGGGATGCCTGGCTGGCCTCTCATACATCAAGCCTGGATTAAGCTCCCAGTTGAACCATTTTCCTCTCCTCTTCCACTCTTCTATCTTCACCGCGTATTCGCGATCCTCTCCCTTCAGCTTATCGTGCGCGCATCCTTCGCGTTCTTAATGAATATTCCTCGCGACGCGACACTGGAATCAGCTTTTTATCTTCCCTGGGACCGCGACCTTGGCGTCGACCCTCCTTAATCGAGGGATTTCCTATGATTCGTTTCCTCATAGTTTCTTTCTCCCTCTGATTTCCAAAGGCGATATGACTTTGCGTCATTCAACTTTTTATCAAAGCACTACTCAAATAGGAAAGATCGAGGTTTCTAATTCACTCGGTCGAAACACGTGAGATAATTCATGACCGTGGGGGGTTCGAGGTCGAAAGCAAGCCGCGAAATAAAATTATGTAAATGATGATAAATACTCCGAACGTGAACGATACATAGGATTTTCCTCTCCACGAGTCGAGTGGTAACGTTTGTCTCTACCGAAGATATATCCCACTTGGCTATTTCGGAGTCCGATTCATTGTACGATGAATATTACAGTGATCGCTGTGAAAATTTACCGCTCTTGCTGTTCGAATTTCCTTGAAATTCGTCGAGAGAAATTGAATCAAGAAGGTGGTAGATTTCCTCGTGAGAGATTAAGCTAGCCGTTTGCTCTCGGGGAATATTAAGTTGCCGCGATAACAAGATCGCGTTTTTCTACGAATAGTAGTACTTCCCGAAGTACGGATCCGGGTTTAGAGACTCTCCCAGTACAATACTCATTCGGCCCTGCCTAACCTTTCTCTTGCCGTCGAGATAGAATTTTTTATTTTCATTCCACGTATCTCGTTCCTCCGGTTCGTAAATTCGGTGCCGATACCGTCTATCGATTATTGTCTGACTCTACCCACGAAGATGTATTGCGATTCAACGCTGATATTGGCAGCACGTGGCGCGAATTGCTGGCTTAACACTGCAACCTAGAGTTTCGAATTAATGAGGGACAGAGAGAGAGAGAGAGAGAGATGAAGAGTGACCATTTGACCATAAGACTCCATTATCTTGGATCTATCTTTCACCATCTCCCCTACGGCCAACTCTTATTACAAATCTTATTAACTTCCACCCGGGTGCTCCAGTTTTTGCCGAATGACGGCTCGAGAACTCAATTTTCCTCGGTCGATTATTAGAAGGAGCTTTTGTAGGGGCAAACCCGTCGCGCAGGTGATGGAAAATTAATTCACGAAATTGCTGGATCGGGATTAGAGCCGTCGATCGCAAATGCGTAGACCATGCAATTTAACATAGTGCAATTTAACGTAGTAATTAACTTGCTACGAGTACTTTGGTTGCTTCGGGATCTTCACTTCTTTGGTAAAGTTGTCAGAGGCTGTAGTTGGAAGTTTTTCGCTACGTCCCAAGGCGATCGAGTCAACATGGGAATCGGATGGACAGAGAGAACGCAAAGGTGTGGTATCGGTAGGTGGATTTGGAGGTTTTGTGCTCGCTTAAAGAAAGCAGGCTGGTCGTTTACGAACGCTTAACATGCGAATGAGGAAGCGTCGCCGAAGTTTTAATTGGAATGCGGCCTTCTGAAGAGTCGCTCTAGGTAGCGGTAGGTAGGCACTCTCTGCGTCGACACGTACATCGAGACACAAAAAGGAAGGGAATTCATTTTGCTCTCCGATTGCCAGGAAAGTTTCGGTGAGTCACAAGAGTATTTGGAATTTAAATTAGCTGACTTTGGCTGTCCGATAATTGTCGTTCGATCGATGAAGACTCCCTTGGATCACTCGATTTCGATTAGATTGCTAGTTTTCAGTTCGTTCCGGAATTATTTCCCGATGAATTTCCATTATTGAAGATTCGCAAGGTGTCGAACTGGCGACGAGCTTGAGAATTAGCAAATCGCTGGGTAATTCGACGGAAAGAGTTGCATTTTCACAAATAAATAATTCCAATCCAGACGAGACGAAGAGTGGGTATTTATTAGCACAGAGGAGCTAGCTCGTTAGTCAAGAAGAAATTTCTTCGAGCTTGCGTACTTCGTTTATTGTTGTTACGGTCTAACTTCCACTGGGTAGGGTTGTTTGTTGCGATCAATACTTGCTTTTGTCTTTCTCGCACTCACTTTCGCCTTCCTTCCTCATTGTCAGTATTTCATCTCTAATGTAAAATCGTTACGGTGTGAGCATTCCACTTTATTCCACGAGTTTATCGTGACGTTTCTATTTATTTTGCTTCACGAGTAAAGCCATTGGACGAAACGATTTTGTTACATTACAAGAATCAGTGATTTCATTGTGAGTTATCTTCAAGTAATTCCTGCTCTCGTCGTTGAAACTAATAATAATGCAGTGGGTATTATGTACTGGATGCAGTGATTAGGATAATTCACCGGAGGATCACTCCACGGGTAATGTTACTCGCGGCACGAAGACCGCAAATCCGCTTGCTTATCCAACTAATCTCGTAAAGTGAATCCGTTGTTTTAAATCAGTCTGTATCGATTTCGCGAACGGGTTTATTAAAGACAGATGTGCCAGTCTTTCCCATTCGCAGGAATGACGATCTTAACCCAGATACCAACTGTCAATACACCAACGCGCAAAACAACCTATGTCTATAAATATTTCATTAATTGTCTATCCTACAACTTTAGTCGCTATTGTTACATACTGATCAATATTAACTTAATGGAACGGGAAACGGAGCTGAATAACAATGAATCATACGCTCAACAAAGCCAGAATCCGTTCCCACTTAATTTACAGTATTGTAGTCAGGTTTTGCGGCGCGCAACCCCTTTGGGTTTTATCTCCGTTAAAAATTGCGTTGTCTCACCTTCTAAATCGAGTTACGGTGTTCAGCACACCTTTTCATTTGGGGAGCAGCACTTTCGCAAACTAGAATTTGTTCCAAGTGCTACTTGTGACATCAGGACACTTACGCTCGTAGAAAAATTTCTATCCGACCTTGCGCCGTTTTTCGCGAGAAGTGTTGAGAATTTTCTTTTTTCTCGCGTTTAGTTTTGATGTTGCGAGAAAAAAAAGAGATCGGTGTTCGATCGCGTAATGAGAGTAGGTAAATTCTATAAATGAAAAAATTGGAAGCAACTGGCTAGTACGAGTGTTGGATCTAGTGTTAACAATCTAACGCGACAGATTGCAGGGCGATTAAGAGTCCATTTGAATTTAAATCCCTGTTGTATCGCTGGACACATCCTCCCACACGTGAGCGAAGGGACTAGGGAACCTCGCGATTCGCGTGCACGTTTGCATTTCCGTCGTGTTTCGTAACCGGAAGCTCGATGCCGAGGTCCGCGTGGTTCCGCATGCAAAACGCACGATTCACGTGAAATTTACATCTGAATGTTCGCGATATTTTCAATGGCGAGCACGGATAATTGAATTGCACGTGGCGCACTGGCTTTTTAGTCGCGAACCATGTAAATCCTGATATCCTGGCTGCTTATTTGCCGATTTTGTCGGTCGAATTTTCTCCGACAAAATTTCCAAAAGAGGAACCGTAGGATGCATAAATCGATGATCGGTAATATTTTCGTGAATTTATCAGAGGTTCGAAGCTGGATGTAACGCAAGGCCTAAATGGATCAACGATCGATTCGCGCGACAATGCGACGACTAACAAAGTGTACAGCCCCGACGAAATTGGCAGCGCGAGGAAACGTGCATCCGTTATGCGAATTTCGATTTAGGTCGGACGGTTCTCTACGCAGCTTAAAGGTGTAGGCAGCGGAGCTCTTTTTTCCTCAAATTGACAACGAAGGTCTGCTTGCCTCAGACGAAAGAGTGGAATCGAGAGAGACAACGACACGCGAATCTAGTGAGATTTTCGCGGAAAGAGTACCGTGATAATGTTAGATTTTGCATTCTTAAAAATTGTCTATAACTCAAAGGACGAGAGAAAAGATGTCTTTGAACAACGCGATATTCATACCAATAAGGCACGTACCATAAGGCACGTAACCCAATGACACTTGAAAATACCGTGACCCGGTTTTAACAGTTTGTCGTACAACGATCCGTTGCGATACGCGTCGCCGCGTCCGAAAACAGGTCCGATCCGCTTAGGCAGGGATCTGTTTTTCACACCTCGGAAAATCAAGAGAAATTTCCATTGCAAAGCGCGTGTCCCAGGCGACACGAAGATCCTGACCCAAATATCAAACAGCAGCAGCAGCAGCAGCAGCAGCAGCACTAGCAGCAGCGGCATCAGCAGTGTCAGGAAAAGAATGTGAATATGAGCGTCGAAAGGGCAGGGAGGCGCTTGCATTGCCCGAAGCTTGCATTAGAGATTGCAACTAAGGTCTACTGACTACTCGATATTCGGTGGGTTCCGGACCGCGGAATTACGGCTTCGATCAAACGGGATATCAGTCGTCGTCGGTAGCCGAGGCCACTCGGTTCGCCAACTACACCACCCTCAACCTACCACCCTTACGACTTGGGAGTCGAGGCGCGCGTTTATGAGTCGAAGGTGGTGGAGGCAGTCGAGGTAGTGGAGGCAACGGGTGCCACGGTTATCTGGCTTGCCATTAGGCACGATTGTAGTTTAATTACTTTCGACGTGCGCCTTCGAGCCACTCCACCATGCGAAACTACCGGAATCCCAGAGAAAACTGACGGAACGAAATCGGTGGGATTTACTCTCCCTAACGTGGTTTCGTTCTCTTATGATTGACGGGGGGTTTCTAGCTTTACCCCGAGCCTATAGTTCCGTTTGTCAGTGCTTTTCCTGGCCAATTTTCGCAGGCCTTGACGGCCCAGTTGCCTAAAGGTGGGAGAAAGGCAAAAAAAAAAAAAAAAAGCAGCTACGTCGAACGATGACAATTCGAGCGGAACATCCGTTCGACGCAATCATTTTAAAAGATAAGCAAGAAGAGTCAGGGAAGAAACGGGGCTAAAGTCGAGGAGGACGGAACCCTGACCCGCATTCGAGGGTTCTGGCATTGTTCGTGGCGCTCAGCGCTCGACGCGCGGCAAGGCACAACGTGTCTCACGCCTCACGCCTCACGGCCTTCGTTACTGAGCAATCGAGGAGCAGTCGAGGTTCCAGGCTACGCTGCAATATCCTGGAAAACCTTTTCTCCCAGAGTAAACACCACCGACTAACCAACCAACCAACCAACCAACCAGTAGTTTCAACCTCGATCGCGACTCCCAAGTGAACTTTGCATTCAATGATGCCTCGTTAACCCATATAATTTGTTGCTACTACCACGCTGCTTTTGCTGGGTACCGAGAAATTTGTAGATTGAGACGATGCAGATTGAACTGAAACAAACGACCGTGTCGAAAGTTGAAAGCTGACGATACTGTTAGAGAGATACTTCCCTTTGATGCGTGCGAATATTCCTTGTGTAGAAAGCATACAGTTCAGAAGCTTTTTTTTTTTTTGCTCAGAGCTCGAACGAGCTTCGCCTCGACGTCTGTTGCTCCCAAGGAGCATTAACTTTTTCTGCCCGTTTCTTCGACTCGTTCCGAGGATCGAAAGCCGAGAGGGCGTATATTTATCAAGAGTGAGGAAAACAGCCGGAGGAAGGAAAACAATCATTTACTATCCGAGTTTTGGCTTTGCAGTATTTCATTTGCGCGAATCCTCAAGGCTCGAACTCCCATAAGAAAGTTAAAGCCCAACGTTTAGTGCGGTAGAGAAGGTAGAGTAGGTTGCGGGATACGCGATCTTTGCTTCTTCCTCTGGCTTAAACTCTAATCTTCGTGAAAACGGGGTCAAACTTCCGGCGCACCGGATCGGCAAGTGGATCTAACTCCCACTTTTCCTCGGACAATCGAGTGCTTTTAATGACTTTGATTTGCACAATTCTCGCGTTTTTCCGGACTTCGAAGAGCGATTTCGCGGGAATCGAACTATCCATTGCTATCGTTGCTATCGAGGAAAGGTTTGGGATTGAAAAATCTTTAAAGTTCGAAGGTGGATCAAATCACTGGATCGAGCGAGAGATTAGCCTCCGATGG
Organism: Trypoxylon attenuatum; assembly: GCA_963989405.1. Classification (NCBI taxonomy): domain Eukaryota; kingdom Metazoa; phylum Arthropoda; class Insecta; order Hymenoptera; family Crabronidae; genus Trypoxylon; species Trypoxylon attenuatum. The sequence continues at coordinate 3,522,521 of OZ022496.1, read as the reverse complement.
AATAAAATTTCAAGCTCTCGCAATATAAGAGAAATGATTAATCTTCATCTAATATATCGATCAGCTAGTTTCGTGCGCTACGGTGGAACGTGTGCGTGGGTAATTACTGTCACTCCATTAATCCGTTGTTGCCACTGACCACCCATTCTTACGGTTTTGACTGACGCGTGATTTATTTTCCTACACACCACACCGCGCTATACGAGGAATTGTTTCCAAGGCATTTTCTACCTAATTTATGGGATCGCGAAAGATTAGACTGTGCGGGACAAGGATACAATTTACTTGGAATGAGCTCCTCAATTATTTGCCTCTGGTCTCGCAGCCACGAGAAATGGTGCTCAACGTTAATTTCAGGAATAGTCCTTCGGAGAATCGACAATTTCGAAATTAAAGAAATGAGACTGGACACGTGGATAATCAGAAAAGTACTATTCCACTTAAATTATAATTCGCGACTAATTAATCGCTTCTCGAAGAAAATTACAGAAAATTGAATAAAATGTAATTTTTATTCTTTTCGCCATTTTGAGACACTCACAGAATGTCAGTTACATTTTATTCATTAGATAATTATTCTTCTACGTATCCTTTTTGCAAATTTCTTCATAAAGCTCCTGAAGAGATTAAAACAGAATTTTCCATAAGAGTAAAATGAGTTACAGCTTGGAAATTCCACACCGAGCTGTTCTACGGTTCCCTTCGGTACCCAACGAAAAATCGTGGCCCGAATATACCATTGTTACACATTTCAATTTCAGAATTCTTTTTTTATTTAGCTTCTAGAGCGCACACGGAAGGAATGCAGATACATCTGTCTGGCTTTTCCCCCATTTTTTGTAAGGCTTTTCGGATTTAAATTACCGCGGTTGTGGCGTAAAATTGCTGACCCAGCTGTCCTATCAGTCGTGTGCATTCTTTTCTTCCATTCTTTTGTAACTCCCTCTCAGTCACTCTACCTTGTTCTCTCTCACTCTTTTTCTGTATTTCTCTTGAATTTTTTCTCGTATTATTTTCCCTTTACCTTTATCCCTCTAACGCTAAGTACTCTGCAAATTCTTACGAACGAAACGTAAACTTTTTACGAGGATTATGCAAAATAACCCCCCGCGAAAATGACTGTTTTTTGCCATTTTATGCCGACCCTGAAAATATATATTTGCAAAAATATTCGCGTTCTATTTGCTGTGTGTGAGCACATTGCAGAATCAATCGATGACGAACTACTGGCCCATAAACCAGGTGATGTGTTGCGTTTACTCTTAATTCCGCAAATTTCAAAATGCAAATAATTACAAAAATGAACATCTCTCCAAGTGTCGGATAAAAAGGGACGTGAACCCGTGGAAATATAAACGATATTAAGTTTAATAAATTGAATTTCAAGTTCCACCAAGTCGTGAAATACGAAGCAGAAGTTTGTAGGAATGTAGTTTCGCAGAATTCGTTTCGCAAATCGGCGGTAGATCCAATTTTCCGATTTAAGAAAGTCACACTCGGTATTTGAACGACCTTAAACGCCCACGAGTCCGAATGCCTCCTTTTTATTCCGAGGCCACTCCAGCACGAAGCAGCAAAAAAGCACAGAGGTCGAGAGGATCTGCTCTAATTCAGATATCAGAAAGCCGTCGGGAACTTGTTACTATCCCCTTAGTTTCGCGGTAAGAAATCATCCCTCTTCGGTTTTCCCCCAACAACTTTTCCGTCCGCAGGCGTAAATAATTAACAAAACCCCTTACTTGCCAATGGAATAAACTAATTAGAAAGTCTCTTTTTTCAATTATCAGTTCCCTTTAACCGCACTTGAAAACAAGATTGTAAAAAATTCTATTCGATTTGGAGACTTTTTAATCGCAGCGGCAGATTTCCCATTGAAAAATACAACTAGGATTAACTAGATTCTTCATTGTTACATCGAAGCCAATGCTCTTGGCATCTTTTCTTCTACGAATGCCTTTCCGATACAAAGCTCACGATTCGAGTATCTCTTCTTTTATTTCGACGTCTCGACAACTGCTGATCCCAAGGATCCAGTCATCGAGGCCGTTTTTACTCTTGTTTCTCCTTACCGCAAAAGAAGAAAGAAGAAAAATGAGACGGCTACCGTTAATTCCGTAGTTCACTAATCGATGAACCAAGGGGAGAAATATCTACATACATTAACACCGATTTCGTGTTAAAGGCAACATTACCACAAGAACGTACTCCTGAAAACACTCGGTAGGACTCCCAGGCTATTTACATCACCAGTAGCTCATAATGCGAGCCTTCCTGCATATGCATATCCAGCGAAACTTACTTGGAGCTTACTTCGCAATCCCTCAGACTCGGACGTTAATTCGGCCGAACGAGAGAAAACTCGTCGGTTGAATTCGCTCTAATTCGCTTAATAGTTGTTTCTGGTAATTCGAGAATCTACAAAACAATTGCAAAAATACCTATAAAGATTTATATTAGCTGTAAAAGTAACTCGACGCAAAAGGAAGGAAAATTCCTAAGGCTAGAAAAAAAAGTGACCGATGCAACAGAAAATCGAGCGACTCGAGCTTATCAACATCCAGAGCGATTCAGTAATTTTGCTACTTTTCCCGCAGACACTCGGGACTGCGGAGTAGTGAGTACAACTTCTCTGGGAATATGAGACCGGTTCGGAATGGAGTTTCAACTGGATGAGACGGGAGGATGGCTCGTTTTCTTTCCTTTGTCCCCTTTCCTTGTTTACTCGAGCAAGACCAACGCGAATTTGAACCAGAGTCTGCATTAAAATTATCCAGGAAACTCGGAACACGCGCGATGAACATCTTCGATGGAACCCAATTAAACCGCGAGTCTGGGAAAGCGAGCGCATCGCGCTTCAGAGTCGAATGATGAGAGAGAGAGAGGGAAAAGTGAGATAAAAAATGGATAAACAAAAAAATGAAACAAAATCGATGGAAACTCCTGACAAAGTGTAGCCTCACTGACGAGGAAGAAATATATCGAGGCCCGTTTTAATCGAAGTTCCAACTGGAAAGTTCCTGGAGAGGGAGAGGGATGAATTAATTTTCTTTCGAAGATAAAGAAAAGCAGGCGAACTTTCGACGCGATATTGGCACGGCAAAGCGGCCGCTTCGCCGGTTTTTTTCCCTTTGACACCAGCTGAAAAGCTCCCTCGCTTGCTGGAGGCCTTTCATTGGCGCTTGGTTGCTTTCAGAAAAATTATCCCGAGGAACGGGAGGGTGACTCGGCATACACCGCGGACAGTTTAGCTGATCGTTTTGGCTACTTTGCTCATTGCTCATTGCTCATGCTTTCCTCGATCAGTGTTCTCACCTCGAATTACTCACGTTGCATCGCGATTAATAGACCAATAAGACTATTCGTTTCGAGAGCACCGGTTAATTAAGGGACAACCGAACACACACGGTGACAGCAGGGGGAAAAAAGGGGAAAAAATGGAAGACGCGTGTGAGCTCCGTAAATCTCGCGGAACTTAAATAAAACTAGTGCAGCGTCGAGTGGGGACAAGAGAATGGATCGCATCGCGCTCGATGCGGAGGTTGCACCCGCTCGATAATGATTGACGCGCGCGAGTGCTTCGTCCTCGGGAAGAGCAACTTGCCGCATTGCGTTTATTGACATATGATTAATAGCATCTGCCGATTATCCGGTTAGTTAGGCACATCAGGATCCAGAGGAATTTTGTCAATCGTAAACGATCGCGAGAGCTTCGACATCAATCTGATTAATGATCGTCGGTGATGGTTGGGAAAATTTGCATACGCTACTTGGCTGCCTCGGAAGACTCGGTGAAAGTGCCTAGCGGCGGATGAAATTTTTAAAACCACGTTGAAACGAATGTGCGGAATTCAGGGAAAATGTCGCCAGCCCGAAGGGACGTACTCCATTACGGAAGAAGGAGGATGTAACTTAACGCGCAATTACCATTTTTATCGTGTCTCTCGTAAAATGGGCCCCGCGAAAAAGGTTGCTCGCGTCCGGCGAAATCCGAGAACATGAGCGTGCAATAAAACGGGGCCGGGAGCTTCTGAAACGAGAGATTTAATTATCCCACGCAACCGTGAAGCTTTAAATCGCTGTGGAAATTCTGCGGTAAGAATTCGTCAGCTAATGAGATCCCATAACTTTCATTGTATAACGTTAATTCGATATTAAAAGGAATTTGGCATCGAAATAGTTTTATCAAGCTTCGAGAATGTGTGGTAAAGGCCACAATCCATCCACTCATTCTCTTTCTCTTTTCTCTCCCTTGTAGGAGGTATCGAAATTTTTGTGCACACACCTTGACACAGTTTCTCCTTTGGAGTTATGCGCGCGAGAGTAATACAGCGTTTTCCGTGTTTGTACTTACGAGAGAAGGTCGTTTTATTTCCGTACTAATTTCGTATATTACGCTTTCGTGATGATAAGGTTTCTCAGTTTGCAAAATTAATTAGTCGCTTTCCGTGACCCGTCTGCTTTCTTCCATTTCTTCCTCTACTTTCACATTTTCCTTTTCCCCTAGCCCTGACAAATTATCCAACGAGGATTTTCCTACGCTTCTTCAAGATTTCTTCACACGGGAACTTTATCACCAACGAAATACCCTGGACAAATTTTTGCAAAACATCCATGGACTTTTCCAAAAGTTCCGTTTAACTGTATCGGCACGATGGTCGCGGGACCAAATAAATTCAATGCTGGACGGAAAACTTGTTCGACGGCTTGCATCATTTATCCTGCAGTCAGGGATTACATAAGTTGAGATGCGAATGCATTATAAACTTTACCGTTCCAATCTCCCAAGAAAACTTTTATTACATTCCGCGTTGTCTGCATTTTACTTTCCTCATTGGTAAAGAGAAAAAAAATAAAACAAAGAAAACAGTATGTATGCATTCGAGCTATTCTCAAAGAGCCGGACTCGTTCGATCGAATAGTTTACGACGAATAAGTATGTGGCTGGTTAAGTTTTCAACGACCAACCACTGGCTCTCCAGTGGCAATGGGATCCGATGGAAAAAGTGGGCCGATTCTCCGGAAGCCTATTGGAATATCAAACAAGCGGAGATTGCTCGATACGGTTCGAACCGTGATTCTCATTCAATTCTCATGGATTTCTCGTAAAATTACCCGTATAAGCTTCTCTAACAAGATTTTGTGGTTGCCATTGTTCGCACGGCACGCCACGATATCCACGAACAAGCGTGTGCAACCTTCGAACCTGAACTTTTCCAGTATCCAAGTATCCCAACGAGCAATTATGTGCGGGGAATTCAAAATAAGGGAAAATTGCTTGAATCCTAATATAGAAGTCAGCAATTTTGCTTGGGAAGGATCTTATGAAATTCTCCTTTGGACCAGCCGACTTAATCGTTCCTAAGGCTTCTGGAAAGTGATACGGCTCCAAGAATCCAGGCCATGCTATCAATTACAAAGTTAGCAGAACTCGCCGAAAATTGTGAAATTCATAAGCTCCAGATCAAAAGGGAATAAGAGCTGTGGTGAAACGGTCCCCTGCAGTATTAAGTGGTAGCCTCGAGGAAATCGGTGGGCTTCTCTCTTCCGTTCTTCCACTCTGCTCGTGAGGATCATCAATGATTCCTTCGGCCTGATTATTTCTTCATTCGAACGTCCGGTGAATTTCCCATCATTACCTTGCGCATTCGCATCGCACAAAGGGCTCTTTGATTTTCCCTTTCAATTTCCCTCTCTCTCTCTCTCTCTCTCTCTTCGCGTTATTTTTTTATTCGGCATGGAAATCAGGGCCGCTTTTGCCAGGCAGAACCACCAGCGAAGGGATTTTTTTTCTGCGCTTCAGCTTCAAAGTAGTTTTTCAGTCTAGGAAATTTCAATTTTCGGCTAATTCCCTTTTCATTTTTTCCCTACGAGCATGTAATAATTTTTGGACGAAACTTCCCATCTGCCATTCATGTAGATCCATCAAAAAATCCAGCGAAATATTCTTCTCTCGCGAAACTCGACAAACATTCCGCTTATCTACCGAGGGAAGCATAATGTTCGCCCGAGTTCCTCGGCCATTTCCCTTGCAGACTTTGCCGACAAGCTTCTTGCGAGCACTTTGAAACTGATCCATTAATTAAGAAGAAAACTCGCTCGAGATGTTTGCGATCGGAGTAGGTCCTCCTCTTTTAAGTGGCACTATCGAGCCTTGGGCATCAAATTTGCGAAAAGGGAAAGAAGAAGAAGAAGAAGAAAAAAAAAAGAGGCAGTGAATATTCTCGTAGACGAACGTGAAACGAAAGTGGCAGTAGTCAATAATTCGTGGCGCGGGGGAGGAGTACTCGGGCAGCGCGATTAATTTTTGATCTCGCCGTCACGCCGACTCGGTAGATTCGCGCTTGACTTTATTTCGCTGTCGCGTCACTCTGCCGTCAGGTAACGAAGCTGGTAATCCGATTTCGCGAAAGGAGCGTCACACGCGGATTTCCGCCTCTCTCTTTCTCTTTCGCTCTATCTGCCAACCTTTCCATCTACCTTTTACTCTCGCGCCTGCAATCGTACATACGTCGCACCTCTGGCCACCAGTTTCATTTCATTCATTGTGAAAATTTCATCTTCTGAATTATTCCTCCCGCTTTTAGTTCGAATTAGCAGGATGGGTTTGCGATGGATGGAAGGTTTTCGGTAGCTGGAGAAATATTCTTTCGGCTTTGCTTCGATACCCAATCGATCGTCCATCGATTTTACGACGAACTCAATTCGACTAGAAAACGTAGTCGTTCTAGTTCGCTTCGAATCCAGATATTTTCAAGAGAATTTGTCTGATAGAATGATAGATCCGATCCGATCGTAGGAAACCAGCCGCTGTTGCTAACTGGTTTATCGTGCGATACCGATGGCAGGGTGGTTTGATCGAGTGGAGGGAGCCGCCTTCTCGAATGATGCATCGCTTGTTTATTAACGACGAATCGTTCTGACGTTCCGTTCCGATGCTGAGGCCACATTCGCGCATTGATTTGAATGTTAATGATGCTTCCTTCGCACGCGAACGCGTTGAGCCGCATGCTCAGGGGACTCGTGATGGAAGTCCCCACTTTATTTGCGTTAGCAGACAAATTGTTCGCAATTCGATAAGAACATTTGCTCGGTAACGAGACTAAAAAAAAACTTTGTCAGTTTTGGTATTGCTTCTTTAAATGTCGCGTAGATGCGTTCGTCTCGACTTCGATCAGAGGCGACAGTTTGCTTCGTGAAGGTCATCTTGTATTGTCGCGGTTCAGCACGCATGTTTCCCTATTCCCTCGGTAGTGGTTTATTCAGGAACTGCAATTCAGCTAAAGATCAGGCATAGACTCGGCGTGGGTCGTTGTCTATAGACTCCTTGGTCTCTCTTTCTCTCTATCTATCTCTCTCTCTCTCGGTTCAATTAAGAGTAGTTATATTTTTTCGCTACTTTACAATAGGGGCCGTGACATAGATCGCGATGCAACTTAATGATCTACGACCATTCTTCTTCCTTCTGGCATTTTCTTCCATTAAAGCGAATCGATGAGATATCATTTGATCGGAGCATTTCGCAAAAGTGGTAGAACACAATAGAACCGAGAAACTCGAAGGCTCCTTTCCATTGGTTTCCATTGGTCGTGAGTCATTGGATCCGAAGGTAATTAGTCCGTGTATTTCGCTATTCGGGCTTGTAGAACAAGGTGTACGCAAAGCCGATGAGTGATGCACCTGTGCATCTATTGAGCCGTTCTCAGAAATGGAGCGAACACTGCCTCGAGAACTCAGCTGTTTATCTAGAAACGAAGTGGTCTGGCTTGTCCAGGGGATTAATTGTTCCATCTATCTTGTTTCACCGCGAGATGTATTCGAGATAGCTGCTGCCTATTAACGTGCGATTAATAATCGGATATTCATGCTTCTAATATTTTCCGGGCCAGCTATTTCCCGATAAGGAAAGATACTGTCAATTTGCTCATTGACGCGAATCCGAATTTCCGTCGGTCGTAACGATAGAACTGTCGTCAATTTGTTGGAATATCCGTTCAAGTTTCGAATGAGAGGGTTCGTAGGCGAAACCGAACACTCCTGTAGAATACAGCGAACTCCGTCGAATGTCTTCGTAGACCGCAATTTCAGCAGACGTCCGCGTCAGACTATGCCACAATGCGAAAACTTACTTTATAACTCAAGATTATAGACCGAGACAGTCAGTAGTTAAAGCGTCTCGAGCGCATAAAGCGTAGCTGAACTATCCCATAACTATGGCGAATCGATTGCCGAGATTTACAGCGGTCGAAAGGTATTTTAGCAGTCGAGAGAATGTCGATTAGCTTGAAACCAGTGATTTCAGGCGCCTCGTACATTCTCAGGAAGTGTTAGACTTTTCGGTTTAACTTCAGTTTGCCTCGTGAATTTCGACTAAACAATATTGGAAATTTCGAAATGTCCCAACTAACGAGCATAAAACGCGACTGCCCTCGTGAATTATACATTCGCTCGTAGTTTCTGGCATCGAACGGTAAAGCAGAAATTAGTTCGGGAGATCCGTTTCATAGGGAACAAGTGAACTGAAATGGGGAAGCCGAAACTGCAGCATATTCCCTGAAACGTGGGTGAGCAGTAATCATTTTAAGCGAGATACAGCTGCCGCCTGAAATCGACGAGACGTAAAGACCCGGTAAAAGGCCAGATCAATCACTCCGATGAAATAAACTTCGATAAGCGAAGCAAAGATCTTTTGAGAAGTTGTTATTAGCTCGAACTTTCTGGAAGCTTTCCAACCAAGAATCAGCTTCGCTAGCCGAGGCCAATCCCTTCGCAATTCTTAGACCACTTGCGAACACACACTGACCAGGTTCTTTTCTCCCAATGTGAGTTAATTTTTTCTCTATATCACTATTCTCGTTGCCAATCCCATTGTGGGCGATACGTCACACGTTAATCGAATCCTTCGGCTATCAACCTCTGTACGTATGTATCTGCGTGGGCAAGGTAACATTGTTGAAAAGCTCTATTGTATCCCGAGCTTCTCAAAACGATTCTTATGGGAGCGATTATGGGAGGCTCGATCCATATCTTGCCTCCAGGAGAAGCATACGTTTTACAAGTTTCAACAGGCAATCCTCTCGACACGGTCTGACCAAGAATAGAAGCGCTCGTCCATTCTACTTTTTATTCTACCTTATGCAAAGTCCATCTTGGCCACCGTATCGACTCAAAAATGTGAGATCGTCCAGAAGAATTTAATGAGACCAATCTCTCTTCTCTCGTGAGAATCCTTCCTCACGAGAGACTCATCTTTATCTCGATGAAAATTCAACATTTTTCGTAATAGCCCACTCTTCTTTCCTACCGACGAGCGAATTGGTTTGCCTCTCGTTTGCTCTGTCTACGAAATTTTCTCGGAAAGTTTTGGGGGGTCTTAGTTTCCCGAATTATTTGCTCGGGGCTACGATTAATCCGCAAAAAGGTGGTACAACTGGCTGGTGAACTACTCGGCAGTGGAGAATATTTGTGAACAAATAGAAAGTGCAGGTGGTGTCTGTTTCCAAGCTGGCCCAGCAGGACTGGCAGGTTGCTGGAATTACGCGAACTTTGGTACACAGAGTAACGATGTTTACATATTCCGTGGAAATAGAGAAACGAAAGGTTGGCCTCCCTTATTCGTGGGAGCTTCTCGATTCTAGCGTGTGGCTCGGTCTCGTTACTCGGAACTCTAATATGCTTTTCCAGCGGGGCTTTATTCTGATCTCGACTAATTAGATCGAGCCGCAGTGACCCTTCGCATCGGTACGCCTAGCGCTCTACCCTAACCACAAGATATTAAATTCGCATATTCCACAGCGACAGAATAGAACGATAGAAACGATTAGGCCGGATTAATGGAGAACGATCGATTAATTGGAGACATAATCGAAAGGCAGATTACCATTTAGCAGAGCATGGTGGACGCGTGAGACCACAGTTTCTATGGAAGGCATAATCTACCAATTATAGAGATCGATTTGCACTTAGTAGCCAACCAGTCAAAGACGTTCAGTCTGAAACACGAGCGCAATAATGCTACGACTTCTCTGGTCAGAGAATTATATCTGCCGTTGGAGGTAGATCGTGGAACAAGGATTTGCAAAGACAAGTCAGAGAGGTTGAAATTACCGTTGTTGACCAAGGATTAAGCTCTCGCAGAGCACGACTTAACTGTCGGCCCTTAAAAGCCCCGTTTACTGAGTGATTCGTATTCAGGAGCAGGGAACCTACGTTTCTCTACCTGGTCTTTCATTTCTCTGGCTCTCTACCGACACCAGCTGCTTCGAATGAGACCCTTCAAGACCCTCAAGACTGGCTTTCGATTAAACTTTGCCTCGCTGGTCACATTCGCTTCTCTTCGTTCTCCTCGAAAGTGCAAAATTTCAGTGAATTAGGCTCCTATTTGTCAGAGTTGACGTTAGGAGAAAAGTAGACAAAGTGTAAAGACCCGTATGGCTTTGAAACTATGTAGTCAAGATTAAGACGTACCGAGAATGGGTGTTGACATACAAAAACTTTTCGAATTCAAAGAGAACTACGTATTTCGAAGACCCACAGTCTTTCAACTTCCAGACTTTCCTCTCAAAGAACGCCACCCTTGGAATCAACTCGAAATCAGATAAACGAAGCTTCAAGCTCGAAGAGGGACACACCGTGAAATTTCCTCGTTTGCACGAAATTTCGTAAGGAGACTTCCGCCCGTCTCGAGACGGTAGAAAAGAGGATTTTCCACGAGGTGGAACGTCTAAAGAACGAGAAGAGATCAAAGGATGTCGTGGTCTCCACGCTTTTTTCGCAAAAATTTTCGAAGCGAGGGAGTTTTTATCAAATTTACTGTGGCGGAAGTTCGCTTATCCGCAAAGGAAGCGAAGCTTCTTTCAAGATGACAGCTGCAGCTTCGTTCTGGTACTTATTTCATTCGCGTTCTCTTTATCCCGTAGCTACGCGCGTGTTACGTCCTGTGTGTGTGTGTGTGTGTGTGTGTGTTAAATCATCCCTGGATAAGAGAAGTTGCCCTCTGTACATTGAATATATATATTCAATCTCCTCGCAGTATATTTCCATGTATGGTCTATACGGCTTGCCCTCTTATCTTTGGTCTTGTTCGATAAGACTCGCCAAGTTGTCGTACATAGTTCTCTACGATCCTCTCTGTCTTCGAACATTGGGACTAATGGAACACGCGAAGGTAGATGTTACAATGATGGTTAGTCTCAATTAATAATAATCAGTACGTCAGGAGAGAATTCGCGGTATATCGGTAGTTCGCGGTTGTCTTGGTCGGTTGGTTGGCTGGGAGGCTTGCAGCTAGCGAGCAAATGTAATGGCAGTACGATGTTTCAAGGGATATGGGTCAGGGATTCGCGGGATTTCTCGGCTCGAAACTCTCGAGACTATCCTTCCGAACTCTACACATTCAGTCTACACACCTACCGCAAAGATTCCGACTATACTCCGAATATCCTTGGCACCAACAATCCAATCCTTCATTCCTTCGATAAAATATTCATTAAATTCCAATTTCGCGAATTATGCGACTCTAGGATCGTTATGTAACGTTTCTTGTCCGATGCAGAGTTCTCGTTTGGTTTCCATTGGTTTCTCTTCTACCTTCGGTGGAGGTCGATTCGCGGCTTGGCGAGAAGCTTTTAATCGGTGATAAGTGAATTAATTTACATAACACCGGTAACCTTCGCATTCGCGTGAAACAGTCGTGGATTTAATCGTCGCGCATTCCTCGCTCTCTCGTTCTCTCGTTTCGTGAATTTCATCTTGATATTTCCAAGTTTAGATCTTGCCTGCAAGTTTCAACCGTGAAGATCGTAGAATGATTTTATGGGAAATTGCCACGAGAAGACGAATATTGGCCTCCTGGGAGAGATTCAATTTCGAAAGCAGTAGCATTACTCTACAGTTTCTTTTTTTTTTAAATGCCAGCCCTTTTTTAAACCGGGGTGTTAAATACACGAAAGTCAAAGGATAATGTGTAAACGAGTCAAGTTCCGTCGACAAAGTCATTAAAATCTCTTCAGGGTGGAAATAAAGTTCGCGACAGGCGGAGATCCCGCAAAGTTTCCTTGTCGGATGAATTATTGCAATATCAGGGTGCAAGAAAATGGTGCTTTAATCACTTTCTTGCGTCGCTGGCTTAATAAGCGTTAATGCAGCGAGAGGCGAACCTTGTATAACACTTTTTTCTTGAAAAACACGCGGCTCACGTAATGGACGTAATTATGCATGAAATTAATAAGTTCGTGAGTTGTGCAATAATTATGATAATTGGCAGCAATCTCCTCGAAGCCCTATTTCCGCCACAAACAGGGAATTATTTATCGAAATTCATATCGAGAAGCATATCAAGTACTCTCGAGTAGAACGTGGAATTTCGAGAAAACGGAATCGACCATCAGTTTTCGATGCAACCGCGCCCGTTTCCGAGAAATAGTAGTATGCAAGGGGTAGCTCTCGGTATCGCCTTGACACGCGATTAAAAATCGCGGTTGGCGACTGGAATGCATTCGCATAATGCTTTGGCATAGTCTGGAATAAATTTACAAAGCGATACGAAGTTATGCAAATAGTCCAGTCACTAGGAAAATCGTACCTCTGCCTTCATCGCCACGTACCCTCGTCCTACCCTCGAGAATAAATGGGAAATTTCTGATTAGTCGATCGTACTTTTCAACCTGAGCTTTTTAATTTACAAGTGGTATAAGTCGAAATTTATGGCAACTCTGTAGAGTTTAATTCGATTGATTCATTTCTCGATAAATGGAAAGAGAAAGAGAGGAAGAGAAACTTGTTTCGCTTGTGAATCAAATAGCTCACTAGATAATTGCTCGATTTAATTCTTACATATTGTAATTCTCTGTTTAAGTGCACCCCTCGAGACAATCGGGAGACTGAATCTTTTCTCAAATTTATTGCACTCTTTTTTCGCTAAAGCCTTGACTCTTTGGTGTTAGTGATCTTGTTCTCCGACGAATTCTCTGATGTATGACTAATATTTCTTTTGCAGAATCGAGTTATGTAAATTCTGCGACATTCATATCGGGGACGATTAGAACGTCGCGAGTGTGTGATTCGTGTGAGTATGGCACGTACTGGTTGTTTCTTCGTGACTTTTGTCCTACGTCTGTGACACTCTGTAATGCATTCACTCTCACAAACAGTACACTTCCAGTGAGAACTTTGACTGGCACCTACAAAATGGGCTCTTGCATTCTCTCTCTATCTCTCTCTCCCTTTCTGTCTCTCTCTCTTTTTCTCTGTGTTCGAATGGTTTTCTCAAAGAATTTAATCGCAAAACTGAAACGGACTTTTTCTCCAGTAAGATGCGGATACTTTTTATGCAAAATATTGAAATCTAATCGGGGGTTCAACTTGAAATTCAACTGTTGGACAGTGTAACAGAGGAAAATAAGGAATGCCTCTTGTAGGAGCACACCAATCTACGTGTGGTGACCTCTATTATGTTTCTCGGAATTTTTCTACTTATTGTGTTTGCAAGCTGTGTGGTTGGCACTTGGCAGTTTGCTTACGAGAACTGGCGTCTCCTTCTTTCTTGCTTCCTCCTCCTCCTTCTCCTTTCATTTACCCTCCTCCGAAAGAATTCGCGAAACTTTTCTCTGGGTACTTTGTGCATAGAGACACGTGTGCTGAAGCACTCGAATTTTCTGTCTACTTGACTCGTACCTTGATCGCATTTCTCAGGGTAAGCCCAGAGATATTTTCATTGACAACGCGAGAGGATGAGTTCTCGAGCTGAAGCGACTTGACCTACCCTGATTTCTTCTGTCTATGTATGCAACGGCGACGGCGCTCATTTGTAAGCATGACTCAAGAAAATATTCGCCATCCTTCTATTCATCTCTCTCTCTCTCTCTCACACTTTTATTCTTTCTTCTCGAGTCTGTTCAATTTTGAAACGCAGCGAATCCGCGACTCGACAAGTTCCTCCTTTGGCAAACAGTTTTCCGTGTCACTTTGCATTTCGCACTCCCCATTGGAGCCCTGCTCTTCGGTATTGCGAAATATTTCAACGCGAACGAATGAACGAGCAAACGACGTCTGCCTCTAAATAATGGCCCACTTAGGACACAGGAGATGTATGTGTATCGTGTGTGTCTCTCTGCCTTCGAATTCCACGTGTTCCAACGACGAGCCAAAGTTCACCCCTTCAAATTGGGCTCAGGTTCATCACCAAGGCGCCACGTACTATATTTACCCTTGTCGAAAGCGATATTCAAATGTCGATCTACGCGAACATTCCCGAAGATTAAACAACAAATTTCTAGCATAACTTTCTACTTTTTATACGAAACTGTAATTTGTTCAGCTACAGTAGATATATAGAGACGTCGAAGAATCATCAGTAATGTATCTTGATCGACCCAAATTCTTCGCTCGGAATTCTCGACGCGGTTATTGAAATTTGTTTGTACGCATTCATCTATTCCGTAACTTTTCAGTATTTAATTAGTCATTTTGGCAGCTTCCATTCGCTCGCTCTCAATTTCATTTGGTTTATGCATTGGAAGAGTTTCCATTCAACGTTGGGATAATAAAGCATACACCACGCGCGTATGGAGACAAAAAGTCATTCCGAGTTACATTTTTCCAATCGTACGAGGAAATTCACGGTAATTGAACGGTACGGCGTTCAAAGGGTAGGAGGAAATGTTTTCGAAGGACAGGGACAGAGCTTCCACGCATGCAGAGCCAAATTCAAAAGAATCTTTATTCAGCAAGTAAATACATAAGCCAATAGCTGCTCAGATAAGCGTGATCCGATCGGCAACGCATCCGTTTCGCATGGGTGTATTCGCATTGGAGCACTCTACCGATAAACTTTGTTTCATTGAAAATCCTCCGGATATTCTATCTCTCTCAACGCATCTACATTTTATCAAAAATTCACCTTGTTTTTTCGGGGAAAAATAAACCACGAGAAATTAAATTGCAAAAAAAATATTATGAGGAAATTATGCAGAAAGATTTATACCGGAGCGCAATCACCACAAACCAGGTGACTGTTTTCGAAGGAAAGCGAAATGTAAATTCGCTAACTGAAGGATAATTGGATCTGGTAACGTTTTATACTTCGCTTTAGCGTGGCGCGCGTTGCGTCGCCTCGCGTCGCATTGCCTCTCCGAATTGTACCTGTTGCTGACACACCAAGATAATTGCACGGTGGCTCGACGGCGAACTCTTGGTCGTTTTGAGGCTGACTGCGAGTCAGGAAGCCGCCTCCGATCCCTCGAAATCAGTGGCACCTTGCCATTCCTCATTCCAGAAGCAGGAAAGGTCTCGAAAGCCGATTAAACTACGATACGAAAGTTTTCCGGGACCAGAGAGTACGCTCCGATAATAAGGTACTTCTGGTGAAATCTTCCTTGCTTTTGCCTTCGATGCAGAGCATTTTCCTCGCTACTTTCGTAATACTGTCGCCGAACACATTTGAATGAAAATTGGAAAAGAAAGAACCCTGACAAAAATTTCACCAAGATCCACGGTCTAATTTATAGACCGATCGACAGACATTTACAAGCGTAATCCTTCTCTAAGCTTCGTCCTTTAATTGAACCTTATGAACCTTTCGTGTTTGATTGTTTCGTCCGATGATCTTGAAAAACCAACAAAACTATACCTCTGATCTGTTTTTCAGCTATTATCAACACGGTTGCCAAATTTGTACGAGTCGCAACAGCGTGTTTCGGTAAGCAATCGGGGTTTTTTTTATATCTACGTCTGTCGCCGTGCAATCCAGGAGAGCACCTGAAACTCTTGTTTTGACATTTTCTGTGTGCACGACTGCAATCAGGCCACCTATGCGTTTCGCAAATAACAATGCACCGTCTTGCCGTCGATTCTTTTCGTCATCTCAGTGACGAATTTCTCGAAACATTCACACTTGCACGCAATCCCGAAAAATAGAGATCTCTGCGAATCTCTAGAGCGAGTGTTTCCACGAATATTTCTTTCTCGAATCGTGGAATCTCATCCGGCACAAATCTCGGAAATCGTGGAAGTGTTAATGTTCGCTTGTCTGACTCTTTCTATATATTTCTTTCAGTTTGTCGTCTTTTTCTTGGTACTGACTTTCGAAGAAATGCTTGACTGAAATCTCTACCAACTCGCTTTCTATCGCTTTCGTCTCTGTACATAGAGCCTCCGGCAGTTTTTTTGGTGCTCCTCTTTTTCGTTTCGATTGCCATGAAAGACATAAAAATGCTTGACGAGATAGAGGCTCTTCTTAAATCTATTCTGCCTTTATATATTCTGCTTTACACTCTTCATACAATTAATTGCTCGCGCATTTATCGTTTTTATATGTGCACTGTGCGATGCTTGAAATATCAGCGTGATGAACTTGCCTTCCTTTTGTGAAGGAATTTATATAACGGTATTGTATAAAATTAATCACAGAGTGTTGCATTTACAGCTCGCTCCACCCACGCATTGCCCAAGCCATTCGAACGTCGGAGAAAAAAATTAATTTAGCAATCAGCAATCAGCAATTAGAATCTACCGCAAATGATATTATTCACCAAGCCAGAGAGTAGAGAAATCTCTCTTGAAGATTCTTCCAACTCAAAGTGGAGATTTCCCTCGATTCTCTTTCTTTAAAGATTCAGAGTCTTTTTGCACCAATTCGAGGCACCTCGCGAAAAGATTTATTCGGTATAAAGTACCGAGGTAAAAGTGGATTATAGAAATTCCTGACATTGGCGTATTTATTCAGTTTTACCACGCAACGCAAACGAAGCTGTTCCGTGTCTATCGCACGACTAAGCGCAGAGGCTAATCGACTCAATAATTCGCGTTTGTGATTATTGGGCAAAGTATAATTGTTTGGAAATAATTCGATTTTCGCCAGGCGAGTAATACATTTCCCTGATAATGAACGATTGTGCTTCGGGAATACCGAGTTGGGATAGTCGAGTAAATATAATTGTACGGTACGTTTGGCCCACGGTTAATTCTGAATTATTAAAATTCTTCCGTAAATTATGCAGAAATCCTCGTGGGGCAACGGAAGCCTTGCGCGTGGTGAAGAATAGATAGCCGTGAGAGAACGCGGATATAATAACTACGTATTTCACGAATATCCTCTAATTCCCGCTGGACATTTTTATACGCGTGGGCTCGAATCCCTTTCCAGAGAAACTCGGAAAAAGAGTTGGATTATTTTGGAAGAAATAAGAAACTTTTGCGGAAGTTTATTTGCGCCAAGTTTTTATCGAGATGGAAATGCGAATACTCCAACTTACAACAGACAGTATAATAATTGTGCGTGGGTGTGTACCACGTTGATAGAACGGATACGAACAATGAGAATATTCGAACAAAACGTATTACGGATGTCAGGATGGCAGATAGAGCGAATGTTAAAACGAAATTAATTTTCCTTGGAAACTGGAATATTGGTTGTTGATGAATATTGATTCGCTGACAATATGCTGTACCAGAGACTCTTTCACCATGAATGGTGAACCACTATCCATTACAAATTATCTCCATATTATCATAAAATCAATTACTCGCCATCGCTGATTCCGCGACGTAGTAATTGACCATTCCAGCCACAAATCTCAATTTCGATAATCGACTTGGAAATCAAATATCGGTGAGGGTTGCTAAAGTAAAATGAACCAACAACGAGACCCTTTCCAAGGCACGTATCAGTTATCTCTTGGATTGGTGACAGCCGGATAGAAAATAAAAATCTCTCTAATACCCAAGTGGTGTGGCCCGACTGATAACCCTCAACAGAAGAGTCACCGACCTTTTCTCCCTCTCTTTCTCTATCTCTTTCTGTTGTACGGCTTTGTCCGCGAAAATTTCTCTCCTTTTGTCCTCGCGAATAGCCTTGGCATCTTATTGTTTTCCAATCTCCAGTCCAGTCCAGCTTTAGCCTCCAATACTAATTCGCAGTAATTTAATATCGAGTCCCAGGCTTGCCTCGCTTTTATTAACAAGCACGTCCGCCAAGTTTTGCGCGATTCATTAGTTCCGGCAGGTAGCGGTGATGGCTATAGTCACTGACTCGGCAACTTTTTCGACGCTTTGTACCCGTCAAGGTTTTCCTCCTCTTTTTGGGGATGTTTGCCGAGTTACTTGCCACCGGCCTCTTTTTTTATGGTGATTAATCGTAGACGCTCGGGCGTGTGACCCTACGAAGGGTTGTCGAGGATCGAAGGGGGCTTTTAACAAATAACAAGTTGGACGAAAAAGAAAATTTGAAGGAAAAGAACCGAATACCGAATTATTCCGTTAAATTTATTATATATATATATATATATGCATTATTTGTTGTTAGCTATCTCTATGAGCACTCCATAATAGAAGCACTTCGGAACGAGACTTGGCTCGATTTCAAGAGGGCCGCACGAAAGCTCGAATATCAATTTCGCAAATTGGTTTGTGTGTTGAGGGCTGTCCCTCTGATGTTCGGGTCCACGGGGCATCAAACAGAGCTCGGAATAATTTCTCGAGGGTCGTGCCATGCCCAATATTCCCTCGGTGAACTTCGAAGCCGGCCTCGAGAACTTGATGGGATTAACGCGAGAACTCTCTAATCGGTCACGAGCATTCCTCCCTAACTTTGCTCTGGATCCGAATTAATAGTTTTATCCTATATAACAATATTATGGGGAAAAATATTGCGAGCATTGGGCCACCTGGGAAGCTTTTAGCCTTAGTAACAGCTAAATTCGTCGGGGTCACGCGAGCTTTCATGTACGAACAACGGCTGCGCGAGAACGATTACCTTTACCTTTGTCTTGCCTCGTGCCTCTCGTTACTGCTTTCGTGAATTCGAAATCAGCTCGAACTCGATTAGGTCCCAAGGGTGCGACGAGGAAGAGTGGGACGGGTCGGAATTATTTTGCGTTTCTAATTCAATCGGTTGTTAGGGGAAGGGCTGGCTAGATTCTAACCTTCGATCAATTATGGAAAGTGTGCCGAAAAACGCAATCGAAAATGAGATAAAGCTTTTCACAGGTAAAGCTCAATAGAACCAACTTGCTTGCTCAGCTTCTATACTTTCGGTATGGTGCAACGAAAATGCAACATAAAATTATAGAGGCCCGCGTGAACACGCTTTTATGGCTCGTATCGCTCGGTACCAAAGCTTTTCCCGCTAAAGGTCTTTGTAAGGATACAATATCGCTGTTACTATGCTTTTTCGTCGCTTGTTTCGAAATTCGTCTATTGCACGCATAAAAAACTTAACAGGCTAAAAATTCTGTCGAACTCTTAACGAGACAAATTAAAAATGTTCCCCACAGAGTCGTTTGATATTTTCCAGTAGAAAAACAAATCGCCAAGAGGATGAGAGCTTCGGCAAAAACTATTTGAAATCTTTTAATTAAAAACTTGGGACCAGATCAGTGGCTCTTCATTAGCTACAGCCAGGCTATTTGCTGGCTTCCTATCGGTCTGTTTGTTTCGACGCTACTGAAACAACAATACGGCGCAGTGCAACCCGGCGAGTGCAGGACCAGCTGACGAGTTTCGCTAGTTGTAGGTTTAATGGTTTTCAAATCGCGGAAAGTTTCACTGACCTAACCCAATTCGAACACTTGAGCCGCGATTTTGAAGGAATTAGTGCGCTTCTGCTGCGAATAGGGCGATTTATACGGGTATCCGAATTTAATTGCCTGGCCGCATTACCAGGGGAAAAAACGGTTCTTTCTTTTTCATTAAAGAAAAAAGAAAAATGAAAAATAAAAAATCAGTCATCGTGACTATTTCGAAGTGGAGCAAATCGCGATGGGTCAGTCGAACTGTTCAGCCGAAGTGTCAACCCCCCGACAAAGGGGAGAGCCGCGTTGAGAGGGTAGTAGTCCCGGTGGAATTGAAGTTATGATTACGAGGGACATAAATTTTCGATCGAAGCGCAATATTGGACGGGCTGTGAGTGCAGGCATTTAATAAGAGCTGGCCCCAGCCAGAGTTTGCACTTGACAGGGTCAGGGTCGCTAAGTCCTTGGGTGCCTGTAATTATTTCCAACGTCCCATTAACCTTCCTGCGTTTAATTCCTTTTTTTAGAGTGCTCGAATATACTCGACGAGTGTCGACCGACTGATATACTCGGTTACCCAAGATCTTTTCGAGTCACTTTTCCAACGTGATTAGACACCAAAGAAACAGGAGGCCGAACAGCAAGAAAATTAGTGAAAGGTTACGTGACAATAAACTCGTGTACACATCGAAGAAGGCAAACAATTGGAGTTGGTAGGGTGGTGCTCTAATCACGAGCAGCACGCAATCCGCGCTTCGAGGACTGTCTGACCATTATCGAGCAGTAACTACTGCGCGCTGCGGCGCGTCGGCCGCTGGCCATTCAAAGATAAGATCGACTACTGACAATGGGCCAGTCACTAGCCAGCCGGGAAGTATTCGCGGCTCTTTTCCCAGTTCTCAGTCGACAGCCCGTATCTAGGTCACGGTAACCTCATAATACTCACGGAGTCTCATATTCAGAATTTTTTATAGGGCCTCCGGGCGACTCTCTTCTTTAATTTCTCGCCGCCTGGCTGCCCTATAGACTTCGCACAAAAGCCCATTCACTGACTTATCGCGAATATACGCGAATCTCTGCTACCAGCGTGACAGAATTAGATGCACGATTAACGTTAGGCCACTCCTATTTCTACTGCAGTACCACAAAAAAAAAAAAGACTGTTCTCCTTTCAGCAATGTCGAGACCCGGTGATGCGCTTATTTCAATTTTGTACTTTCTCGCCCGAATGGATTCTATGCTGCTTTCACAATTTCAGCAGCAAACTTTCGCGACCCAGAAAACTAGTCGAATGCAACTCGTGCATGGGTGCATTGTTCTTCGGAGATTAATCCTCTGGGGTTTTTGCGGGATTCCTCGACGCATGTACTTTAGCTATGTTCTTTGTCGCGGTCAGTTTTACCTACCCAATTACCTATGTCTTCTCAGTACGGAAGCAGCATAATGTAGTTTTAGGAAATTAAACTTCCGGAAGTACTATCGTGGTTCCCTTGAGCGTGTTCTCTCACCTATTCTCAAATCGTTTAGTGAAGGAGAAGGGTAAAGGGCTCCTTTTCTAAATATTTTTCCAACTTGAACTCGATCAGACTGCAGATAGATAGATGGGACGCAACGAACGTGCTTCGAAACCGCCGAGGATTCAATAGCTATCCTAGGAAACAATGCGGACCAGTTGCTGCCGCCGGCAGTTCAGTTACACAGTAGCAACCAGCAATGAACCAGTAACGATCCAGCGCCCTCCAAGAAATATTAGACCTCTCCCACCCTTCCCATCCAATCGAGGTTCCTCTATCGGTTCCATTTTACCGGGAGATCGACACGAACTTCGGAAATATTTGCACAGTTATTATCAGATGCATTCGGGTAATTTTGAACGCAATGCAGACTAGCGCAAAGGGTTGTCACTTGACAGTGTTGGGATTTCTACGGGCGCGGCATAAAAGCCGTTAGCGTTATTCAAAGGCACCGTTGTGTTAGGCAGTAATTACTCACCGGTAGAGCTTAATGGAGTCGCAGGGTGATGGAGTGGCCACATGTTGATGTTGGGAATTGTTCAATTGGTGAGCTGCTCGGTTCCTGTAATTGTCGTGATTCCTTTCAATTAGTACTTAATGGTCGTTTTTGTTGACCAAGATTGTATTTTAAATTACAACCGAAGCAAGCTTTAATTAAACGCAAACGAACTGTGTAAAAGAGATGAGCAAAGAGGAAAAAATACAAGTGTGGTTATGCATTTCGTTTTGCTATGAACTTTTCTTAATCTTTCTTAATCTCGAGTTCTCCGCGAGAGACTCATTTGCAAAATATTTCTTAAAGCATGCAATAAATTGCTTATCGAGTCTGCCAATATAATTCAGCTGTATATTGCCATTGCATCCCTAATTGTCATATATTTATCGTAAGGAAAATATCCCTGAGTGACAACGAGTAAATTCGATCGACTGTGACTCGCTTTTGGGGGCTATTGCTCCGTAATCGCTTGCACTGATTGCTTACTGATCATCGAATTACGTTTATCTGTTGCAGTGACCATTCGATAAGCAATCGCGTGGATCGACGAGGACATCCGACGCTTTGCGAGTGCGGCGAGGTGACGAGGCCCTTATGACGACGGGAGGAAACGGCCGAGAGTGCCCTAGCAACGTCACAATCCGACTTCTAGGTCCCAAATGTAACACACTCTCACCGTGGACCCATTGGACCCATCCTCGGCCGTTTCCTTCGGAAAATATCCTCTCTATACAACTACTCCTCTCTATCTCTGTCTCTCCTGCTTTATCCACTCCTTCATTTCCTCTATTTCCATCTATCTCTCTATCTCTCTATCCGTCTGTCTCCCCTACTCTCTGCTCTCCTTTCTACCACTAGTAGCACTCTCTTGCACATGTACAAATCGACACGTGCAACAAGCCACGTGAACAATTGAAGACAACTACACGAGAGAACGATGCTTCGAGCCGAGAAGCGTTTTATTCTCGTTTCTTGAGACTTGGTTTATTCTGAATTGCGTTCCAATGATCTGATGGGATGTATACGTATAGATTTAAGAATTGGTAAGTTGGTTTCGGATTAAAATTAAGGATTGTCCCATCAGACTGTTTGCCGTTTAATTACACTCGTTTGTGAGAAGCGCTTTTCAAGCTTCTTTCTCTAATAGGACTTGCTCCAATTTTTGGTCCGTGCGACAGTAATGAGAGTATATTCAAAGTGTTACCAATTAGATCGAGTTAACCATTTATTAACGATGTTGAGTAGCTTACGTTTGTGAGTTGATTGTCGCTGGTCAAGCATCGAAATAGTACCGAAGGTATCAATTTTCGAGGTTTGCGAGCCACTTAATCCAACGCCAATTAGTTAATCGATTCAACGAAATTCAATTGATCAATCAATCAATCAATCCAATCGTTCACCGTTCAATATATTTAGCCGATTTAAACCGCGTTGAAAGTTAAAAACGAGTATATAAGTTAGAGTAATTACACCGGGCAGTTCTCTCCCTTGTTTAAAAAAGTAGCCGAGTAACGTTGATTAGCTTGCGGAACACGTTCATCCGTCTATTAGAATTCGTTTGAGCCGTTGCGTTGCTCGAATTATTGAAAATTCAATCTGGAAATTAATTAGGGCGTTGTCTCGGCGAGAAGTATAGTGGAAGAAAAAAAAATTGAAGGATCGCTTTCTCTGATCGCCAATTGAGGGAGGTTTAGATATAATGTAATATCACAGAATTGTTACGACGATAGATATAATTATGCGAAGACTCGTAGGACGTGGCGAGCAAAGCCCGACCCCGAAATAACACGCGATTTCTATTTTCAAGTAGTAGGTAAAAAAAGCTGTCGCTCAACCATACGAATCTATGAAAGAAAAAAAAATTGTCGAAGGGAAATGGGACATGAATTAGTTGATTATTTAATTTAAAGAAACGCGTGGCTGTGAACACAATATTCTACGTTCCAGAGACTCCAGCCTCTTCTTTCGCCTCACCTCGCCTCCCCTCGCAGCTTGAAGTAACAATAATCGGTATGTAGATACTCGAAAGGAAGGCAGAAGAGAATTCGTGCGACTCGCTCGAAGAAAGAGGAAAAAGCCAAGCCTCCCGCGGTGTCTCGACATTCGACCTTTCACGGATTACGTTCATTTGCATATTACTGTGGCCGTGGAAAGCTGCCAAGGCCCCAGCACTCATCGCGAGCAAGCGAGCAAACCGCGCGCGCTTCTCGATAGCACAGTCAGGCATCGGTGAAAAAAAGAAAAAAAAAAAAATTCTCGTCCCTTTTATTGCTAGCCGTCCGATGCACGCTCGTGGATCGTGGCCTGAAATCGGAGATGAGCACCGAGGAAATCCGAGAGCTGGTGCCCTATTGTTTCCCTCGAGCGTGAAAAAATATCGGCCATAACTTATTCTTTCAAGCTAAACCTTCCAGGAATTTGAATTGTTTCTTTCGCTTACCGTTCCCTTTGCTCGCTTTAGCACAACCTCCGTGCGATAACTTTTTATATCGAGTAACCCACTGACATTGTATCTTTATTCTCCCACTTCAATTCCTACCTCAGTCCTATTCCGGTATTGGCATTACTACTCTATTTCCAGGATACCTTCCAAGTTCCCTCGACACCTACTAGTCTCTCTGCCTTTCTCGAAATAATCCCACCGCGGATGTACTTTCTCAATTGCAAAGTTAGCATCGTGCGAAAATCATCAACCACTTGCCACAGATTATTATTTTTTCCCCGCGAGCGGCCCAGATGAACTTGTCAGTGAAACCGGAGGTGAACGCAAATTTCAGATGGGCCACATTAAAGCGGAAGAGCACGACAGGGCGGGAAAAGTGAGACGAGAGATGGAGAGGGAGATAAAGAGAAAGGTTGGAAAAAAGCGGGACGAAAGTTCATCGATCGGCAGAGAGTCGCGGCGCGGCTAGGACCCCGTTGCCGACAGCCAATTTATTTTCCTGCCACTAGGAGGTCGTTATTCCGGGAGAACGCAGAAACGAGGAGGTAACGGAGCTGGAGAAGCCGGAGGAACAGGAGGAGAGAGGTAAAAGAGGATGACGAAGCAAGGATGATGGTAGGGCGAAGTTTGTGCCACGCTTAAGGAATCGTCGCCCTAGTTGGCCTCGTCGTCGTCCTCCTCGTCTTCGAGCCTCGATATCACAGAGTATCGGTTCGGAACAATGAAAAGAAAAAGGACGAAAAGAGGCCTCGAAAAGCCTCGAGGCCGTCAGTCTCACCCTCCATTTTTATCTTCCTACTCCACCCTTGCCGAATATTTAAATTCGCTTATCGAACCCGCGCGTTATCCGGATTTCTCGAGGTTCGATTATCCGCGGATTCCAGTCGCGAATTCCTTGGATTTTTCAAATTCCTTTGACGATACTCGGGCAACGAGAGGAGAGGGGTAGATGGCTTGGGGGGGGGGGGGGGGGGGTGCGATGAATCGTCGAAAGCCAGTGCTGCTACGAGCTTTTGTTCTAAGGTATAGCGTGAGAATATTCGCGGTTTTCGATTTCCAGAGGAGGCTGAGCGACAGTAGGATCGATTGCGCTCGACAATATTGATTTCCGAGAGCAGTTATGCAGAAGTTACGGGAAAATTCAAAGCATACCGATCTGGCTAAAAATCTATTGGAAAAAAAAAAAAAAAAAAAGAAAACGAGGAAGGTAGAATCGCTCGAGAAATCTCTATTGAAGAGGGCATTACCACTCGGTTCTAGTCCACATGAAGAGGCGTGTAGAGGTATGCGCGAGGGTTCGGATAATCGTGGCGTCCGACTATTCGAGTTTAACCAGCGTTCAGCCGGCCGGTACGGAGCTATAATCACTTCCAGCAGTGAGATTAGAAAGTTTAAAAAGCGCGTACACCCAATCTAAATGTAAATTCACCCGGGAGCACCGCTACCAGGATCACCAGCAGAAGCAGCAGTCACGTATTACGAGAGAAGGCCGCAAACGCAAAGATACAAGAGACACCAGCCTGCAAGATCATCCTGCTGCACGTTTCGACTTTATATTTGGATTGCGAGTAGCTCGGGATTATTATTATTATTATTATTATTACTACCATAGGAGTCGTACTATCGTTAAAACATTTACTTAGAGCATGCGACAATATCCTAACTTTAGGGCAGGAGCCTCGCGCTCATCGGCTGGAACTCCTCGCTACGAATCCGTTTTTACGATAGTTTTTCAAGGTTTATATCAACTTGGTTCGTACTCGATCGACACAGGTATGTACATCTAACGTAGCATTTCCGGGCGGAGGAGTTTCGCTAACGCGAAAGCCGATTGTCAGTCGAGGAAAGGAATGAAAAATTTAGCATCTTGCTTCGATCAATCGTGGAATCTGTATTTTGTCCCTATCTTTTTCCATTTTCCCTTTCCCTTGCCCTATCTCAAACGAGAAACCTTTATCGCAATCGCTAAATTTTTCACTCCTCCTCTGCTACGTACACGCGCGGTTCATCCTCCGATCCGACGGATCCAATCAAAACTTTATAAAGCATTCGTAATTTCCAAGGGCCTCACGATAAATTAGACTCTAACTTTTAATCTATATTTTATACGTGCTTGAGAATCGTTAAGCCACCGCTGCGATAACACTCGTTGACAGTTGGTAAGGCGCCAAGCGAACTGCTGGATCCACTGTCCACTGTGCGTCTCTTGTTTACGACTATCGCTAAGTAAGTAACTACGACTCCATCGCGTGGACCCATCCCTCGACTACGGACGATACTCCAGTTTCATTCCGACAAAACTACGTTTAGTAGCTCGCGTACTCTACGATCGAATGCAAGCTTCGCGTCGTACGTGCAACTTTTGATCGGTAGAAATCGCATTGACAAGAACGCAAAATGTAACGCGGTTACAAAATGGATCGAGGTTCTCGAAAATTGCACGTCCACGACGCGTGGACCAAAAGCTGAGAGTGGTCGCAACTTCAAGGCCTATCAAAATTGACTGCGAACGCTGTTATTAATTAAACTCGCGGTGTCGTCTTCATCAATTTGCGTGCGGAGAAACAAACCGAAGGAGAAACGAGTCTGCACTAGGTTTAAGGGAGGACGAGAATGGAACGGAAATGTATTAAAAATTTGTGTTACTCAGGACGTGAGGAAAGAGGCTTAAGCGATGCTTCGTGGTCGATTTTATTGCATTTGCGAAATAAGTAATTGAAAAACTCGTTCGTTTAAAGGCGATCGCAAAAGTCAATCTGGAAAATTGAAGTGTCGAACGCGAAATCGATCTTTATTCTATTCGTTTGACGAGACGAGTCGGAGCAATACGCGAGTCTCCTCTCGATTGCAAGGAAGGACTCGAAGCTTCCACTTCGATATCGAATGCCATTTTCTCTAATCACCCGGTGCAGAGTCATTTCCAGCCGATTTCCAGCCGATTTCCACCAGTCGGAGATTTCGAGAATTTAGCGAAATGTTCACGAACTGCAATCTGCATTCGCGAGTGGTAGCATGTACGCGACAATGCACGAGGATCCCCGTGTCCCCTTTTTCTTTCTTTCCCTCTCTTTTCCACTTACTCTGTCTCTCTCTCTCTCTCTCTCTCTCTCTCTCTCTCTCCCTCTCGCTGACATTTATGCCTCGAGTTCATGAGCTTGCCTGGCTGCTTTCCGCTTACGAGCCACTGAAATTCGCCGTGGCATGCGAACTACTTACCTCTATATCCACGACGAGTCCCACTGAAACGGAAACAGCCGCTTGCGCATGCTTTCCACCGATATTTCCACCACCACCCCGGCTTCGTATACACATATACTGCCATTTGCAGAGTAATTACTCAGCCAATTCTACGCGGTAATCAGTACAGACTGCGGATGTTTATGCAAATATCTATTCCGTTATTGCGAACGAATTTCCGGGATTTCGCGAAGGAACTTTGCGCATCGGATAACTCCTAGTCGAATACGTTACCCTAATTTTCTCCTCATTATTCACGGATAACAAAATCAACGCGAAACGGGTCACTATGATCGATGGCAAAAAACAAAAAAGAACGCGAAGCCTCATTGTTTTTCGATACTATCGCTCGAGGAAGGGATATAAAGAATTCAAGAATTGGAATGCAATCGCAGTTGGCGAAAGCTCCGCATACGTTCGCGTTGATACCAGGGAGTTGAAGGGAAATGAGTAATTAAAAAATCGGTAATTAACCAAAAGCGGGTCGGCGACAAAGGGTTGAGCATTTTAAAAAAATTGGCCAAAGAGGCTCCTTGAATATTGATGCACAGGGTGAGTGGCGCAATGGGGCTATTGATTTGGCTGAAGAGGCTAATGATTCTCGTATAAAGCGTTTAAAAGCTCTTCGTCGACGGTTCTCTCGAAATAATTGTTTAGCGACCGACTAACGTTACTATAGTTATTGCAGCTTATATATCGCCACTAGACCATTCGGTTAATCGGAGATATGCGGAAACCCATTTATATTGTTTATTTCGTTTGTGGCTCGCACAATTACAGTTCGATTTATCACTAATGCATCTGTTCGTCACGATGATGCGACTCGTTTGAGTCTTTTTCCCAGGCCACGAATGATAAATTCCCGAACGATAAATTCGGGAATAATTAATCCGCGAGTAATGCATCCGCATTTTGGGATGCAATTACATGGTAAATATCGACGGTCACGATTCCTGATCGAACCGTCATCGGTCTCCATTTGACTGTGGATATTGCAAAACGGAAAATAAGCCAACCTCAAATCCATTGAGTTCTGCGGTTGTATTTATTTTGAACTCGTGTATTGGCAATGTTCGAAAATTCGTCATCTTCCCGCTTTGCTTTGTCACGGTAAATGAATTTCGTTAGTGCAACTTTATTCGCAATGTTAAATTTTAATTGAAGAGGAAAGCGCAATGCACCCTTTACCTTTTAGTTCAACGGGGGGTACAGACCCAGCACTAATTGCTTCTTCCTCGGTAGCACCATAATTCGAGTAAATTGAGCGCTCTCAAAAATGACCACTCACTGCCAGTAGCTTCCAGCGACTCGCTGGCTTCTCCCTCTCTCTCTCTCTTTCTCGTAATAAACTCGAGCTTCCCGAATAAACATCATCGAGAATAGTTCCGCATAATGGCAGTGGATACTCACCGGACAAAACGAACCGAACGTAGAGAATTTCCGCGGCGTTCAATTCTCGTTGAATCGAGGGAGGATTAAAACCAGGGACCGAAAGGCAGCCAGGCTTAAGCCAAAAGCTTACCCTCAAAATTAAATCGGGGTTGCGGGGACCCAGGTATCATTCGAAAGCATCACCTCGACCGATCGAAAGCAGAACCAAAAGCAGAACCAAAAGCAAAACCAAAAGCAGTAGCGCAGAGGTAAAAGCTTCGCCAGAGGCTGGGGAGAGAAGCGACGATACGAAAAAGCAAACTCTCCAGCGAACGTGGTGCCCGAACTACCGAGCTACCGCGAACCACGTACCACGAACGAGCGTCCAATTAATTATACGGCCACTGCCAAGGCTCGCAGCTCTAATCAAAAGGACAGCCGACGAACTTGCTCGTTGAGAGGCGTCCAGTGAATCTCGCACGAAAGGAGTCGCGCGATTCGTGAGATTCGTGAGAAAGATGTTACATACCTAGTACAGCATTGGGCGGTCGATGGTTCTCCTCCAAGGCCTTCCAGACGACCCAATAAGAAATTTCTCAAGAGTCAAACCTACGAGTTACACACGAATCTAGCGGTACGTAATTCGGACGAGCCAATCGCGTTAGTTTTGTATGTTAATAGAACAGCGATAGGCTCGAGAAAATTGTACTCTCCATTGTTTTTAATCAATGCAACGAGGAGTATTAGTTACACTTCTATCGATGTGTAAAACTATCATTGATCCATAATACCCGCGAAAGCAATGCGCAATTGCACGATCTTCACATAAATTAACATCCCACCGTTGCAAAGGGAAATACATCGGGGAATTGCTAGTGCTCCTCGCTGTCGATATTCATCCCGAAATTAGCCCAAGAGCCCCGAATCCCAAGACTCTAGCTTTTCCCTGCTAGATTTCTCCAAGTAAAACCTATCTTTCGCACGCAACGCCACAAAACTACCGATTCCAATGGATCCCTCGTATTTCGACCAAAACCAAACTAGTACTGAGAGAATCGAATCTTTAGCATATAAACCAAAATCCATCGGAGGTGTTTCTAGCTATAGAACTACCAAGTATCGACACATTGCACAGAAATACATAATCGACAAAAGAACAATTCGTCTCGATTATCTTGATAGTTCTATCGTTAAATCTCCTCGAAAAATGTATCGACGCCTTTCAACTCAGCCCGACAAACTATCGGCCCAAACTACGAATCGTTCATAACTACCTCGCGTCAGTTTTCATCGCATCAATTTCCAAGTACCAAGAGGAAAGCTATGCGCTCGAATCCTAAAGGAAAGGAGGATCTCGCAAGTGAATCCCGCGGCATAAGAGACGTGATGCAAAAGCCGCAAGCGCGCGACGCGATGCGCCCTACCTTTGAGTAAAAGAAAAATTCTAGTCTAGCGAAAAGAGCGGAAAAATCGAATTCGCTGAATGAAGTTCTACGATATAAGCGCCATACAATATGTTATCAGTCGCAAATATTAAGAAAATTATATATATATACAGATAAGGATACCATATACATATATACATATTATATTGTATATATATTATATATTATATATTATATATATATATATATTATATAATATATAGTCGCCCGATGTTGGCATTTAGCTGGTCTAAACCGCAGAGGGTTCGTTTCTACTAATTATAGCGTCGTTGAGTTTATCGATTGTGAGAAAGAGAGACATTTTATTGTGTACGCGGACGTTTCGCCCGGGAATAAAAGAGGAATAAAACAGAAAAAAAACGGGGGAAAAAAAAAACACAGCGTGTAAATCGATATTTCTACCGAGTTTGTAAGTGTATACGAGGAGCGCGCCCGTATGTTGACGCGAACTGCGGATTGATCGAGTTCCTACGCGAGCAGAGCGTCTCGTCTCTACAAGTAACATTGTAGCGTTGACATTTCTCCGGATGGAATAGTAAACTTTGCCTTTTTCCTGCGATCGAAGGGGCTGCATCCTGTTGATGAAGAATTCGGAGAGTTTAGGTGCTAGTAGTGTTTTTACAATTTTAATGCGTCGACGGTAGCTCTAGGGGTTGTCGAGACGAGCAAGAGTACCCTCGTGACACTTCTCTATTCGCGATCGATCCACACACTCGCGCGTTCCATCGCTGGTATCATCGGCCTTCTTTGACCCTCGACCCTCTACTCGCCAAGTGTTACCGTTTCAACGATAACGCGTGACATTGCTATAACTGCTCGTCTCGAATAGCCACTCAACAAAAATCAGGGTAGCTCAGGAGAACGCATTCCACGAAGAGTGTCGACTGATGCGGACGATCGTTATCTTTGGTTTTTCATCCGGCTGTTGTAAGAAACACGTTGGGGGGAAAAAAGAGAGACCGTGACACACGATAGGTGACCGAGAAGGAGAATCAATTGTGTATTTCGCTTTGGCATGCGATAGATATACGGTAGATAGACCGAGTATGCCAAGGGCGAACGCAATATCCGGAGAGCACGACATAGATATCAGCTATTTTAATTATTTTTTCAGCCCCTTTTACCCTTCCTTTGTTTAATCATAGAAAATCTCACGGGGGATTAACGGCGATCGGTTCGCGGGAAAACCACGAAAGCGGCTTGTGCAAATATTTGTGGCTGCTTTGAGGTTCGCGTCAGGATTACGTTTGTGTCGGCGCGGATAAACACTGGCCATTTAATAAATTCTCCCGCGAGCGTGTACGCGGTGCATTAACGTTTGATTTGCGAAAGATAACCCGCGAGCATGGTTTACTCGGTGGATCATTTTTAAAAAAAAAAATTGTTTAATCGCGACAGAGGGTTTTTTTTGGCGAATCCTAGTGGGGTTGTTCATTATTAAGGAGAAGCGTAGGAGACGGGATACCACACCGCGTCACATCGTATCCTCGTCTCTTCAAGTGCAATCTGTTCCGGCAGTGTCTTATTTCGAGGGCCGCACCGCCATCCTGACCTTAATTGTAGAGTAACCCAGATTAGAGAAACCACACGGCGGCGGTAGCGGTAGCGACCAACTGCATAGAAAGCGAGAGAAGAGAACGTGGCAAACGCGAAGATGCGCTATGTCGAGTACGAAGGATCTTGGAAACGATAAGACGAACGACTGCTTTGTCATTAAGTCCAACCGGATTCTAATTTCCATCAGTGGCGATCCATCTATCGACCCGATACGGTATCGCGTTCGGTCACTGATCACGTATAGAGGGTTATTTCCTCGACGCGACGACGAATGCTGCCTCGATTAAAGCTTTTCCATCGAACTGGGCCAGCCCTTAACGCTGGAATCCTCGACGATTAACCTTTACCGATTTCTATCGCTAGCCCTCAAAATGATTGCTCTTCCGAAAAAAACTAGTCTATTGGTAAATTGGAAAAAAAAAAAAGTAGTAAAGGATCGTCCTCGATCTTTCAGTCCTCCAGCGATTTAAGAAGCAAGACACCGTACTCTCGAGGTGGAAATTCTGAGGATCTGGAAATGGTTTGGATGCCCCTCAGCGCATTCGTACCTTCAAGAGAATCCCGGAGAAATTCTAGGTGAAATAGTGAGCTGAGTTTTTGAAATCTGACCCCGGAGGGAGACGAAAAATCCGTGAACTAATGCGGTCGACTCGAAACAGACATTATCTCTGCTTTTTCGTTTGCAGAGTTCCCTCAAATATCGATATCAAATTTAATCCACCGACCACTTAATTTCAATTAATCAAAATCGAGAATCAAAGCTGAATATTATCGAGTAAACGTCAAAGCATCAAACAATTTTAAATCAATTCTCTGTTACATAAATCACTGATAAAAGAGTCCTCGCAAAGAAAAAATATCCAGCGACCTTCGAGGATGACAATTACAGTGAATCATCTCGATGGCAGGCATTTTCATGAGTTTCCCGTTAAACCGTCGCGTGATACCGACGTATTATACTATCGTATGTACTGTCATTGCAAAAGTTCCTCGACGCACGTCGATACTCTTCTCCGAATTCCTAAAGTGCTCTGCAACGCGTTGGAACCGATTGATCGTTACGTGGCTCGAAGGAATGCCATTCTAGATGTGCGTAAACGAACAAAATACACCCATACAAATGCAGACACGAGGCTACATCAAGTCCACACTGTGAGTCCAACCCGAGTCACGGGATGAGCTCGAGATCACACGATCACACGTATAAACCTAAAGTGAATAAAATAACGCGAATAAATGAATTAAGTATATGAATATGAAGTTATACATATGTACATGTACGACGTACGAGATTCCTGATTTTGTAAAACCAGCGACACGTGTTACATAGTATTACAATAAAGGTGATCTATGACGTTTCATAAGAGGTGTCCGTTTCCTGGGATCACACGATCTATTGTTTCCTCCTGATCCCTCTTACATTGTCCTTCATTAGCGATATTAATCCATCCATCATATTACGCTTTGAATAATTTTCCTTTACAAGAATCACAGGAAATTCATTTCAGGAATTATTGTAAAAAGGACTGGGACGTTTTATGGATTCGTTATTCTCAATTTTCCGATTCTAATGGAAACTTGGAATAGCCACGACAACGGAAGGAAGACTGGGCAAGCCGATATTCCATTTTCACGAGGGCTCCATCTCACAACTCAACTTTCTTCGGCTACTTATAAATGCAAAAATCCGCATTATGGCGGTGGCTATTACGAAAGTCATTACCTAGCGAAAGTCTCTTGAAAATTGAAGCTTCCAACCCCTCATAGCCAAAAACCCTCATATTTGTTGATTCCCACTCTTGCGAACTTTACTCTCAATATTTGAAAATAAATCCCGAATATACTATAGAATTTTTTTCCCTCCCCAATGTTGCTACCAGGATAAATATTTGTTTTTTTAATACCAGCCTCTCTGACAGGCGGTTCTGCTGAATCGTGTTTTTTTCTAGAAGCAATCAACTGTTTAGCGTTAGCGAAAGACACGTCCCCAGTCCCAATGCTTCGATAAAGTTTCGCGAGGGTCGCGAAATATTGAAGGGACGTTCGAGTTTCGCTCGCAAAACAATTCCTAGAGGGACTGAACGATCGTTATTTGCCTGAACCACGACGTTTACCATGGATCTTTACCTAGACCGTCAGCGTATTTCTCAGAACTTTAGGAGAAATTCCATTAGGTTCCCTTCGTCAGTATTAAAGCAAGTAGATTTCGGAATAAGAGTCAAAAACCTGTCAACACCCACGTAAAGTAATCCGAGGAGATAAAAAAAAGGGCAAATTTGAAATTTGTCTCTTAGCTCCTCATTGATCCTTGATCCTTTCCGGCTCTTGTATCCCAGGGGACGTAGAATCGTTTTTCAAGGGTAAAGAAAGATTGGAGAAAAGGTAGAAAGGGCGTTTCTTCGAGGACGTCTAATCGCGAGGGTTTTGCGTCAGAGGGTCGCTTATTTGCAAGAGGCGCGGTTCTTCCTATCGTATCCTATGCCATTCGGTCTCTGGGCGCGGCCCTCAATGGAGCCCAGGACAGCAAGCACCGTCGGAAATTGTGGATATCCATAAATTATCGAGCTTCCGTTATCGGGTGGTACTACTCTACTCTGCTATTCGATTGTTTCGCGCCCTCGACTCATTGGCCGCGCTTCGATATTCGGATGTCACCGAAGACCGGAGATCGAGTGATGCTTCGAGTAAAATTGTGGGACGATCGTGGAAACGTTTACACCTCTCAAATTCCCCGATTAATTTTCAAAGAACACCTTTCCTTAGCGAAATCTTACCGTGGTATCAAATCTGAAATATTTATCCTATTTAATCCGCTCGGAGTGCAGAGACAATTTCATCAAGGAACGAGAAGCAATCTGTTCTCTCGAATGAAATTAGTCTTTCAAATCTGATCACCGGTTGTCGATATTCGGAAATCGCCAAGTCTCACGAGCCTTTCTAGTTTCCACTCGGGAGGATCCCCATATTCCATTACCGGGGGGTGGTGCGGGAATTTATTGGTAGGTCTCCGCGCATATTGCTTGAAAATTTCAATTACCGTAATTAAATCCACTCGCGCTCGCTCGCGCGCGATCTCTCCTCTCTCATCTATCAACGACCAAAGCTTTTTGTAACTCGAATACCAGTTGTAAAACTGCCCTGTCAATCTTCGAACTTTGGTGCATTTGATTAAACATCCTCAGATTCCATCCCATTGTCACTCGCGAATAAAATGTACGAATTTTTTTTTTTAAAAAAATGTCAAAAGGGAGAAATATCATTTTTCCGAATTTTTCAAGAGCTTGTACGAAGCCATTCGCGAATGAGTAAGGACCTTTCCAAACTCGAAACGTTGGAACGAAGTGCATCCGAGAGGACTTGACGTTTGATTTTTCCAGCTTAATTAACCCTGAATCCGTGTGAATATGCACTAGCCGAATAACGAGTTCGAACCGTATAAGGCTATCGCAAAAACGAAGAAAATCAATTGTAAATCCCATTTTCCATTTGACGAATGCACTTCGTCTGCTTAAAGTGTCGCCTGGTAGAATCGAAGGTCATCTGACCTGGTAGCATCGATTCGCGGTTCTTTCCTACCGCATTAGGGATAATTTCCTTTGCGGATACACCTTGAAACGCTGCCCTATTTTACTTGGGCCTTTTCCTCGCTGCCAAAGCTAACCGGTGCTTTCTACGGCTCTATTTTCTTTAACCTAGGTACACCGACTCTGTTATTAGGAGCAGCAAAGCCCTTTTACCGCTGGTTTTATTATACAAATTTTCCAGTAATTCTTTACCATGTGCACATGAGTGGAGAAAGAAAAAAAAAAGGTCTAAAGGTGCATTCTATTCAGCGTTGACTCACTGGAAAAGCGAGTCGTTCTCCAGTGCAAATGTCAGCTGCCTTCAATCTTCTTAATGCTTTTCTTGATCCCATGTACATATGCATACCGTCCATAATCATTGAGCGAGAAGGAAAGGATTCGCGGCGAAAGGAGCATAGAATCCTTGCTTCTTGAGCCGCAAGGGTATGTGGCGAGATTTTGCGAAGATCGTGACGAAGTAGCATTGGCGAATCCTACAAAGAAGCTCAGCCTCGTCCCCGGATGCTTTTGTCAGCGGCCCACGAAATTGCGACTCTTTTTTTCCCCGTCCTGATAAAAAGCCGCTCGGACGAATCTGGGTTACTCCTTTGCACGTACAGACTCTTCTTTGAGGCAATGTCTCGTCCCCCCGCCAATTTCTATTTCCACTGACTCCTGTCAGACGTTCCTCTCTCTCTCTTTCCTAGAAACTCTCTCGCACTCGGATTAATCTTCGAATCCCCAACGATCGAATTCGCTATCTACCTCTCTTCTTTCATCGTCTTCTTCCTCGTCGAGATAAGGAATGCGCGAGATAAAAAATGGCAAGCCAACCAGGGTGATCCTGCTGTCAGGATCGTTATTTTCTCTCGATTCATTAGACAATAAGGAGAGAAAGAGAATACGTTTCGCGTTCCATTTTGCAAATTATACTGCAGCCGAAGGAAGAAGACCGAGAGCTCTAGGAGAATTTTATTGCCCCGTACACTCTCGCGTGCGTCCGGCAGTAATTCATTTCGTGTGTCCAATGGGGCATTAAAGTCTGGCTTTATTTAAATCACCAGGGATAATGTACTCGATATTACCAGCCACGAAGCGGCTGCCAGATTCCTGCGAATCGGCCAGTAATATTTATGTGCCGAATAAAATTCCTGGCACGAACGCATGGCTAGTACTATACTGGACAAGAGGCAGAGAATATCTCTTTATTTTCTCGGGAAACTTGCATTCACGCGATTTCACTTCGTTTAGTAGCAAGCAATAATGAAGCCGTAAATATTTGCTAATTATATTGGCTATTAAATATCCTATTGCCTGGGGAAGTACGCTACGTTTACCCCGAAAACACAGCCGTCGAGACAGAGGCGCGTGAAAATTTAAATAGTGATTGCTTGGCATTTAGCGAGACACGTGCACGTGCACGTGTACGTTGAGACTCGAGAGCCTTGCGAGTGCCAATGAATATGCAAGAGCCAGTTATTAAAAGTAAATTCTTGAAAAGACAACGAGAAAGTGGATGCCTCTCACTCGGTATTAAAATCCTAGGACAATATTCCTCGCGACTAGAATTCAGTTATTCGCAAGATATTTTCCGATCTCCTAATCATTTTTCCTGAATTTCTATCAAGTTAAAGCCATTCTTAAGTCCAGTGACAGAGAAAGGATGCCAGCTGTAGCTAGCTTCTACCCTTCTTTCGTATAATTAACATTCATTGCTCGATGTAATCGCACGATCCGAGCCCCCAGAGCGTCATTTATCCAATTAGAGATAAGGCCTGTGGAGTTTATGAATTCATAATTAGTTTTGGAAAATTTCTAATTAGTTCGATACTGATCTTTATCGCGCGAGGTGTTCAATTAATTCATCGGGCTAAACAAATTCATTTTCGAGAACGAAAGCTACGGTAAATTGTCCGATGATTAAACCTTTTTATTCGAGAGGATGTTTAGCGAACAAAGTGTTGAAATTGAACTTTCGTTAGTAGTCTTTTTGGACCGGTGCAAACCAGTCACGCAGACGACTACTTTGAGATTTGCAAATTTCAAGGAAAGCCGGGTTTACTTGAGTAATTACGATGCAAGAACCTTATTAGGGTGATTAACTATTGCTATCTCGAGCCCTGCCAAGTTAAAGTCAACGACTTCCGTCACGGAGTTGCCACGGAGTTTCCGCGAAATTCCTCCGGTAAACCACTCCACGTTTATGCAAGGGGAGGAAAAAAAGGAGAAGCGTTTATTTTCCCGGCTGAAACTCGAAGATGTGATTATGTAATCCTTTAGTTTGCGAGAAGTGCTACTCCGAGAGAATGAAAAACGTTACGGCTGCTAATGGCTTTTAAGGAGCACTTTAAAATATCCGGCGAGATCCGCCAGGTCGTCGAGACTATTTTTTCAAAGGTATCCACGTAATTCTTATTGGCGAACAATGAACAATGAAATTGCGGTAACTCGATCGACCGAATGTATACGAACCATGTAATTTTTCGCGCTCAACTGAATACTTTTACTAGTTTGCACACCCAGGATCTAGTCGCGTATAAACTCGATTTACAACGTTCGAATATCTTATCGATACTAACTCGTAACAGTAAAATTACTTTGCTAGTCAGGGCAAAATGTTTGAGAGGAAAAATATGACTACGAGGGAGAGAGAAGTCGGGTATGTGTATATATATATCGATTTCGGATTTTCCACTGGTGAAACCGCTTCGACTGGCTCTGTGCTCCACTTTTTATTCCATGTCTGCATGAATTATCGATTTGCATCGAGGAAGAACTGCAGATTCGCGAAATAGTCACGTATTAGTAAGAGTAGACTGCGGCTTTTTAATCATTGACCACGCGTACTTCGTACTCAATTGAGTTAAACGTTCGAGGAAACAATTATCACGGAAACACAATAGAAAAATTTGCATTAAAATCGCAAAGTTTCTCGTGAAAGACAGAAAAATTAGCTCGCAGCATTTTCCAACGAGAAAAGGCAACAAATGCGAAATTAGAAAGGGCTCTTGCATCCAAGGGTCTCGACTGAGATGCTAATGCTACGACTTTGTCCAACTTGTTCAGCCAATTTGCAATACTGATTTAATTATTTCCACCCGAGAATCTACCCCTTTCTTCAGGGCAAAACCGTGGAAATTCTTAAAACACTTAACGAACTCGAAAGCGTACGTATCCGCGGGCCATCAGGAGAGGAGAGGAGAGACGGGATGAGACGGGATGAGACTCGGAGCGTTTGTTAGCGCGCTTCCACGAGAGATCATTAATTTTCGCGACTGCCAAGCCAGAACTCGTCGCTGCACTGTTCCACAGGCATCTCCTATCCTCGTGAAATAAACTAATAATGCAAATGCTCGTTGAGAATGAACTCGAGCTTTATTTACGAATTCGCGTTCGCTTTCGAAACGATTGAAAATGGACTTTCGACTGGGATAGTGGTTCGTACCCATCAAAGTCTAGCTTCAATTGGGGTTTAAGGGCCGCACAATTAACGGATAAAAGGTCCACGGTACCTGTTGAAGCTGAACGCTTGTTGGACTCGTAGCAGAGTTGCGAGAAAAACGAGAAAAGTACGAAATTCTCTATACATATACCGTATGTATGTATGTGTGTGTGTGTATATAGATAGGTATCTTCTACATAGAGATAAACGTAAACGGCAGCTCGCTCGTGCCAACAGTTACCGTCCTGAGCCACCGAAAACAAAACGTTCCATCTGTCCCAACGACTACCCCTTCCAAAGAGTGCTTGCATGCGATGGAGAAAAGAATTCGATTCAGTGGACCGTATAATTTGAAAAAAACTCTTCATGAAAACGCGTGTAGACTTTCTTCCAACACAGTGATTAGAAGCGTAGTAGAGGGAAGCTACGTCGCGATAGTCAGCAATGTCGCGTCGTCGTCTGCTACCGTGGTAATTGCGCTTTCCCGTCCGTTTACCTCATTAGACGTTCATCAAGTGCAGCGAGCAAGGTAAGCACGCGCCCTTTCCTACCCCGCTAGCCTTTGTGTTTGCCCGTGAAGAGTCATTTTTCAAAATTCATCTCTTCTACAAGGTTCCCACGACTTTTCCACGGTTCTAGTAACTAGCGTTAAAAAATTTATTGACTCGTTAATCGCATAATTCTGCGAACTCGATGCATTGCCATAATTACGTGCCACTTGAACTGTTTTATTAAGTTTCTTTACTTTTTACTCACGTTCCACAAAGTACGAATCGATCGATAGATGTTTATCCAGCGCAAGCTAACATCCCCACTCTTCGAACGAACAAAAACAACCCTAGACCACCCATCCAACCTCTTGGCATGGCGAGAACTCTTGCGAATCTTTGGCAACTTTTCATTCGAGTCTCTCAAATTCCAGTCGAAAAGCAGATTAAATGCATTTGAATTTTTAACGCAATGCTCTCGTTAATATCAGAGGCAAACATTGGTCCATCATGAGCATATTTACGTAGAATCGGGAGAAAGGGTCAGAGATCAGCACTCGAATGATTTTCGCGACACGTTTTGGCCTCGCAATCAATCGTAATTCCCTTTTGGCAAGTGGCACCGCTGGCCAGCTACGTGCCAAACACGCCCGGCCTAATTATTCCATAGTTCGCGAAGCTCACGCGACCTCTTGACCCCTCGTCTCTCTCCACCAACTATTCACCATCTCCACTATTAGCAAATCTATTAGGAATAATATTGAAGTGGAATTTCTGCTCAAAACTGGCTCTCACCGAGATGCCATTGCTTTTCTCTCACTGGAAATTTCATCTCAATTCCACAATTAGGATGATTCGAGATTGTTAAGAAAACCCAGAGAAATGTCTGATGAGATTAAAACGGTCATTTAACAATCGATTCCTTCTCAGTATCGCAATTTCAATTTTCTCAATATCCAATTTTCAAGATACACCAGCAAGATTAGTTTCTCTCTCCGAGAGGCGAAATCTCTCATTAGCGTTCACGCAAAGCAGTAACACGGCGAATTCATAGTTCTCGTCTCATTAGATCTGCGTTCGGAACGTTTCCTCGCTTCCGCACTTCCTCGTTTCCTCTATCCATTAAAGCTGGAGATTCGCGAACAATTACGCGCTGTCGCGTCGTACAGTGACAGTGGAACGAGATACAACTGGTACAAGTGCGCAAGTACAAAAGACAGGGTGCAGCTCGTTTCGTCGAGGTGAGTCGCGTTGAGTCGCGTTGAGTCGCGTCGAGTTGCGTTGTCATGCTGGGCGCGCTGCCAAACCAATTCAACTGCAATAATATTTGCATAAACTGGTTCGCATTGTAGCCGGTCGCATAAATCACTCTGATAGCGACGGGATCTTTAATAGCCACTGGGGCTGACCCTAGAAACGAGGGACTCCTCGTCATAGCACTAACTTCGGCACCAGCTTCGGTGCCGAGGCTCGATGATCTCACTAATTGGGAGTTACACGTGGAGGATCGCGAACTTTGCCCGCAATTTCCCATCTATTATAATATACGCGAAGCCCAGGGTATCGGACTATGACAGGGCAAAGCCGAGACTGTTGTGCTATGGTCAACTCAAACAACGGAAAATGCAAAGCTAGCTCCATCGTGCCCAGGCATGCTCACCACCCGTTCTCGGCTTTAATCGAGTCGAACGCCTGCCAGTAATTGATATTCCGCACAACGTCGGACACGTACTCAAGATATAGCGATAAGGAAATTTGATAGTTGCACCCAGCCGTACTTCTCTACCTTACGCGAATTCAAATTGCTACATTGCGCTCAATACCTCTACTGTAGCAAAGATGTTTACACATTTTTCCTCTTTCGTCTCTTTTCGACCCAGCTTTTACTCCAACTCGAAATCATTGGACTTGGTGGATTCGTTTCTTCTTGGGTGGGCGTGAAAAAGTACCAACACCAGCAGGCAAAAGTAACACAACAGGCTACACGTACTTTGATCGCAAGTGCATCCAAGTACCTTAATGCTTGAGTACATTTCCCACCGCTCGACCTGCACATCCACCCCCACGCTTTGAAGCATATACGAGCTCTACGAGCTGTATGAGCTCTACGAGCACATGCTACTCGAGTACACGAGACCCGTCATACCCATTCGTGCTTCTACATACGCGATTCTATGTGACCAGCATGCGCACCTTCATATACTCGCCCGTGAAGCCTGCTCCTTGGTTTTCTCTTTCGCACCAGCGACACGCGAGCAAAATATGTGTACTGCATATCCTACGATATTACAGTTCGACTCAAAGATCCGATTCAACTTTACAACCCTCCACTGTATCGATCCTTTTGGAAAACTATTTGGAAGAAAACTCGAAGACTTCGATGATGGAACGTCAATTGAGCGATAGGAACTCAATTACGAAGCTGAGGAATTTTGTAGATAATGATCCTTTGTGTATCGTATGAGCATTTTGAAGAAGCCTGTAGAAAGCGGGTCGATATACCAGCCGCAGACAGGCGTGTGCCTCTCCTACCCCTCGAGAATCCTGTCAAGCCGTGGCGTGGCAGCGGCATTCATCACGAGCAACCCTCCCAGATCCTGAGGCAACTGTCCACGTGCGCGAAACTGTTCGTACGTGGGTGACGTTACTCGCCACTGCCGCATGTTTACCAGCTTCAGGGTCTAACGAGAGTTTCCGGGCAAATACTCGGTTTCTTCGATCTCTAGGGATCTCAGGATTTTTTCGAGGCCAGCGAAAGGAGTAGTAGTAGTAGTAGCACACTTGTGTTCACGCGAGTATAGACAGATGGAAAGAAAAGATAGGTCGCGATAGTATGCGGACGCATCCATCCGTATAAACGTCTCCTAAAAAGGCAGCTCGATTCCGTGGATCGGATTCCTCCTCCGTGGGGAGGAGTTTCGAGGATTCTTGGCGCATGGAAGCGATAGCTGCTCCCTATTGTTGGGGAAAACGCTCGCGGCTGCTACAGCTGGGAGAAGAGAGAGTCCCGGATTCTGAATGAAGCTCGCTGATTTGGGAAATCAAGCGAGGAGAATTCGGGACGGGCCGCTTTGTTGCCTGAGCTCAGATCGATTTCTGGATTTCTGAAGGCGAATAGGGCGCGAAGTCGGCCAGAATTGTCGAGGAGTTTGTCGAGGGTACATAGCTTCTTCGTATAATGTCACATATCCGCGCTACCTTAGCGATAGTAAGGTGAATTCGAGAGACGTTCCTATTTTCTCCTCAACTATTCTGTAAGATGCAATTTTTACCCTGGTTATAATGTCAATATTTTCCAATGGATGTACGGCTAGATTTCTCGAATTGAAAATAATGAAACTCTGTCTGGATTAATCATTGTAATCGATCATTCTTTCGCGACAGTCGAGAGATGTTAAAGTTCAATCTTTCTCTCGAGGTAGATTGCAATCTCGAGGCTTTTTTCAGAGTGCAGCTGTTGAACATTTTTCAACCTTGACGAGGAAGCCACTGCAGCAAGTAAAATAAGAGGAAACCGAGCATTCTCATTCTTCCGAAAGATAAGAGTAAAAGATAAAGGAATAAAAGGAGGATAACACCTTCTGCTCAGGAAACTGATGCTGTTTCATTAATTATACAGTCCGCATAATCATTTCTGAAGAACGAAGAATTTATGATAATATCGTATTACCAAATGTTCAATAAACTTTTGGATTTTATGAAAAACCAATAATTCTACAAGAATGATATCTTTCCACCCCCCATTATTTTCGGAAAATTACTTAGCGCACGCCAGTGGCAACGGGTGCAAACACTTGTTGCTAGTCTTCCGAATCTTATTTCATGGAAAAATTAATTTGACAAATTTATAGACGGTTTATTAAGCCATTTTTCGCTCACGTCGAGGAAATAATGTATTAAATCTACTGCTCACAGAGTAAACTGATGGAATAATTTATTTAGTTTGTTA
The DNA here is from genome assembly GCA_963989405.1 of Trypoxylon attenuatum. Classification (NCBI taxonomy): domain Eukaryota; kingdom Metazoa; phylum Arthropoda; class Insecta; order Hymenoptera; family Crabronidae; genus Trypoxylon; species Trypoxylon attenuatum. The sequence continues at coordinate 3,479,511 of OZ022496.1, read as the reverse complement.
TTAGAATGGTAATTCTACTATGAGAGCCATCTAGAGAGTTAAATTATGTTCCTAAAGCATCTCTCGCATCGTAACTGACTTTACCATGTACGTTGTCGGTCACTATTTTATCGGAAGCCACCAAGAGAATATCAACCAAAGGTAAATGCGAACCAGCTACATTTTATCGATCCTCTCGCTCTTAGCGACGAACAACAATCTACCTACTGCAGGTTTACGAGATCCATGACCTTAGAAACGCTACCACAATCTACCACTTTTGACCACAGGCCAAGAAATTTCAATTTCCGCAGGAGAAACCCGGGGTTTTCGGGTCAGAGACAATTAAATAATGAGAAATGTGACATTTTAGGGTCACAGACAATTTGGCAGAAATCCTGTGCCTCTTTAGTGAATCTCTAGAGAATGCAGTAATTTGCATGAAGACTTTTTCTTTAAAAACAAACCCTACAGAAGTGACATAAATGAAAACAATTCCTAAAGTCAGCTCATTACTGAGTCAATTAAACATGACATAGACCGACAGAGAAAAATTTATTACGATGATTAAAATCTTGCTGTGGATTGTACAGTGGCAAATGCCGATATGTGGCCCAGATATCGCTGCTCCACAGTTAAAGCACTCTGCAACCACTTTAATTTCACTTTTCCCTCGGAGAGAGGCTGTCAAAAGGCATGGAACGGGAAAGCAGCGGGCGAAAGGCCCCGCCAACAACGGGTACAAGGTTTTAGGACAACCACCGACTTCCTTGTACTGTGAGGTAGGGTGTAAAAAGCTTGCTAACCAGGTCTTTGACTCGTTAATACGTAGAAAAGCCAACCGACATTTCATTGACGTCCAATAATTATTATGCTGAACTTAATTCCTCGGTAGCAACCCCCTTGCGTCATTGGTTCGCGAGTATCTATTTATACAAATTTATCAAAATCGATAAATTGTGCGTAAGAATAGAATTCTACCCCAAGACATTCTACAATCAGGTTTGTTCGTCCGACGAACTATGTACATACAATCTCGAGTGTTCTAAAACTCCAAAATAAAATCCATAATTGATCAAAATTCTGTTGTCGACTGATGCGATGCACGATCCGCAGACGATAACTGTAGTCGACAGAATAAAGCTCGGCAGAATTTCCCGGGAGCGCAAAAGTCGCCTAGCTCTCGAGTACTTGACCTGCTTAAAGTAGTACGCGCGCGAGTGCACACATGCTTCTGCCTCTACACGTTGATAGTTCGGCGTCGAAGAGCCCGCGGAATGGAAGAGACCCGACGAAGAACGCACCCTTCGTTGTCGCTGTCGCTACCGCTACCACGGCAACCCCCTCGCGAACATCATCCCCTCGAGGACGCATGCGCTTCTCACCCGCGCCCTCGGACCAGACCGAGGGATGACGGGGGACGAGATCGAACTGCAACAGCACCACCACTCTGGCATCAGTGCCATTCCGTGTCTCGTCAGTTGTGTCCAGTACGACGAAAATTCCAACGATTTCAAGCTGAATTTATACCAGTGAGTTTTGTGTGCGCATAACAATCCGGATTAACTTTCGTTAAGAGCTGTCTTTCATGAAGTGTGGGGATTGAGAGAGCAGTTGTTAAAGATTGTTTTCGACGAGAGCGTCGGAGGACTAGGCATCATCCCCCTCCTGGGAGGGACTGTACCGGCACGCGAGGATTCATCGTAAGTATCACGTTACTTTTTCAAAGATTTCTTGCTTATCGTCCCTAGAGTAATATGTAGAACAAACACACGAGTCCTCGAATTACAATCGTCCTTTCGGAGGAGATTCATCCGAAGAGACTTCGCTGATAATAATTCGCGCTAGGTGAAGCTGTTGTGAGATTGTTAATGGCGGCTGGAGATTGAGGACGAGCTTCTCGCTTCAAAGATTCGTTTGAAGCCCGCACGAGGAAGGGGAGAATCGACTTGCGGCAAAATCCAATATACCTCGACTTTCGGGTTCCTTTTCGAAGCACAAAGAGTCGCGAATCTTTTTGCTCACAGTGGCAAATATAGCCTCGGGTAAATTACAATGACAATGTTTACGTGTATCGCGCTCGCGACGCGATAGTAATCCCTGTGCGAAAAGTAGTGGGGAATGAAAAAATAATCTGAGTTCTTTGTGTTTTTCCTTCGATAAACATCTCTAGTATAGTAACGAGACCTGACAATGAAGCTTACGATTGTGCTATTCTTACCGCTTGAATACTAAAACGACTGTTCGGAAATAACGTGAATTTGATGAGATTATTTCACGAAGCTTGACACAAACGCGAAACGAGACTCGCGACCTGTACATTCTCTGTCGTGCGGTTATAGATAACAGCCAATAGATGATATCAGCCACCTCACTTGTTATAAAAGCACTCGAAGGGGCACGAGAGTGTTGGGTCCTGGTTTTTCTGATGACCTGTTCTTTAATCAAACTCTTCGAGTAGGCAAATCTTAATAAAGGAAAAATAAAATTGGAATCGCGAGTTTACCAATTGATCCGAATTTCCAGCATATCGAGAGATTCCGAAAACTGGAATTCTTCGGGGAATTTAGGGTAGACAATATCGGAGTAAGCTCCGCTATACATATATGTATGTATAGAGTAGAAGAGAAAAGAGTTAGGGGTGTGAGGGGAAAACGGCGCCACGAAGTCTGTCGAGAACAATACGCTATTCTCTATGACGGAAATTGAAAGCCCTACGTGGTGCGGTAGCAATCAGAATTTAATGATAAAAATTCTCGTGAGAACTAAAGACTTTTTTAAATAAAAACACGTATATGTGTTAAAAAAAATATCGATGTTTACTTGAGATTACTTGAGATTAGCAGCGTGTTTACTTGTATTACGATTACGGAGGTACTTGGGGGAAAATGATCAACACACTTCAGGATCAAATAGCCCGGTGACTCGTACTCCCGGTGTCCCTTTTTTTACGATGCTATTGTGATATGTGCCTTATTGTACGTGCAGCGGGTCGGCATAAACGATGCAGCTTGCACAAGAGCAAAGAACAAAGGGTTGCGAGCTCTTTGCTGAGTACGGGTAATATCATCTTTTTGTGTCGGACTTTTCCCAAATAGCGAAGCAAAAGTATAAGAGTAAACAATAGCTTCGTTAAACGATATCACGCTCCTTGACCAGTCTTTGCGAATGTAACTTAAATATTATACGTGATTAATAACCCTATCGATCGATTTTGGGAGATCAATAAAAAGTCTCTCCGATAGAGAATTGTTTTATGAATATCGAGTTCACGTTTTTTCCTGCGAGTCTCGTTCTCGTCTCGGTGGCTTTAATGTATAATGGAAAAAAATCCATGTGGAAAGAAAAGCACTGTGGAAACTCGCAAACGGTGGAGAACGCGAAAATTGAAACAACCCACCCTTCATCATTGAGAAAGCATGTTTTTGTGGCGAAATCCGTGTCGAGTCTGCCGAAATAACGCAGAAAGCAGAATTGCCAGGTATAATTCAAAAGTTTCGTAATACTGTGTCGAGCAGTTTTACCGAGAGAGAATTTTCAAAGCGACCAAACAGATCGAGAATCTAAACGTTTCTACGAGTTTCATTAAGAAGAAAAAATAATCTTTCTGAAAGAGTTGTTTTAAACGTTTTTCCTAACAGTGGGTATAATCCTTACGATATAACCCAGACCATTCAAGACCGGCCGTCACTGTGAGCGTATTTACCTTTCGAATCTCTTTCGGGATATCGTGTGTGTAGTGGTTTATTTTGATGAATGGCGCTCGATAATCCCGGAAGCGATATATATCCCTGAGGTGGAAAGGGAGCAAAGATCTCGGTCCTACGACGAGTCTCTCGTTATTTATTGCTCGCGACACGTTAAATTCGTATTCCTCGAGAGTCTCAAGACAAAAATACCAAACTGGATCGCTTTCGTCGAAAGCTCAATAAATATAAAACCTGATGCGATCGCTTTGGGACGATGAAAGTCATCGTTTTACAGAAGAATGAGTGCTACTCTCTGGAATCCCGGCGCACTTAGCGAGAGTCCTTACAATGGTTCGGAAATCGAGGTAATCAGATAAGACAACAGAAGCCATGGAAAAAAGGTGAATACCTGCCGAGGGCGCTAATCTAAGTGTTAGGGTATAACGCACGAATGCACGGTGCCAAATGGATAATCGTATCAGTAGGTTGGTCTCGTTAAGTACATCACGGTGTTCGGGGGACATACATATAGTAAAGCTAAGTGAATAGTTGACATAAATCTGACAAGCTAATCGTGACAAGTGAAATCTATACTTTTCAATATAAGATCTACTCTAATAGAATAAGTGACGAGGCTAAATATAAACATTAAGAATACGAAACCCCGTAAAATCGGCTCTCAAAAACTGTCACAGTGCAGTGACTCCTAGCACACTCTCGGGGTTGGTGTGTCCCCATCTATTCCCCTTAGACACAGACGCGTATATGCAACGAGAGGAAGGACGAGAACGTCCCGCGAGGGAGGAAGATAGAATATCTCGTGGTGGGGGCTGTTCAGGGGGAGTAGGAAAGGGGCGAGAAGCGCGAAAGGAGGGTTGGTCGGTCGTGAGTCGATAAACCACGGGAAACGCGAGCACCCTTGCGCACGGCTTCAACATGGCGGCCGGTGAGTCCCATTCCCTTTTTCTCGTTCGACGTACGACCACCTTACGCTGACGAGTCCGACGATAGATTTTACATTTTACCAGGCCGTGCGTGAATCCCGGGTCAGCCGATCCCGTGGTCAAATCGATCGGCACTTGGCACGCCTCTATACACTTGCACGCTTTCACGCTTGCACGCGACATCCTGACCGCACTATCCTACTCCTTGCAGGGAGACGTGCACGCGAGTGTTACTCTCTTCTGTCAGGGAGAACAATCCAGTGGGATCTCACCAGGAATTTCTTTTCCTGCTTTTTTCAGAGCAACTGCCGAGATGCGACTCAAGGAAGCGGACGTCGCGGTGCCGCTGCAATCTGCTGGCTTGAATAATAAGTAAGTACTTTGGTAATTGTTGTCTCTTGAATAGCGTGTTGTTGGCGAGCTGTTGAGTGGTTCGCCGTAGCTCTCGTAGTTTAGTAAGTGCTTTGCGGGGGGGGGGGGGGGGGGGGGGGGGAACTGTAAGTGCGGGTTTATCGTTCAATTAACTCGGGGGATAAATCTTGGAATATGAAGCTGTCTTCGAGGTGAGACGGTCGCTTAGATAATCTTGAATCGCAAGGTCGTAGTACATAGTCATCGCGTTGGATCAATGAAATTTCGCGAATATCTATTCATTTTCTTTGTGGATTGATTTACGATTACTCTGAGTAAATAGTGGGACATCTCGTCGTTGGTTCTGTTTGAACAGAGTATCCAATATCGCGATGAAGGGATTATGGGTTTATGGTATCGCGCCTTGTCTAGTTTCATCGTTGTAATTTCGCCGGGATAACAGTTCACCGAACATTAATGGAAAGCCTGATGCAAATAGTAGCGCCCCCTCATCCCCTAACGGAAAATGTGTAGCACAAGGAAAATAGAGTAGGCAGGAAGAGGATTAGATTTTTGTAATCGATATTCGAACCATCCTAGAAGTGGATCGTGCTTCAAATAAAATAATGACGAAACCAATTTTGAAGGGAATATCGTCAACTAACGAAGAAGATACCATCCGACCGTATAATTAATATTAATCACTGAACTTGAGGGAAGAATTATTTAAATAAGGATAAAGATAATGCAAAGTTTTATACGCTGGGTATTTTTGATTACGCGCTAGGGGATAGTACCCTACGTGGCATTTTTCTAGTTCACGCTAAAAATATCGTTCTACGTCAACTATAGCCTGTCTTTGCTCATGGAAAACACAGGAATTCAAAGCTCGTCACTTGTCCGAGTAACTGTATGCCATAATAGACTAGTATTGTAACTCAACCGGCTCGGATGTATCTTTCAAAGTGTCGCAATGTTTCGAAGCATCGCAAAAAACCAAATGGATATCGATTGCACTAACCGCCGGCTGATACAAGTGGCGAACGATGTTTCTCTCGTATCTTGATGATCCAATTTTATCTTCTTACATAGAAACACATTGAACGAGACATATTCGATTGGATCCCTAACAATAAATGTCAGAGAAATAGCATATAATCCACTAATCTAACCATATCAAATTCGCAAACCTATTTAGGTTTCCTTCTCTTATTACGAACATAAAATGTTCGGTAAAAGTGAGCCATCAATTTATGGGAGAAGCATTTAAGTTAGCTTTTTAGTCGAACGAACCTCACTCGGTGAGAGCAGTGCACAACAACAGTAAGCACATGTCGAAACTTGTGCTTTTCCAAGACTACTCGCGGGCAGGTAACTGCCTCTATTTTATGTTAGTACAAGTAGAGTAGTGGTGTGGGCAAACGTGCCCCGCGGCTTATGTCACGGCTACTACATACAACTATTCTACGAGAAACTCGCGCAAGAGTCTCGCGAAACATTTATCACACAAAGACATTTGCTCTTTACTCAAGAATTAGTGCACCGTAGGAATGCTACAGTGTCCTCTGCACGTTCCTCAGAGCACTCGTGTTAATATCCTATTCAGTAAAGAATCTTTGATAGCAACGAGGTAAGGCTAGATATGCGAACAACGAGATGCACTACAGTGCAGTACTTTAAACCACGATACGAATGCTCAACTAGTCGTAAATGAAGATATTCTAATGACACTTACCGCGTAGCGAGCAGAGTAACAGGATATGCGTCACGAATCGTAGCGATGTATCGAGAACGTCCGGTGTTCCCGCCAATTGCCATATGCTCTCGTTCACTTTGCGTGTCAAGTACTCCAATGAAATGACTGTCACTCCGCGAAAACACTCACCGCACACTTATGCACTCGCGAAATGCACTCATAGTGCCAGTCACTCGAATTTTCCGTGATAATTCGCGAAAAAACAGTCCACTACCCGGCGCGATGCACTTTCTACTTTGAACGTGACGACACAACATGGCGGCGGCACGGGCGCTCGAAGCGCCCTCTGCATAGCGACCGCAGTTACGATATATCGATTGTTCGAGTCTCGATTCTCGAGTTTGGAGTTTCGATTCGAATCGATAGTATCGAGGATGAAGGCGCCAGAGCTAGTCGCAGAGTGCGCGTTGGTTAGTTCGTATGTTGGTGCGTTATTCGGAGTAATTAATCGGTTTTCGGTAATGAAACGTGTGCGGTTAAGCGTATTAGCTAGTAGTTTCGATCGTAGAGTGCAGTGAGACGAGTTAGTGATCGAAACAGAGGTTAGGCGTTTGCTGTAGGACGATGCAAGTGCAGAATCACCGGCGGTAAGTCGGATTCTTTGCAAACTATGCGTCACCTACGCCGCGTAATATGTGTTAGCACTTATTTGCAATTGCTTATCGTGATATTTATTCTAAGTCAATAATATCCGTATTGGAAACGTGAATTGAACGCGCCTGGTCCATTGGATCACAGAATCGTACTGTATATGTATGCATTATATGCGTTGACTATGGTAAGCACTCATCTAACACCTCGTGATACATGCTTTGTGTGTCGTGATTTATTTGCCATTGCCTGATGGTTGGCTTTTAATTGTAATCAATACGTGCATGTCTTACTCGTGATATAAATCGGATAGTCGGGGCTACATTATTTCTCTTCTCCTGTATAATATGCCATTTATACCAATCTCGTAACACATGTCCCAGATTGTTTTATATTACCACATCCTATAAAGAACAGTAGATAAGTTATGTTCGATATGAATGCGATAATACGTCCCATCTCTCCATCGAGCTTTTCTTATCTAGAATTTAATGCAAATTTGACGAATATTCACGTTTTTCCTGGCATGAAGACAAATTTGTTGAACACACGAATGAACTACAAACAAGAGTTTCTGATGGAATTTTTACATTGAAATTCACAGCCAGCTTCGAAGAAGTAGTCAAAATCAGCCACTCAGCAACGATAGAGAGAACCGCAACGAAAACGAGCCAAGTTCCCCAAATAATCGAGGAAACTTGGGCCACAGCACTCCAACTTTCTACAGCTCGGAAGAGATCGAAGATTTCCGAGTAGCGGAAGACACCACTACCTGGTCCTCCCTTGCCATTACTCGTGACAACGTGCGAAGGACTACCAGCAACGAAAACGACAGCAATATCAACAACAATAATAATCTAGCCTCACCGAGGATACACAGAAACAGCTCGGTGGAGAGCTTAGCTGATTACGAAGGTACGTAAACAACAATTAACTTTTCAATATTCGCATCCTCGATTTTTTACGAAATGATTTCTTGAAAGATCAAGCCACACGTGATTCATTAATATCACTTCTATAGGGCAGGAATTGTGTTTTAGATTTGAGTCATGACCTCTGGTATTTTATGCTAGGCTCAATTATTTCTTATTGTATCCTTGGCATTAAATGCCCTATAACAACTATAAAAAATCTCGATCGATCAAATTCTATACTTCTTACTAAATACTTTTTATTCCATTATGTGACGGTTTTTAATTCAGTAAGTGTCTCCAATCGTTTAGAACTACGATTAATCATGCGTTATTTTTGTAACTCGAGTGGCCGGCGAAATTCAATCAACTGTTAAGCTGCGGTACAGTTATGTAATTCGGTAGCCGGAATATAGAAAACAATAGTTTTCTCATTAGTCTCTGTATTTCCATATACATATATTGAATTAAATATTAGGAATTCGAGTAGATTAAAATGGTGTCTACCATTGACATTAATCTGTTGCGTTCGATGCACGAACAATATTCTTACGTGTGTGATAACGATCTGCAAGTGAGATATACTGCGTTACGAAGGTACCGTAAGAATCCTTGACTCGGTGAAATATTTCGTGGGTGTATCTAGTAATCGATGTACCGCCAACGAGCGAGCAGCTCGGTCTTTCGAGCAGCTTCGATGAGTCAGTCATCAAGAACTCCGCCGGATCACTTGACGGCGTGCTAGTTAGAATCTTTCTTCATAACTGGAGCAGAATTTTCAAGGAATCGCCGGGAGAAAATGCAAGACTCGCCCGTGTAGCCTTGTCGCGAAACGATTTCATCCTCGAGTACCTTATCAATTTGACAGACCGGTAGGATATAAGATAATCAGCGTGAATTTCGTAGGACGCAATTCCTCGCAGGACGACTCTTCGCAAGAGCTAACTCCATCCGATTGGTCAGACTGGTCCGAAGACGGAAATCTACCGGCAGGTTGCCGCGGAATCATCAATCCGAACTATCCAGGATTCCAACATTTGGCACCCTCCCTTCTTTCGGATACCGATCTGACGGAAGACGAACACGAAAGCTGCGTCGATTACGGCTCTCTCAACGAGATCGACTCTCACTGTACCGAGAACGTTGATAACAAGTACAACAATAACGTTGAAGACAATATTAATCATCTGGCAGCACAGAGGAACGAAAGGAAAACATTCTACGAGAAGCCGAAATTTAATATCCAGGTAACACATTTGCGAAGCATGTGTCAGTCGAAGAATCAAGGGAAGTGGAAGCGGAAAGGAACGGAGGGTCGATGTCGCGTTCACACCATTCCCCATTCCGCTTTGCAGACCGTAACTTCTCTTTACGAAGCAGTGGTACCGCCATCCGAGAAGTGTATAAACTACGTAAATAGCGTGACCGAGACGAAAACTCCGGAAGAACCGCAACTGGTCGAACCGGCGAAGGACGAACTACGCGAAACGGTGTTAGAAGTTGAGAAAACGATTCTAGAGGAGACGACAGTCGCGGATCAACGCGAAATCCCAGTGGAGATTGAGGTCGTCGAAGTGATTACTAGCGTAAAGGAGAGCCTCCAGTTCCCAGAGATCGAGGAGATACCGGACTCTGGGAAGAACAGTGAAATTGGCGAGGTGAGTTTCGACTTGATCTCCTTTTTTGGGACCACCTTACCCATATTTGACTACAAAGCGATCCACGATGCATTGTTAGAATTTCTTTCATTTCTTTCTCAATGGATTTGGAACTCGTTAGTTTTTTATAAATGCATCGTAATCGTTTTGCAAGTGAGGAATGATTTAGCGGATACACACGCGCTAGGCCTAGGATGTTTTGCCTGACCGAATATCTGAATTGTCGGTCGCAGAGTGGTCCGTACGAATCAGTGGCGCCACTCTCGGAACAGTCCACAAACGACACGCGTCCAATAGAAGAGGTAGCTGAGAGGTCAGAGGAGAAGGTCACGGAAGAGGAGACACATCCGACGGTGTTGAAGCCGGACGAAGCGCTGGAGAAGTTCGAGCAGCCGGTCTCCGCCGAGGAGGGGGTCGTCGAACTGTCCGGAGAGGACGAAGAGAACCACGAGCTACCTGAGACGAAGGATATCCAGGATACTCGGAGCACGGAGAAGACTAAAGAGACTCGTGAGGTAAGTCCCGTATAATAATATGTATATTCGAATCCCTTTTCGTTTAATTTCAATATGAACTTTATCAATGGATGAATTTGTATCAGTACAATATTGCGTAAATGCATGCCCAACAGTTTTCATATGATAATTGTATCATCTGATTTAATTATAAAAGTTTTATCAATAATTGATATTGAATGACCGACAAATATGGAATCTATCGCTATGTGTTACATTATTGCGAAACCTAGTCTATTGGCGTTATTAAGCACTGTCTCTATAGCTCTACGTCGAATCTGCATGTATGTGACCAGAACGACTAATGATTACATTGCCGCGTGCATAAGCGTGCAAGACATTAATGCACTCGGCAAAGTTTCCAAGCGTCCTCGTAGCACCGGCTGGTAGCACCCGAGTGTTTTATATCACTAACATAAGATACAACTCTGTTAATCGCGTACCGCCCCCAATTTTCACGCGAGTAATTGCGACGCGCCTACCCAGCCACATTCCCAACTCTGTTAATTGAGCAAAAAGTGCAAATAAACGAGGAAAGGCTCGCGACAGAAGTTCCAGTGGTTGCTACGTAACGAAAGATGCGTCTCTGTCGGTGGATATTAATAAGAAATACTGAACTCCATTAGTATCCCGAAGACGTAGCATAGAGCAATTAGATTTTTTTGCTCTTTTTGCCCACAGCCAGAGGAAATCATAGTGGAGCACATTGATCTTATCCGAGAGGCAAAAGAATTGCCTCACCAATCCGGCCCCAAGATAGGAAACCATCAAGCTATCCCTTCGAGCGGTTCGCCCGGCGACGACTCGGAGAGCAATAGCGACTCGGAGAGCTACCACGAGGGACAACCGACCTACACGAAGCTCGAAGAGATCGACTTGCTCTCCAGCATCGGTCGCGACATTGGCGTCGACCTGGAAAAATACGTTCAACCGGTGCCTGACGTCGTCGCCATGGAAACTCTCGATCCTATTCACGGATCCTCAAGATCGACTACTAATCCCAGAAGTATCATGAAAGACGGACTGGAGGACACGAATAAACTAATTGACCGAGAACTTTCGGAAACTTCCACTGGAGACGCTAGGAAGAAGGAGAAAATGGTCAGGAATCAAGCTAAAAGGCGCCAGCAGCAACAACAACAACAGCAACAGATAAGAGGAGGAAATACACAAAAACGAGCTGACAAGAGAAGAGCCGATCATGACAGTAGTACGGGTGAGTTTTCCGTTGATTGAAAAATTGAAACAATAGCTGGTATTGAGTTTTATCGTATCATCAAGGAATTTATGAGTGAAGCTTTTATCGTGGAATTCGGCGCGTGCTCTGCACGGTCTTAGATTTTCATTGCATTTATTTGATTGCGTAATAAATTCTACTGGAGCTATTGGTTCTCCGATAACGGTTTTTGGTTCAATGTCCGATTAATATGCGCTAGCACGAATATCGATATGACCTGTTCTGAATACGTATTACCGGAATATTCGATTGGGCTTGGGCGAATTTAATTAGAATGCACTGCAATAATCGTTAAGGAATATGAGTCATTATTACATCCGTTCTTCGGAATGTTTTACGGTATGTTAGTTTTATAGGGATCAAGCCAATAGGTGATTTTATATTAATCGCAGTATTATATTTACCAAGTGGTACACGAAATGAAATCATGGATCTTTTTTTGTGATTGCAGGTGGATTTGATGTGTACAATATTGAGACAGCGATGCCAAAGATTGACTTGGATGCTATAGAATCACACTTGCGAGCAGCACGAGAGGAAGAACGACGGGTGAGTTGATAAAAAATATTTCATTACTCTTCAACTGGCATATTATTTCGAGGAACGGTACTGCAAATTAAAATAATACGAATTGAGCATGAAGGAAAAAATTATTCGTGTCTTTCGGTTACATCCAGTACTGTTGTTTTATTCGAAGAGTGCAACTATTCATTAAGAGTTGAAGAATACATTGAAAGACGCTCCTCCAGTGAGACCGATGCGTTCGTAACGAGTCATTTAGAATTTTCTTTCTATTCTAACTTCGTCGGAAACAAAAAGAGAGCGATGCAAAGCTGAGCTCTAATTTAGTAGGATCTATCGGGAACTGGAACGAGACATCCTCGAGGCGGTAGGCATTAACAAACGTGAGATGAGCCTGGACAAATATTTTCCGGATTATTGAGGCGCGAAATAAGGTCAACGAGGTTTACGGTCGCCGTTTCGGGAGCTCGATAGCAGCTGCCTCATTAAGAGAGCATACGCGATCCCATTTTTGCAAGCGTATTGTATGGAAATAGCGAGAACGGAAACGGAAGCCAACTGGGAGACGATCGATGTGTTGTTTTATCCTGAGATTTCCCGATACACCAAATTATTTGGTCTACCGATTGCGTTCTCTCACCGGTCAATTCTCGAATGAATGCAGAAATATCGAGAGTAGAGTCTCCAGGGACCAAAGTGTATGCGTATATCTACTTTCACCGTAGTTCAATTTGATCCATCGTAAGTTTAGGGAAATGAAACGTCTAATCAGTCGATCGATATCAGTGAAAAACCCCGGAGCAGCTTGGCTAGACGTCTGTCATCGGCTAAACGTAATTAAAGGGGATTGAATCAGGGTTTATTAACCATTGCCAACGTAGGACGCAAACGAGCTCTGGATCTCTTGCAGTAGAATTTTCTCTTAACCAGAACCTTTGTCTCCTGCGAAACAATCATTTTTTTTTATCCAAGAAAAATAATGGAAAAAACAGTCGACGAGGTTCCAATGTTTCGTTGTCGTAGCATTATAATGAATATCTCATTATAAAATATTGTATATAAAAAATGGGACATTTAGTTATCAAATTAATGCAACTTAATACATAACGGAAGAATATTTAAATATCAAGTAGGTAATCACTATTATTGGTTTCAATGATACGCACTCAAGAGGGTCCTGAAATAAAGTCAGACCGAAGTACTAAAGCTAAAACGGCCCTACAGGTCAAAAGACTCGCTTGATCGACCAACCGAAACGCTTTACGCACTATCTCGAACAGATACACTAGTTTTTCACGGCAACAATAACGAGACAGTACTAGATAGGTGTTTAAACTTACTTGGGCAAATTGAAGTTACTTTAATCACCGATACACGACTAAGGAATACTATCACATTTTTCACATTTGTCGGGGTTATCACGAGTCTGTTAAAATATTGATACGATCTTGGCGAAATGAGAACCGTGCCAACGAGACCATTGCCAAAGTCTCTGGCACCAAGTGTTCCATTTACCATAGCCAAAATACGATGCCAACAAATCAACAGCGTTTTTAGCGAGTTACTATTGCTAAGGCAAGAAACCAACCGATTTTCAAGCCTCTGACACCCATAACTGTAGACAGAGGCTAGTCGCGAATGTATTGGACACTTTCACCGGGCATTGTGAGAATTAGCGGGGCTTGGAGCCTTTACCGGAAGATTGGCTGTTCGCCGCTCACTTGGTTCCACTTCTGCCAGTGCCTGCGCGATCTTCGTTCCTCACGCGAGTCTTTCTACGATTTGCTGCACAAGTCAGTGACTTCGTGGCTTTAGTGTCTCGGCCAACTCGCCGCGAGTGCGTGGAACCTTGCGAAAGGATTGTCAAGTACCATTTCAAAACGTGTTTCGTTGTACTGTGTTTATAGGATGTAGTGACCGAATAGGAAAAATGAGAATCTAAAGTTTTAGCATTAAATTGTCTTCTATTCGCAAGAATACTATGCGAGTATCTGGCAAACGGCGAACCGGTCACGTGCAAAATCCACTCAAGGATCTTCGTAGGAAACTCTCCGAGCAGAAGAGATAAGTAAAAAGGGATCAGGATACTTCTTCTAAGAAGTTTACTACACCTTTAGGAGTCGGACGCAAAACTCTGTGCATATAAATTCCTGAGTGGCTTAAAAATTCTTTAAATCAAGGTTTATCCTGGGTGACTTCGTAGACTATGCGAAAACCACGTTCTCGAGGAACAATGAACCCATTCTCCACGAAGAACCTATAAAACCGAGGAGGAGAGAAGTTTGTTATCAGAATTGAGTGGTCGGTGCTGTGCGCAACGTGTGTGTGTGTGTGTGAAAGTGAAACTGAAATCTGAAATCTGAAATCAGTAGCGCGCGCCTGGCAGGAAGAATATCGTCAAGAGGAAAGTCTTTTCTCGGTGTTGTGGATAACAGAAAGCAGATTATTAAATTCCACGAGAATTCTCGTTCGTCCGACAATAACGAGAGAACAAGGAACGAATCTTTCTTTCTGTAGTTTCTTTGGCGCATCGCATATCAGTTACAGTAACTGAATCAGATCTACGTCTCAGTGCATCTTGCGAGAAAGAAAACCCGACCAAGAAACCGAGTGGATAAACATAAATCTGCAGATTCGCATACAGTGAAATTGCAAATTTCATCAAAGTCCAATTGTAAAGAATTCTTACTTTAGCAACTAAATGTAAGTGAGTGAGCAATCGTCCAAGGAGCAGAGTGACTCAAAAGGATTACAACATGGGGAGCAGTAACAAAATAAAGAAACATTACAAAAAGGACTCGCGTTTCGTTACGGATCTCTATACTTTCACGTATGACGATTTTGATCTCGTAAGTCCGGTTTCGTTAATCTCGCGAATGACGACAGTGTTTTGAATTTCTTTTCGAAAATGATAAGTACATAATTCGAATCACAAACATCCAGCAACGAAAGCTATCGAAACTCCGTCGGCTACACACATCTGTTAGAATGTTTCGTTCGTTAACAGTTATTTTGCGCTTATCTCGAGCTCTCGAATCGCGGTTCGACGCGAGTAATCTGCGAAACGAAAATAGAGCGACGAGGCACCATCCGAAATGCAAAGATCGTCCGAGTTGAAGCGAGTAATATGAGGTGAGGCGAAACCGAGGTGAATAGGGGGTGCGAATAGAAAGCAAGGCTAGATACGAAACCGTCCCTCTGGGTCCATCTGCGAAATTCGACCGCTTTATTTCGCAGGGTAGAATCGCGCACTGGTCTGCTCGACGCATCGCCAAGGGAAAGAAATGAACAGACTATGTAGGCCAATATACCTCGGTCTATGCTCTACGTAGGCGGCATACGTACACGTACACAGTGTTTAAACAGATGCCAGTGGCGAGGAAATTGAATGGAAACCCGGCGGGTTTCGGTGTAGGTGGCTTTTCCGAAATTAGAATGGTTTGCCCAGGAAACGTGCTCTTGAAAGATATAGAAGATTCATTCTTTTTCCGTACCATTCCGACTGGAATTCGATATTGAAACAATAGCAACACAAGCGGTTCATTCCTGAGATTAATGTTGGATATCCGTGCAAGAGATTCCAACCACAGATCGTTTCTTATTGTTATCGCGATCCTTGCAGTCGGAAACAAATCGACGTTTCCTCCAGCAAAACGATTCAATCTACCGCGGATAAGAAAGCAGATAAGTCAATGTACGCACAGTTGCATAGTCGCGCAGCTTGCAAAGGCAACGCGATAGGATATCGCTCGGCAAAAGGCATTGTTCAGCAGACTCGTTCGATAAATCGCATCGACAGGCCGACGACCCGCGGGTCTAGCGAGGAACCGGAAGTGGGTCGCAGAGTCCTTTGGCTGTCGAGTGAGAAGTCGATTTTCAAATTGACGTGTACGCCCACCCGAATGAATCTGCATCCGAGAAAAAGATACGAAAGATTGACTGAAAACGGAGAACTCATAGCGAGGATCGGTTGACGGGCTTCTCAAGTGGAGCCTCGTGGTTTCCTCGCATTCAACGTTGAGAGAACCAGTGAGTGAGGACGCAATTATTGCGGCGGAAGAAGGAGTTGTGCGAGAGCATCGTGCACCAGGCGCAAAGTGATGCTACAAATTTTCTATAGTTTTCAAGAGTCGAGCGCGCGCGTGTGGGGCAAAACTATTGTTTGCAGAAAATGAGGAGAGTTTTGTTCTTTGAGCGGTAGAGATGGAGTCTCGCGATGAGCACCGAATATAGTGTGCTAGTCGACTATTACATTTTTATTGGACGTTTAACGCGATATACGAATTTATCAATAAAATAGCGCATTTAACCAGAATCTCAACCTACATTCTCAGTGGGTTGTATAAGTTTGCTGATAAGGAGAAATTCACTGTCGTCATTCGTACTGCCACTGGCGTATATTCGCATCAGGCGGCAACTGGCAATCTTGCGGTTTATCTGGCGAGTACGGTTTTCCTCTTTTTCGGGGCCATCAGGAGGATGACAAAGATCCACCGAAGAAAGAAGAACCTCGGATAGAAAAGCCGCTCGAGCAGAAGCAGTCTGGAAAAGAGAGCGAGAGAGAAGATTTACTAGCTAGATTCGATAAACTAATCTGTGGATATCATCAGGATGAACCACTTCAGGTGTGAATTCCTACTTCTTGATGAGTAAACTCCATTTTGCTAATTCGTCAGGCCGATTTTATAAAAGTATTTTTCCCAATAACGTTTCGAGAAGCTTTCCTAAAAATTGCGCTAATTGATTAAAATATTGCACTTCGACTTTGATATCCTGTCGATATTAATTTCACGATCCAATAAGCAAACCATATTTTTCGTGAGTATTTGCAAAATGTAATGTGAACCAGTTCAAGAGTAGAAAAAGGGCTTTAATTTGTTTAAGTAACTTCATCGAAGTACATCAGCGATTTTTCTTTGTGGCAATTTAATCAATCTGATCAAAAGCTTCTCGTGTTATTTAAAGAAATTAAAAGCATGCTCTTAATCTCTTCGTGCAGTTCGACCTAGATTTTGAGAATCTTATAAGAGTATCGTACGTCCACTTCGGAAGAAATAATTAAAAATACAGACTCCATAGGTTTTCTGTATTTGACGCTCCATTGTTCAGGACCCTACTATTCTTTACCTTGTGTCCTATTCTTTTGGCAGACTCAAACGCCGAACAATTGCCCATGAAAAAAGCTCTGTCCAGATAATTCCGCATGTGCAAATATGATCTGCTCTGCTCTTTTGTTGCCTTGTGCAGTACAAATGAATCATGGAAAGAATGCAATGGAAACGAGGCTGTCGAGAGAAACTCAAAACGAGGAATCGGTTCCGATTGGGCACCGAATATTACGCAATTCTTCCTAGCAATATTCTCGTGGACTATGCGTTGCATGCACCGAACTTTTTTTTACCTCCACGAACAAACAAAACGCATCGCAAAAAGTGGTAGCGAAACGAAAACTAGTTCAGTGAGGCGTGACTTTCTCCAATCGGGAAAAGCATTGGAATCCAGATAGAAAGTTAAAGAAGAACGTTTGGTCCTCTCTAATTGTTGGGTTAATATGCTAGAATATACAATATACCGTAGTAGCAGTGGATAAGAAAAAAATAATCCGATGAATTTTTCGAAGGAAAAATTAGATGAAACTCCAAAACAAGGAGGTTTCGAGGAAAATCGATAAACCGCACAGAAAGTTGCTTCCCTTGCGAGCACGGACTGAAGCTGTACAATTAAAATTGCTCGTACAGAAAGTAGGCCTATGCTTCACGACTTCAGCATACTGGACCATTAGCCTTCTTCGCTGCTTCGAATCTCATGCTGCACTTACTAGTCAAAGTGTGCAATAAACGTGATCCAGAAATAATGCAGGAAAAAATGGAGCTTGCTTCTTTTCTTCGCGAATAAGACTTCGGATTTCAGTTGGTAGTTTTCTAATGAAATTATTCATAAATTACTGCTCAGATAGAAATAAATGGAACTGAATTCCTTACGGAGCTTTCATTTTCCAAAAGACAGAAATTTCTAGTGAAAATAACAAGATACCCGTCGTGAGAATTATTTTTTCCTTTATCGTGGCAAATGTGTAATTCAGTGAACGTGATTTTAAATACGTAGTTTTATCCGAGGAAAATCCCCTGGCTGTCATTTCTTAAGAAATGGAGCTTTTACAGAAACATGAACAGGGAACAATGAACGAGACGAGTGTTCATCCAACGCGTGTTAACGGCAGATTTACCCCTTTGTTTTCCACGATGCAGAGCATTCACCACTCACGAAGTACATATACAGTATTTCTTCATTTTCCTTCCACATCGTACGATCGTAGGAAGTTCGCCACTCCTAGAATTCATTTTTTTCCCCTCGTGATCACGTTCGAGAAGTTTGCACTTGAGCTTCGTAACGCAAACTAGAAAACGTACGCGTCACTGGAACTCGTTAACGAGAGAAGAAATTTCAATCCAGGCTCAACTTTCGTAATAGTTTGCAACTCGAGTCTATTTGCAAGAATATCCATCGTCTCCCCATGAATATTACTTCTTCAAGAACCGTTCAGACAAGCAATTTACATATAGAATTTTTATCGCGTGCTGTCTGACCGTCTTTCCTTAATATCTTGTTTGATTTGATAACGGGAAAGTCGAATGACCAGTATAAACAGTTCTGGAGATAGATGCTAGGACAGGTGGAAGATAGGTGCAAGGACAAGGACTTGACTTGGCACTGATTTGTCTGTTGCCAGAGACGGAACGACCGCGAAGAGATCCGAAGACGACTGGCAATGGGTCCGGACGCGGAGGACTTGCGCGCTGAGCGCGGAAGAAAGCCAAGCTTGCAGTCGCGCCTTCAAAGCGGTCGGTACCACTCGAATCCGCAGCACGCTCCTCTAACTACTATCAACTGCACCCTCTGCATACATATTCCTATTCTTTCGAGTGCATCTTCAATTAACACGCGATTCGATAAAATAAAAAAAGCAATCGATCGATAAACTAAAAAAACTTAAATTCGCATTCAAAACGCGTGCGATGATCCTTTAAGTTAACATTACTAAAATGATCAGATAAAATTAGTGAAATTTTAGAAACAATAGAGATTATTACTTTCGATGCGTTAAAGTTATTATTCTAATAAATTTAATATCGTCGTTGACAGTCGGTTCGCGTTGTGCCGGGACAAAGCTTCAACTCGCCGGTTACTCAATCTGGTTTGTTTTAAAGTCTTTAGGGTAGAATAATAACCGTGTGATTTAAGTGTCAAGTGGCGGTGATTTAAAAATGATTTAAGTGACGAAAGGTAATTCTGTTTCGTTTTCATGTTGCTCGAGGGTGCTGTAATTATTATTCTTGAAGCGGACATTATCCGAATTAAGCAAGCGCGTGAGAAATAAATTTGCAGACACTTAGAAAAAGTAAAATTTAAGAGGTAGGTTTGACGGTAAAGGAAGGTAAAATGTTGGACTCGTTGGAGTGTGAAGATAATTAGATATGGAAGGCACTTTTTACTTACGGGTCAAGAGACTCAATTTACTTTTTTAAAATCTCCCTACAAATCGTAAAATGAAACGCCGCAGATAAAAAAGCTGTGAATATAAAAATCAACGTGAGATAAATGAAGAAGCTGTATGCTAAAGTCAAATTAATAACCGGGATAATAAATCGTGATGAAAAAAATTTAATAACTATGATGCACGATCACTTTGGAATTCAGATTCGCGATTAAAATAGTAATTTAATGGGAAAAAAAATATTAATCATTAATATGAAACAA
Source organism: Trypoxylon attenuatum (assembly GCA_963989405.1). Classification (NCBI taxonomy): domain Eukaryota; kingdom Metazoa; phylum Arthropoda; class Insecta; order Hymenoptera; family Crabronidae; genus Trypoxylon; species Trypoxylon attenuatum. The sequence goes on along the minus strand of OZ022496.1, from coordinate 3,459,600 downwards.
TCGTTCAGGATTTATATTAAAAAGTGAGAGAAACGAGTGCACAATTAGCATGCATGTAAATTAAGGTAAGAAATGGTAAAAAGAATGCGGTTTTAGTAAAACTGCATTTGGACTTTCGACATACATGTACATATATATTTAACGAGAATTCCACGTAAATCGTATATTTATTGCATGGATCACCTAACACCAACATACAGTTAATTTCGATTTTCCCCTACTTAAAAAATTCATCTTTATGCACCTGCATGTTCGTGCATCGTGAATACTTCAGCAGGATTAGCATATTATGTGTGATCGTACGTGTTTCAATTTAATCTAATTCCTAGGTTCCTAAAAAGAACCTATTAACCCAAATTGATAAACAGTTTGCCGGAAAATTTCTAGCTTTCCTCTACAAAGTGTTCGACCACGTTGCATTTTAGTGCATGAAAAGATATATCACAAAGAACCGGATTCTCATTCGCGCTTACTACACATGCAGCGTTATCTAGGAAACGCGTGAGATCTCATATATTTAATGCACCAAATTTGAATTTTGCGGAAAATCCGCGAGAAACGCAAAAAGCATATTTAGCCTAGTCTCACAGAGGACTTAGCGGCTTACATTTAATTCGGCGTAACAGCAAGGGTGTGCAGTTGCGCAACACTTTGAAATCCAAAACCCGTCGCAACTATGCGAATGCATTCGGCACAAGAGGATTCGTTTTCTCGGCATAAGCACGGTCCATAGTTTTGGAAAGCCGCCTATTTAAGCTGCTTGTTAAGCTGCCCTTAAACTCCTTTCCTGGCCTTGTTGGAGCTTACGAAAAAAATCCTCCGTGTAGATCGAGTAAGAAAGCAAGGACAAAATAGCTTATACAGTATCACAGTAGAATATTTATCAACGATTGTGAAACTATCCAAGACAACCGAATAAAGAATTCTCCGGTGATTCGTTCCTTTCAGGAATGAACCTTCAGATCTGCTTCATGAACGAAACTCCTTCTGACACTGAATCACCATGCTCGGAGAGCGACGCGTCGCCTGGTCCGACGCCGACCTCCATCCCTTCGAAGCTTCATCATCAAGGTCAAAATCAAATCCATCAGCATCGTCAACAGCAACTGGCAGCGCGGCCTCAGATGCTCAGTCTACCGCCTCTCCGGCTGGACGTGGGCCCGAACTCAGGTCCCATCGACGAGGCGGACTTTTTCGCCCGGCAGGCCAGGCTGCAGACCGAGGCTCGGATGGCACTAGCGCAGGCCAAGGAGATGGCACACATGCAAATGGAGGTCGAGCGCCAGAGGCTCAAGCAGAGCCCCATTACCGAAATGGTTCGCTCTAGCCTCGAAAAGGTACATCTATATTGTCGTTTAGTACTTTACAATTAGAGTCGAATGAGCTTCGTCCGACCTTTCGAGACCTTTTTCCCTCCAACCACTCTCGTGAGACGCGTGCGAATCGAGTGGAATAATTGTGGGGAGTCGAGACCCGTAGACTTGAACTTGGCTTGTCAGCCAATTAAATGCCAATTGATTCGTGACCTCACTTGCTAAAAGATTCCTAGTAGAGGGTGGTGATTCGCCAACATCATTTTTCACTGGGAGAAAAAAAGTTACTAAAAAGCTAGGACACGAATCTTTGAGGAAGTGGTGGAAAAACGCGAATAGAAGAGGGTCGAGGCTGATCTAAGCGTTAAGTCGCCTTGATAATATTCACTGGGGCAATATAAAGTGTGCCATCTGCACCAAAAATTCGATATATTTTTCTGCAGTACCCTGGATTAATGTTCTTTCTAGCTCGACCGTAACGTTATAGCGATCCTTTCAGTTCCATCTAGCCTTTATATACTATTTCCAAGGAATTTCCAAACTATTTGACATTTTTCAATGCACTTGCAGCTTAGAAAGCTCTGAGTTATTTTTATCGAAATAGAGTAACAGAAGGTGCTTTGGATTTATAAGAAAAATTCATTTTTAGTTGACAATATTTCGAATAATAGAGAAGAACGTGTTTTTGGGTATTTTTCGTAGGTTGGCGTCCAATTAGGCGAGGATAGACGCAGGTTATCACGAGTACTGTTAACAGAACTAAACGTGGCACAGCTTCAAGTGGTAGCGAATGATCTTCATGCAAGGATTGCAGCCCTAAATGAAGCCTTGGTTGAGGGTCTCCTCAGGAGGGACGATCTACATATGGAGCAGGACTCGATGCTCGTAGACGTCGAAGACCTCACCCGATATCTGTGAGTCGATCCTTTTCCCTCCTTTAATAGCTCTTCTTCTTCTCAAATTCTGCACTGCCCATTTACCCCCCCGCCAACCAATTAACCTCGGAACTACCAATGACGACTGCTTTTGGATGTGACACTCTTTCGATAAACCCACTACCCCCTTTTGGTAGTTCCAGTGTTAATATTTCAATGGATGTTTGTACGTGTGGTCTTGATTTCTTGGAACGAATTCCGAAAAATTTGCCAAAATTTCAAAGTCTAATCCAAGTAGAAATCGAAACGACTCGTGCACTCACTCCACACGTATTCATAGCGAAACCTCAATACAATTTGTCGATTGTTGAGGTTCGACGAGATTACGCTAGCTTATCGTATAATTTATTATTAAGTTGGCAGCGTCATCTTTACCAAACTTGCACCTACGAAATCCTTATCGATGTATACCAACTACATATATGCTCACTTGCAATAATCAGGTAGACACGCTCACAGTACAACGAGCTTATTTATTTATACTTACTCGCATATTATGCAAAGTTATTGCTGTCGCTCGATTATCTCATCGTCGTCACCCGCTCTCTAGTAGTCCCTCGAGAATTTTCCGAGGAGCAAAAGTTAATGAAGATGTTCTTTTTCTTGCTGATCTTGCATCGAAATGTGCTCGAAATAAAATTGCTTGCATTGCGTTAAACTGCAAGACACCTTCGCGCGCAGCAATACCAAAGTAGAATTGTACCCCATTGTTCCAACGATCAATTTACCCCGTGGGACTTGACAGTTTTATCCGATAAATTTTTCAGACCCGTTTATTTTGAGATTCCATTTAGTTTCTTTTTAAAAAAAGCTACGGTTGACAGTTAGCAAGTTTACACTCGTGTGATTTTAGTTCTCTTAATTTTCATCGTCGGAGATAACTTGCGATTTGCTCGGATTGATCTCTGACCCAGTTATTCCTTTTCGGACTAATTTTCAGGGAGCACTTGCATATTCATACACGCGAATACGGTATCGCACCGAATCTGGATAGACAGAAATTATCTCAGTGTTTGCGTATGTAACATATTCAGTGGTTAGAGAGATTGAAGCAACGGAGACTTGTAGCTTCCAAACAAAACCTCATTAATTTCGGGTGTTGAGACAAATTGATTAGCATTTTATTGTTGTCATTATTTGAACAATCGATGCGGGGTAAATTTATCGTAGAGATCGATAGAAAGGTGATTGCACCCCTAAAAAGAGTACATGAACTCTGCGGCGACCAACGAACGGACGATGACGACGATCGTTGTATTTTCCGGGTGATCGCGCGCCTGTAATAAACAGCTTCTGCTGCGTTCGCATGCACAGAGGTGCCAAGCAGGAGTCCCTGAAGAAGAAGCAACAGCAGCAGCAGCAGCAACAACAACAACAACAGCAGGGTCAGAACCAGCCAAGCAGCAAGGTCCAGCCAACCAACGGACAAAGTAAATTGAGCCTGAAGCCAAAGCTCTCACACCGTGGTTTGGTCGCCCTCGTCCGGAAATAATGCCTGGCCACGAGACTTCGTGGTCTCGTCGGAATCTGAAAGAAGATGCTGAATCGTCCAGGAGCAAGATGGATCAGCCTCGGCTTCGGCCTCGGCCATGGTCTCAAGCTCGGACTTTAGGACGGTTTAGTCATTTTGGTGCAATGAGATATGGGGTTTTGAATTCCACTTCCTTCGAGGATCGTCTCGTTTGGGTGGAATTCGCTGATGATTGGCATACTCCTACCGCAGTCTGCAGTGCCTTCTTGGAGCATTGGACGCAACGTTACTTCTACCTTCTCGATAGAGAGGAATGGACGATAGTTGAGAAGCCTCGGAATGGGAGATTATCGAAATTTCTAGGAAGAGGAAAATTGGGTTTATTGGAGAGTGAAACCAGATACATATATACAAGAAATCGTTCCTCTAGAGAGATGATTCGTAGGGAGGATGCTCTTATCGATTGGCAGTGCACTCGCACAAAGTTCGCGTGCAAAAGCTTTAAAACTCGCTTTGCCAATTACGTATCGATCTCCAATATTAGCTGGAATGGTTTTATTAATTTTTTTCTCGTGCGAACAGTTCGGAAACCATCGAAGAAAAACACTCGTTGCGTCCGATTTCCCAGACACGTAGGTGCTACGGATCGAGGCAGGAGCGAAGCACAGATTTTTCCAGCATTTCCAAGAGTTTTTACAGCTTTGTCGTTATCGAGCGGAAGTAGAATATACATAGGAGCGTGCATATATATATATATATATATATATATATATATATATGCATATAGGTAGATCGGAAAAGCAGAGACGAAGAATCGTGAGGGAGGGGGTCCGTTCAGCCCTGTCTCTCTGTGTCTCTACATAAACCGATATCCTCCCCAACATTGCGCACCGGCCGAACCAAATCTCTCAGTGGTTCACATCACGCGTTCCTAACGATTGCAAAGTCTGACACTTTGCACGTGGAAATCTACTTCGAGTGATTAACACAATATAATCCATGTCGAACGCAATATATCCACGAATTGCATGCGAGTGCTTTAGCAAAGCGTCAATCTGCATTTATACTAGTCGCTAAGAAATTATTGAAAAATAGAATCGTAATGGAAACTGGATTGTTAAACTACTGAGAGATTTAGTTGAAGTGTGCTGACAATGCATACACCCCCCCGTTAATCGAGAGTATCGATACCGGCTTTATACATAGTACATAACATAGTAGCGTTGACGAGCGGTAGGTAGACTTTTCCTCTGTGTTATAAATGGTGGTGGGCGTTCGGATTTGAATATCGACGATACCCTTGAATAATTCAATCCGGATTGAAAGGGATCTTTAAACGTTATTCCATTGGAAGTGTTAGGAATTGATATGAGAGCGAATGAAATTGAGTCCTACGCTCGAATAGATTTAAAGTATTTCGAGCCCATCACTAGTTGTAAATAAATACATTCTCGAGATTTTTCGCGTTCCTCCCTTCGCCAAGAAGGCAATTCTTCTCCATTCTACAATATATCTCCCGGCACGGTGTCTTCCATCGATGGCACTTGCATTACACTTGTGCGACCCACATCCCCTTCTCAGTCTCCCCCCCCCCCCTTTTCTCCTCGTCATTGATCGGGTTAATGGCTAAATTTCAAAGTGTTGGAAAACGTCGAATTAAGTAGAACCAAACAGCCGGAGCCTCGAGGAGAATCGCTGTGCGTAAGTTGGAACCTCACGATCATTTGTAAATTCAGGGAAACGGGGTGATCAGATCCTTAAGATGTACAATATTTTCAGGTGTATATGTTTTGCTAGTTAACTAGTTCTCGATAGGTAAGTAGAGTATTGAATTATTTGGCTCCTTGACTGTCACGTTAGTCTCATTGACAAATAATTCGATTTTTTGACTCACGTTTAATTTGTTTCACTTCAATCGAAGATACAAGACATGCATCTTAGATTTAGAAGACGTGGCAGTCAGGGTGTCGATAGCGAGTGTATAAATGCAAAGTACCATTTCAAAATGTTACAACAATTTTCTAGCAGGAATTCCTCGGGCCGGTTGTAGTGTACATAAATTATAAACATTTTGGGAGGAGCGCTGTTATCTTCTAAGTAATTCATGTGTATTTGCTACCTGATATTTAAACATACGATTCTATCGTAAAACACGATGATTCACACTCATCAGACTTGACAAGTATCACAGGAAATCCCATATAAAAGAACCGGTCGCGTTATTCGTCATATTTTAGTGAATATTATTCTTGATTTTCAACGAGAATTTCTGCGGGAAAATCCTTTTGCGAGATTATTCGAAGCACAAACAGCATCGTGAGTAGAGAAATTCCATTTCGTCAAAGTCCTCGCATATGGTGTTTTACGAGCGAACATTTCGGACTGTTGGGAGAAAAGTGTTCAGTAAAAAAAAGAAGTCTACAAGATGTCGAAAAGTGCAATTAAATAATTATTTACAAAGTGCCAGGATACTTTAAAAGACTCACGAATTTTCTTATACACACTAGTCACGTCCTACGTAGGAATCGTAGACGAGTCTTTAGCAGGATTAGTTAAATAAGTTTCGATCGTTCGAAATAATGACGTCCAAATAAGATACTATGAAATTTTAGTGAAAATGCTTCCCCTATCGAACACTTTTCCCCTATGTTCGAGGCCCTTGAGCGAGATTGCAAGGGTTCGACGACTACTGCCGTGATCTCGAGTCGAGACCAAAGATGTTTGGGTAAGGATCCGCGTCTTGGTCAGAATTTTGTAAATTTCTTACTCGTTTCCAAATGTATTTCTGTGTCCGAGGTACTTCCATGTGCACTAATACTCTCTCTCTCTCTCTCTCTCTTTCATCCGCACGTTGAAAGTTCGCGAGCTATATCGGCTTCAATACTGCGACGAAAAAACATTGTATGTATTACCGTTTCGGTCAATTCTGAACAACCGATGCGTTCCTTTACCTCTGTTCTCATGTAAATAGAATACTTACACTGTTGTGTAAAACGGATTCTTTACACCTCTGCTTGACGGCGTTCAACACTTATTCATGTAACTGACAACTGAATAATAGAGAAAATAAGAACTGTACTGGAAGAGAATCTTCCAATTTCAATTTTTATCCTGACCATAGATACTTTTGTTAACTGATTTTGTTAGAAGGAAGTTCACAAGTTATTGGCAATCTGGATCTTGAAGCAATTCTCAAAAGGTCACTGACAGTCTCCGTCCGGTACACGCGTGGCAAAAGTCAATGAGCGAGGGCTACTAATTGACTGGCGTACACGATCTAATTAGCAATTCAAAGCCGTAACGATGGAGACGAAAGAACGCCAAGGGAAAGAAGAATCTCCCAACGCCAAGCATACGCAATGTACCCTCGTTGGCAAACTGAATCAATAAACTGAAAGTCGATGAAACCTGCGATCGAAAGCTAAAAAATCTAGAGCTTTAATTAAATTCAAAGAAGAATAATACAGGGGATGAAATAATTGAGCAAACTTATCTACAAAATACTTTTAATCATATTATCAATTAATAATATACAGATTGTAAATAACTAAACAGTAATAAAATATGCTGTAACAAGCTCCTCCTCTCCATCGCACAGCTCTGTCACTGTCTATCGAAGCAGACGATCGCGATCGTGATCGTGATCGCGATCGCGAAATTCTCCCTTCCGATGTCCAGGCGGGAAAAAGGCCCGCAAGGAAAAAAGCGCAACTGGGAAGAAGAAGGCACGGGGCAGTAATCGGGTGGTGTGTCGCCCTCAACGAGTTCTACACTACACCCCACGATGCTCAATAACGAGATTAGAATGGCAGGTGAGGCGAAATCGCGTTTCGATCGGATGAAATTCGTTACATCGACTACCGTCGCATTTTGATTCCGCTTCCTCGAGGAAAAACGGAAGAATACACACCTGGGGAGGGGGGGAGGTAAATTGGGGATGTAAAGGGGGTGGGAAAGGGATGTGAGAGCACCATTTGAAAATCGCCTCTCATCGCGAGAACACACGTAATAGCGACCTACGAACGAATATATGATGATTCCATAATGGTACCGTTCAAAGAACACAAGTGGCAACGACATAATAGAGTTCTATTCTTTTTCTCTTTTTTTTTCTTCTTTTCTTTTACCCTTTCTTATTCTCCCGTGATATCTATTCGACTGTGCGAGCACTCGACAATTTCGACGAATTGATGACGCGAAATGCGAACGCATACTTGAATTTCATTTGCTTAATTCTCGTGGGATTTGATGAGATCTAACGATTTGTCGGTATATAAAATCGAAAGTGGTCATAGATCCTCCCAACTGGATATACGTATTTGTCGAGTTCAACGGAATTTCTAAACGTCTCTGCTAATTAAGTACGCATTCCTAAGTTACAACCATAAACGATTTCTACTGTACAATGAAGCTCGTTCGTAGCGCAATTTCCTCAGCACCGACACTATTGTGGCTCGGTTTATCTCTTCTCCTTCGTTTTTCCTTTCTCTTACTGTGTTCTAAACGTTTTCCTTTCTCTCGAGATCCTCATGTATTTTGCGCGCGTAGCTCTTGAAAATGCAAAGTCGTTCAAAGCTCATTGAATTTGCGATCACGGCCACCGACGGTATCGCATAATTTTTCCTACTGTAGAAAAATCTTTGTAGTCCGACGACACCGTAAATGCGGGTAAAAGAAGCCTCTCTCTTTTCGAGAATCGGAAGGAAAAGGAGGCAACGATGGCCTCAAAAGGCATAAAATGGTTTTAAAAAGGCGAAAAATATCTACGGGAAGTCGTAAGTTGTCGGAAATCCGTACCCTAAATGCTTGGAATCGACAATCTTCCAAAACTCGTACGATAAAATAGTAGGGGATTCGACAAAATTTTACAACGATACTAAGCGGAGGGGAAAAAGAACAACTAACGAGTTTCCTTGGGCCATAATGGACGAAGAATTTTGGCAGGCATCCGGCCAACTGGTCGGGGCAAACACGATTCGACGCATCCAACGGATCCTTCCTTTCTTGCGATATTTTAAATACTTTAGTCTCAAAATATATAAAAATAATAATACTATCAATCTGGCGCGCTAAATACAAGTATGCTTCCGAAGCACATCTAAATTATCGCCAAGGAACAAAGCAAAAGATGCGTGGCGCATTCACAGCAACTCACAGCAAAATCGCACAGTGTATTTACGAAAAAAAGGCGCCGCCGACCTGTGTCAGATGAAAATAGATAAAGTTCTCGCGAAACACGTATGTATGTACAAGGAAGTGGTCAAATTTTAGCGCTCGTAGAAAAAACGATTACGAAGGTCGGGCTCACAGTTCACGGCTCCCTGGTGAAGGAGCTCTCAAGGGGGGACAGTAGTACATATACCTTCCTATTGGATCACGATTCCTATGCTGCCTATCTTTCATTAGATCGAGGGGTAAGGACTGTTTCAACGACCAGGTGTTTACGATATTTCAGCGGCTCTTGCTTCCTATTTGATCGTCTTGGTTCTTCGTTCTTTCGCTACCTAAGAAGCACACCATCGAGTCTTCGTTCGTAGTTTTCTTGTCTCTTAACTTCTCGGTGGCATGGCTCGTCTCGATTCTACTCTTATCCCACGCGATGGACGCACCGCACCGTCCATCCCGCTTGTAACGAAACTTATTTCAATGTCACAAACGGGCTCGAACTCGACGAGATATATAGATCAATTATCTTGTGTACGATCCCATGCGGGGTCTCGGGATGAGTAGCGGATTCGTTCCAAGTCGTCTAATGCGATCTCACTGTGTACGAGAGTGGACGAATCCTCTGGCACACTAAATACATATCTATATTATATACGCGTGATCCGATCAGTCAAACGAGCAATCGGACCCGTTTACCGAATTGGTCATTTGAGAATGGCATCGCACTAGGAAATCCGAAACAAGTCTTTTTCGCGGCTAGTCTGGATAGTCTGAGGAGTTAAGGTCACTTGCCCATACTGGCGTTCGCTGGCAGAGTTGCGGATCGCTGTTGCACCGACAAATATGGCTTTAAGGTTGACCTCGTTGATTCCCTGAAAAGCACAAAGTACCATCAACCGTGCCAGCTGTTTTTTTCGCAATGCCATTCGGACGGCACATCTCTATGGAAGATACTATACGTGTGCTATGAAAGAAGCTTCAAAAAAAAAAATTACAGAATACGAATACAACGAAGCCCCACTTAAAAGAGAAGCGTTCAAGCGAATTTCAATTGTCACACACACAGATACGAGAATCATAATGACAGCGACTAGTCAGCGACTTCTCAACAAGTCTCTCTCTTGCTACTTATGAATTTGTATTCGAATAAAAGTAATATTTACGGAATTCTCACGATTGTTCCAGTTGTCAGCATGATTCTTGTATATTGTATTCTTTCCTGCATAAACGTACTGAACAACACAATACACTTGGGTGAACATGCAGTGCGCCTATCACAAAAACACGCATAAAGGCACAAACTCTGGGTTCCACCAGGTTATATAGATATCCATATATCCATCGAATATGAAACGGCACGTGTGTATATTTAAAATACATAACAAAAGTAAGGATAAATTACAGTAATCGTAAGCGACAATGAAAGCAAATAGAACCAAACTGTTTCTATCGTACGGCGAGAAGAAGCAAGAAATATAACAAGCTGTATCATCTGTTGCTTTATAATTGGCACTTGAAACCCTTTTAGAAACAATTATTGTTTCGATAATGTAATTTGTCATTTTGACACTGTCGCATCTATCACATCCTTGCATCTTACCCACTTGCAACGAATCTCACTAAATTACTGTGCGGAGAACAGGATGGAAAGGCGCATTTCTACTGGTATATCACCATTACGATTATCCTTTGTAAAGTAAAAAAACAGTAGTTTCATCCACGTTATAATAATACTGTACGAATTCCCCACCAGTGGAAGATCGATCTAACGCGATATGCACAGTGTTTTTCTTGGAGGAAAGTGATACGTATAATTTCTTTACAATATAGCGCAATTATTAACAACGTTTACCTGTAATCATGTCTCATAGTTTTCCAATTTACGTGTCTGCTGCATTCCTCAATTTTCTCCTATCCCTTCAGCAGCGCAAATTGAAAGAAATTCGAGTTTCCATAAAACACATCACGCAACACATCGCAAAAAACAAGAAGAACAATATATCTCAACGAATAAAAGTTGCAATGTATAAAAATTGATAAAAAAAAGGTTCTCGACTACTGGTTAAGAGGTAAATCAGGTTTATAAAGTCAAAACGTGATGTTTCTACATTTCGATAAAAACAAAAAACAAAGGAAGAAAGAAACCACAACTCGTGTGTCAAGCGGGCAGAAAAAACAAAAGTGGATGCGTATAAAAATCAGACTGTTCTAAATCTCGCTACACCCAATCATGCGACGGCACAATACAAGAGCTACTTAGCCTCCAGGAATTCTCGACCCCGCAGGAGTACGCTACCTTGGCGAAACTCGCTGCCCAGTCCCATCGACGTGCGAATTAGCCTTGTAGCCACACTTCTGGACACGCCTCGACAACCTCGCGACCCAATACTTTTGTTCATCGGGACTTCCAGCGAGAATTAGGAGCTCGCGAGCACTATTGGGATCGTAGTGCAGTTTGCATGGGGCTATGGCATCCTCCTTCTTATCCAAGTGCTCTTTGTGAACTTTTATACGGCACCCTGTGATCAAATCGAATTGCACGAAAAGTATAAAGTATCGTTCACCATGAACTGTATAGGAGAGTTTAAGATTTTAATCAAATTGACAACTCACTTCGGCATTCGAGAGCAGGTGGTGGCCGAAACATATGCCACAATTGCTTGGAACACACCTCGCAAGTCGTTGGCATGTGATAGGATATTGAGACAAATTCGTGGCCTTTTAACGACTGCGTACCAGGCTTATCAACTAGCTGCGGTAATTCTACTCCAGGTAGTGCGTTTCCCTCATCCCCGGGACGTCTGGCTTCACCCTCCCCAGCGTATAACAACTAAGAGACACATGGTTTATTTTAATAATACGTAAACGTAAAGTTAATGGAAAAATAAGAAGATTTACTCACCTGGAAAATTCGGGGAATATCTTTGGCATCGGCGCGGATAACATCACCCTGAGTAACGGATCTAACGTGGAAGACTTTATTAAGATCCAATATTAAAACTGGATCAGCATTCAGCTTATCACTTTCACTATTATAAAATATGATCTTCTTCGATGAAACGACAACGTATTGCTTTTTCCATCCGTGCCGTTTAATATTCTGCTTGTTTGGCACATTTAACCAACCCTCCAACCTCATGGTACCGTGCTCGGATAAGACCGAATCTTCACCATCGTTCTCCACCGAGGAGACACTGGCAGTTTCTGAATTTAGGGAAGCAATTTTCATTTGTAAAGTTTCGATTTCCGAGTCCTTTGAGTCAAGCTCCATTTGCAATCTCAATTTCGATTGGTTCTCTTCCACCAACTGTGCCTGTAACAACATGAAAAATATTAGTAGAAAAGAAGAACAACGATTACTTAGAATATTATTTCTCTCAAAAAGAGAAATCTTACTTGTAAATCTTGCAGGTCTTTCTGCCATTTAGCTGCCAATTGTCCATATTTTTCTCTCTCTTGAGTCAATTCTTGTTGTAACTTTCGACAATCTTTCTCCTTTTTCCTCAAGTCTGCGGCTGACGCCTTGTTCTTCGTTTTCCCACCTGACGAAAGATCCTTTCTATTCATTATCTCCGCAAGCTTGTTAACCGCCTGTTGTTTCAGTATTTGTTCAGTCTTCAATTTGCTGCCAAGCTTCTCCATCTCCTCAGCGTTCGATTGTGCTTTGCCAAGTTGATCTTGAAGCTCTTTGAGTCTCTTACTCGCGTCTTCTTTTTCTTTGAGGTACTGATCAACAGTCTTTTTTAAATCGTTCTCACTGTCTTTTAATCGATTGATCAGCTGTTCTTTTCCGTTCAATTCCTGATGGTGTTTGGCAACACCATCCTTATACTCGAGTTCCTTCATCGTTCGTTCTTTCTCGAGATCGGCCACAGTCTCCTCGGCTATCGAACGTGCCAACGCTTCGCTGTCTCCGCGTGCTAACGATAATTGCAACTGATGAACAAGGGAGCTTCGTTCTTCCTCTAATTCTTGCTGCAACTTCAACTTATCCTCGAGCTCTTCGCGCAGCTCTTGCGTTTGCGTCTTATACAGAGTCTGCAATTAAAATGTTACGCCTCACAGTACAAGAGTAAAAATGAATTAAGATCGGGACAGGACTAGGAAAAACATACCGAGAAGTAGGCTTCAGCCTCTAGTTGTTCTTGCAGCTCCTTCGTTTGTAGCTGATCAACGTTTCTCTGTGTTTTTAAGTGATGAAGTTCTTCTTCTATCTGACGTTTCGCTTCTCGCAATTGTGCAACCTCGCCAACCAGCTGCTGTTCGCGGGCACGTAGTCGTCCTGCTTCGGATGACTGCTGGCCCAATTCTGTCTGAAGAACGTTTCTTTTCTGCTGTTCCTGTTCGACCTGACCCTGAAGTACCTTTACCTTTTCGACCTCTTGACGGTGCTCGCCTTCCAGCTTTTGCAATCGCTGTTGTATCTGCCGATAATCTACTGATAACATCGAGGTCTGACGCTCTTTCTCTTGTGCAAGCAATTCTGCGCGTTGCCTTCCACTCTTTTCTTCGTTTAATTTCGCTTGCAATGCTGTTGACAAGAACGGAAATACTTTCTCAGTATAAACGATGTCAAATTTGAAAGACAACTGATCATAGAGACATTCGTTAACAATGGATACGTACGCAAAGAGAAATACCATTACATATACGCAGCCGAAAGGAGAGAGATTCATGATTAGTGAGAATCGAAATAAGAAAGTAATAAGCAAACGTTCTGCAAAGAAACGAAATTTTTGTATCTCGTTTCTCGTGCAGAAATTAATTACGTATGTGTGAGTCGTATTCGGAAAATGTATGATACCTTGACAATTCTCACACAAAGAGTAAATATATGATAAACGAAAGAGAATGCTGGAGAGAACACTGATATACAGAAACTGATATGTATGTATATTACCTTCAAATACTTTATCCTTACGCCACGTTTCACGCGTTAGAATACAAACCGGGTATACCAGTTGAAAAAAGTAAATCCATAACAGTCAATGAGATTTGCCGCGTATATTTACCCTTAACAACTTCCAAATTGGCCTCTTCTTTGGATAATATACGTGACCTCTCAGTTTCTTGGTGAGCCACAACTTCCTGATTGTATCTAGCTTGCGCAGCCTTTAATTCAAGAGCCAAACTTGCAGCTTCCTTCTCCAAAGCCGAAACTCTTTCGCTCAATTGTCTATTGTCCAAAATGGCCTTTTCCTCTTTCTCCCGACTGTGTTCGAGTTCCAAATGAAGGGCAGAAAGGCGCGATTCAAGCTCCGCCGTTAAGGAAGATGCTTGTGATCGTGAACTACGTTCCTTCGAAAGCTGACCCTGTGAACAGCAAGGTCCATTCCAATAGGATGAGATCGTACGAAACAAAATCTCGAGCAAAATCGAGAAAGGGTACAAATTCTTACCTGTAGTGTAGCAACTTCTTGCTGTAGATTGTCTCGTTGTGCTTGTAGTTGCGCTCTTGCAACTTGCAATTCACTCGCCATTTGTTCAGCAGCTTGTCGGGCCACTGTAATTTCCGTGGTCTGTTTTCGTAGCCGTGTCACCGCCTCCGTTTCTCTCTCCAACTTCGATTGCATCTCTTTGATTTGTTTCTCAAGATTGATTACTCGCTCGGACGTTTGCTGTGAATTGCTAGCGTCCCTTACCCGCTTCGATTGTTCCTCGTCGAACTTCTTCTTCAGTTCGACGAGTAAACTCTCTGCCTTTCTACGTGCATCGGTCTCGTGCTCCACTCTGCGTTGCGCTTCCTTATAATTATGTCGAAGCAGAGTCAATTCCTTGTCGGCCCTGCCCACTTCGTCGTGCAATTCAGTTTCTCTACGTGCCATGTTCTCCAACTGACTTGCCAAAGCTCGTTGTCGCGATTCCAATATCTCCACTTGCTTTCTTTCTCGCTCCAATAAATTCTCCAACTGAGAGATCTTGATGTCATCGCTAGTACCATTATTGATATGATTCTCCAAGCCATCGACGGATTCCTTCCCGTTGGAACCCATCAACTGATAATCGCCGGAATAGGTGAAGCCAATAAATGGCAAATGATGGCCAGAAAACGCTTTTGGCACTGGGAAATTTTCCTCGGGTACGTCCTCGTTATCGACGTCTTCGAAATTACTAGTATCATCGTCTCCAGACAATTCCGGCACTACCGGTGGCACGCACTCCCGCAAGTTATCGAACGTCCATTGATCGTTCTTAAAAAACGGATGATTCTTTATCTCCTCGACGCCATTTCTCCCCAACCGTTTCGTTCGATCGGTGAGAAAACCAGATATCAAATCCTTAGCGGACTGTGATATCTCAACGTCTTGAGGAAAACTCAGTGAGTTTCTATGGTCCATAATTTTTGAATAAGTTCCGACAAGCGAATCAGCATAAAATGGAGTGTCACCAACGAGCATTTCGTATAAAAACACTCCGACTGACCACCAATCGCATTCCTGTCCGTACACCCCTTCACCGCCTTGGGATTGCAATACCTCGGGAGATATGTAGTCGGGCGTACCCACTGCGGTATCAGATCGAACCAAACCATCCTGGAAAGTTAAAGATCTCAATTACACTCTGAACGATTAAAGTATCGGTGAATCGGCGTCAATGCACAAAACTTACAACATCCATTCGCATGCAGGTGCCAAAGTCGGCAAGCTTTAAATGACCATCCTTATCGAGCAACATATTATCAGGTTTTACGTCTCGGTGCACGAATCCCATGAGATGTATTGCGTCTAATGCAAGCACCACTTCAGCACAGTAAAATCTCGCCCATTTCTCCGGAACATCGTAATTCGACATCATATTCACTAAATCGCCTCCAGGCATGTAGTCCATTACCATGTACAAATATTTTTCGTCTTGAAACGCAAAATGAAGCTGGACTATCCATTGGGAATTAGCGTGAGCCATTATGTCACGTTCTTCCCAAAAGAATGCAGAGTCCGATCTTTTTATCTGTGGGAAACAAGTTCGAGTTTGAGTTTGGATTAAAGTCTTAGAATTAATATGCGTTACAAAGTTCACGCTTGGTTACGAGACTGCTTACCATCTCAAATTTACTGAGTAACTTCATGGCGTAAACTTTCTGAGTGGATTTATGTCGAACCAGTTGCACTTCGCCAAAAGCTCCACGACCGATCATCTTAATCATGGTAAAATCATCCGTACGCATTCTCATTCTACAAATATCTTGTGCCACTGAATCATCTGTAATTTGAAATTATTATAAATTTATAATTTTGTTACTTTCCTTTAGTCGCACCCAATTTTATCATTACTCACATCGATTCATATATACTTCTATATTCTTCATACGCTTAACACTCGGATGATCACAATCCGCTACCAAAGCCTGCACCGTATCTAGCAAGCCATCGATATTAGCAACACTCCTCGGATCTCTTATACGTTCTTCCAGTAGCCTCAGGCGCCTGCGCCTGTCTTCGTCGTGTATTGCATCCATCTCTCTTGTTAAGAGTTAGGAATAGTCTACCTCAAAAATCTGTCCTTCTGTCCGCTGCATTAAAAGATACGCGAAGGCTAAATGCAACAACGAGGCACGGTCTGCGATACGTGGACAACTGGCAGACCACCCATCCTGCCTATATAAAAGAATTAAGATACCATTAAGAAAATGCATAAATAAATCCTTTCACAAAAAAATACTCTGCGCATTAGTAATTTGAGTAATGGAAAGTCATCTTAATCCATGTTCCAAGAACACTCAATCTCAGTCTGATAGAAAAAATGACAAACCAGAAGCACAACTCGAGGAAGCTGAACTAGAAATGCAGATTAGTAGAAACGTACTGGACGTGAGAAATTTTCGGAGCAGCGGCAAAATTGGCACGTTGACAAGCCAATAGTCGAAGTCCGTGAATGAACGCAGAGCAAAGACGAAGCTGGATCCCGTGCAGGTGCTCATAGATCCCGTCACAACAGATTTCCACACCGACAGATTTTCGACGGTGGTGGGATACATATCAGATAAAGTTCTACACCGTATCCAGCTGTATGTCCAGCTGTACCCAGCACACCGTTTACTCGGTTACGAGCCCTCTAAAATGCATTATTTTCATAGACGGCAGGACGATACAGTCGCGGGTGCACACACCACACACAGCTGAGCCGTGCATGCGCCATTGGGGAAATTCACAACGGTCATCGAAGCCAATGAAAAAGCCGCGGAAAACTCAAAATTCTTGTTGATGAGCGATCGTCGTAAAGCTTCTCACAGGATTCACAGCTCACACTTTTCACAGCGGCTGGCACCTGTTTCGTTGGCCGAATCTCCGCGTTAGCGGATTTCAACGTCCACCACCGACATTGCACCGACAATCACGAAAATTTGGTTATACGCACTGTTCCCGAGCAGCACGGTTCTTCCGCGATCACCGACATTGAGATCACAGCATTTCTTCGATTACAGAACTCTGCTCTTCTTATTTCTCCGATTTCTCGCAATAGTTTCAAACCCAAACGGAGCTCAGCAAGTTTCGTGCATCACCGAATAATTCGATCGCAAGCATCGGAAGTTGCCGGATCGGAGAATCCACCAGCACATCAGGGGGGAACAGGGGGGAAACGGTCTAATGGAGTACTACAGTCAACTACAGTACTACGGTTGACTACGGTACAGAACTATCGTCTCTTCCTTTTTATCTGCTCGCGGCTGTACCACTTTTCCCTATTCTGCCTAGGACAAGTGGTACAGTCACCACCGTGGAGATTCACGATCTCAAAAGATCCTCTCAAGATGTAGCAGAACGGTGTCCGAACGCTCGATAGATAATAATTTCAAGCATTTTATCCGCAAACAAGGGGAAAAGTTAAAGTGCTCGTAGTCTCCATATTATTACCGGGAGCGAAAACATTTACCCAATTTTGATGGTTGCACGGCAACAGTATATATCCCAGATGCGTGGTTTATCAAGTTTATTCACCACTGTTTAGTTCAATATCAGTCTTGCAGAAGCATCTAGTAGCGTCTAGTAGCGTTTAGCTCGTTAAAGAAATAATGCGAAGACAAATGCAATTTCGAATGGTTCTATCTGTCTTTCAAACATCATTCTATCGATATAAAAGAAATAATACCATTTAAAAACAAATACAGGCAATAATTGATTTCTCTTTATACACGCGATACATTTGATTTGTACAGACGATGTATTCTGAAGATGACAATTATTGTATACTTATTCAGCGCTAAACCGATAACGTTGGATGGGATACGAAAATGTTTACTTTACCGAGAGAATCTGCCACTTTTCCAACGGAATTTGTTCACTATACCGACAGGATCTATCTGCTTTATCGCACGGTCGCTCATCTGGGCCGTGGGGATTTCGTAACTTTCGTATGCACATACTGAATGCGCGGTTTTAAGGGGGTAGACCCGTTTCCTCGCTTCTCAATTTTTTTCGTTGGTACAACAGTCCCTGTGGCCCGGAAAAATGGTATTATCTTGAGAGGTAGTGCTTGCACAACGAAAACCAGATGGTACGACACTAATACTTTTACCTTACATTTTTACTGTAAGGCTTTTTGTGAGATTTCAATAATTTTTTTCCAAACGTTTCTATCCAAGACTCTGCACTACAAGTCAAGCTGGAAAAGTATAAACTAGTATGATAATAAATAAATTTCGATTCCGATCCGATAAAATAAAATATTACGGCTCGTCACTTAAATTATTAACTAACATAGATGTTTTGGATTTTGGATTGGTTGGATAAATGGATGTACATATGTATTTGGCGCGAGACGCAGCCGCGTCTCCTGATTAATTGTTAGAGGGAGTAATTGACTAATTGTTTAAACAATCTATTGATTATTCGAATATAGGATTGTTAAAGAATCGAAAAATTATAAATTAACTCTTAAGAATAAAAATCATAAGCATGAGTCTGTGTGACTGATTCAGTGACTCTGGAGGAGCTTCGATGACGTCAGGTCGGCTGTGATTGGCAGACGCCCGGCGCGCGCTCCCATCAACCGTGCCGCCAGCCGGCAGCTTATAAAAGAGTGCCGCGCGCGACAGGTGTCATTCGCGCGGAAACTTTGATCGGATTAAGATCGCATAGCTTTCGTTACTTTTCGAATATTTACGTTGACTTAGCTTGACTTTTTCATTTGAATTGGGTCTCATGGTCACCCATTTGGTACCATGGGTTGATACTTGAATCGATTCACTTTACAATACGCGCTTTTGTTAACACTTTTAAATAAAATTTGGGTCAGTTGGCAATTATTTTTGAGAATTTTTTCGCGAAGTATACTTGATAGAATGAATTGAGTCGTGAATTTTTGATAGTGTCGCGTCTAAATGAACGATCGCGTAAGAATTATGATTCGTGAAAGTAACGAGGCTGTGTGGCTTAATTTGATCAGGTTGGCGTGAGTCACCCTAATACTAATTTGTTCTGTTTCAGATTACATCGTTAGGCGATTACATCGATATTGTTGTATGTTTCGAATTTTTTGGTTTTGCACGGTGTGTATTTGCGCATGGATTTTAGGTTTTCCTAATTTGTCCTGTTTCAGATTTCATCGTTACCCTCATTAATTTATTTTACTAATTTGTTCTGTTTCGATATACAGCGATATTGTTATATGTTTCGATTTTTTTGCTTTTGCACGGAGTATATTTACTGTGTGTAATATTTACCGTGTATATTTCCGCATGGATTTTAGGTTTTCCTAATTTGTCCTATTTCAGACTTCATCGTTACCCTCATTAATTTATTTTACTAATTTGTTCTGTTTCGATATACAGCGATATTGTTATATGTTTCGATTTTTTTGCTTTTGCACGGTGTATATTTACTGTGTGTAATATTTACTGTGTATGTTTGCGCATGGATTTTAGGTTTTAGTAATTTGTTCTGTTTCAGATTCTTCACTTTCTTGATTATTGTTTGTCTTGTTTTGGGTATCATTCCCTTTGTTTTGGACTACCTAGTTTAGCGAATACCTAGTCTTATTATTTATCGTATCACGATAATAGACTATTACTCATAGTCCATTACTAATATCTTTCTCTAGTTGTAGGTTCTAACTCGGTAAAGGAAAGTTTAATGGGAAATCTGTGCGTCGTGAATAGTTTAACTTTGCATTGCTTGCGCTGTGATTAACGTATTTTCGGAGCACCTCGAGCTCCTTTGCAACACATCGTTTGTTGGCTGTTCTTCTAGCACTGGTGAGTCATATTAGAATCATACCCTCTGTACTTTCATGGGCACGGCCAAATATACGCGATTAGAGTAGAGTACAGTCAAATCAATTAGTAGAGTCACGTTTGCAATCGATTCAATAAACTCTTCCATGGGTGGCATACCGCGATGCCATATCGTCCATGGAACGAGTAAGTTTCGCGTTGTCCCTTGGCGCAACAATGTTTGAGTTGTAATCGGTACCTAGCAACCCCGACATTGCGGCGGCCAAGGGCGAGAATCACCGTGTTTTGTTCATGATTTTAGAGTCAATTTTTGCGATACCCACCGTGATGGGTCGCGATTTAGAGTCACACTTTGTTGGGGTTCCTTTTTTGCTATTGCGTGAGTTAGAGTAAAGTCACTTTGCCGTAAGCCCTACGAATTAGGGTCGTGGTTAGAATCACTTTGTCCGATTGCCTCTTCCCGGTGGCCCATCGTTTGCGGGCCATCGAACGGTCCGTAGATCAGGAAGAGGCCGCGATGCTAACGAAAGACGGTTCCGTTAGACCGGTCGACTACCCCTAGGGAGGCTAGTCGATCCGGCAGTGCTAGTCTGAGTTGGCGTAGAGTCATTTGCTCCGATCTTTGCCCATAGCTCGGAGCTCATGGGCCGCGTTAGAGTCACGCGACGCGCCCGCGATCTTAGTCCTTTGCTTTCTTTTAATTATGGGTTTCTTTGGGTTTCATTGCCTTTTTTCGCATAATGCCCATGAAAGTACGTCAGGGAATTTGTTCAATTAGCTTTCTTCGAATGTTTGGTAATCGAATCGCATACGACTTATAATTGCAAGTTAGAATAGTGAAAGCACAGATTTCCCATTGAACTTTCCTTTAACCGGGGGTGAAGTAGCTTTTTGTTTTCGTGAATAGTTTGAAAGAGATAGTTTAATTAGTTTCAGCGTCCTAAGCACTGGGAATGATACTCATTTTTCAGATACTGTAACAAAGTAGACGAACGGGACTGCGGCGTTACAGTATCTGCTAACCCTAATTCATTTGAGGTTTTTAGGTGTTAGGTTCAACACTACGTCATCGCGGGATCACCTACTCCCTTTCCTTATGTGTGTCTGTCTTTCCCTATGTGCTTGTCTCGGTTCGCGATCGCGATTTCTTTTTGACAGTCGCCACTGTTTAGAGTAGAGTCAATTAATTTAGTTTGGCCCGGATGCCATTGCTTTAGAGTCAAATTTGGCCAGTTTAAGTAGAGTCTTAGCTCGTGTACGCGTTCTTTTTGCAAATCGTTAGCTTATTAGTGTTGCGTAAATGGAGGGAGGATGGGCGAGGTTAGGGTGGGTCTTGAGCAGCCTCCTCCACGTGGTAAGACCTGGGTCGCTAGAACAAACCATCCAATCCCCCGTAAATTTCTTGATTTGTAAGCCAAATGAAATGGCAATATAAAGATAGAGTCAAAGTTTACTTTGCAATTTTATATCAATTTCATTCGGGGATTGGGCTTGTTCTAGCGAGCGAAACAGCTGCACATATAACAAAATTTTAAGTAATCTGGCCTTTGAAATATTTGCGGCATCGCGTTCCGTAAAATCGAAACCGACAAAAAGTTTTACATTAAAAATGTAAGGTAAAAAGACGTGCGCCAAGTATAAGCAGAACAGTTTTAATTATTAATTAATTCTATCAGCAAGAAGAAGAGGTTCTTTCCATGCTTTCTTCGATGTCAACGCTGGTCAATGCTACCGGCCAACCGACCCCCCAACGTGCTCACACCTAAAGCCCTATTTTGACCAGAAACGCTCGGTTCTCGCTGGCAGCATAGCGCGATCTTTTTCTTTCGCATACACTATGCAGAGAGGGAGATAGCTGCGATACCCACGGGCATTGCCGTACCGGAGACGCTGCTAATTCGGGCCAGATACCCCTGAGCCAGGAAAGCAGGGTCTGATGCTCCCCGTGAACCGTCCCCGCACCATTCGGCCCTCAGCCGAATACCGACAGTGGCCGTTCTCTCGAGGCTCCACCTCATAAAATGTAGCCGAACTAAATTTGACGTTCTTCGGGTAACTCGTCTACAAAAGGACTAAAATCTGTAGTCTACCGCATGCTTTTTTCCCCGCAGTCCTATTTTCTTATATGACAAGATATTAAGCTCGGCAAGGGCTCATTGGAAAGCTAAAGGTTCAATCTACAGTTGTCTGGAAGTAGATTTTTGAAAATTTGTCTCAGATTGACGTAAATCGGCTTGAAATACACGACTCAGAACCACGAATTCTCCCTACTTTAGACACTAATATTTCCGAATAGCGACAAAATTTCAAAAATCCACTTCCAGACAACTGTAGATTGAACCTTTAGCTTTCCAATGAGCCCTTGCCGAGCTCAATATCTTGTCATATAAGAAAATAGGACCGCGGGGAAAAAAGCCCTTTTTCGGTCTCGAAGTGGCGCTGCTGTCGCTGCGTGTCTACCCCCTTAAAATACTTGTGGAGTTTGGATTAGCATCCCACCCATGTGCACATGCGCAGTGACTCGAGTGACATCTACGAATTTTGAGATGCACCAACTTCTGCGAATAGTGCGAATTCTAAATGATTGAAAATTGGGAAAAACTGTTCGGGGGAGACGTTGAAGATCAGAGAATCGAAGGACGAATTTCTTGTAAAATATAAATTGTATAAGAGTTTGAAGAGTAACATACACATGTAGCAGAACGTCTCTATAAATTGAAATTGTGTACTTTGCGTTAGCACGTTTTTTAAATTACAGAATAAATTAACTATCTCAGATCGGTTTATTCAACTCCCCGCGATTCGAGGCCTTTTCCCGTTCTCGGTGCTCTGACTGGTCCGTTTCTGTCTATTATGCCTATTCTCCTTATTCTTCCTCTTCTCTCCAGTGTAAAAGGTGATGCACTGAAACGATAGGTGTATATCAAAGACATTAGATTACGAACAATTACTGCGTTAGATCGATTATCGCGGTGCACGAAAACATTGTAAATGCGGCACCCTAAATCGAGACTGTTTGAGCATATTAGCGTACTTGTTCGTTTAGGAGATTAATAAAAACATTCTTATTGCACTTGACAGAATTTGAACGCAGTAACGAGTACAGCGACTCGAAAGATAGTGGTTGGTACAAAAGCGCTTTATTGTGCAGTTCTCGATTTGTTTTGATTAGCGCCAAAAGAGACTTTCTGACGTGGTCTTTAGGGCACATGTCGGCAGCATCTTCAACCGAGGTCTCGTATAGCGTGCTGCAGCGTAAAGGAAATACAGACTTTGTTAACGGTGCTGTGAATGCAGATTTGTCGCAGACTTGGACATAGAGGTAGATAGAGACGGCAAGATACTTTTGATATTGGGATTACCTATTGTTAGGACCTAGCACAGTACTATTACTATCTCGTTGATACAAGTTAATATCATCGTATATATCATTCTCTCGTACAGGCATTGTTGGGTGCAGCTCATTGTAAATGTAAGTCAGCAGTTTTACAGCTTTTTTGCGCTTCTGATTCTTGAGTCCATACTTTTTCAGCTCCCTCTGCAATATATAACACAATTCGAACTAGATATTTTCTAAAAATTAGTTGTCGAATGTAAATACGTAAAAGATACGGTACATGTAATGCTGGCGAATTCATGCTTTCGTAACATGGCGGTGCTGCCAAGTTCGCGTCCGCCGAAATCAAGTAGGGCTGTGTTTTGGTCTGTCCGAAATGCGTACGCGGCCTCTTTTTGGCACAATCACACCCACGTTTTTGCAAAATGCTACTGTTGGACGTAATGTGGCTATGAGATACAGATTTACGTCCTAATTTTCGGATACTCCCTAACGTCGGACGCTCCCCAACACCCCAATCGTCTTGACTGTGACTGTATTGTTCACCTTCCGCGGAACACGCACTATTATTTAAATTGCAGACAGGGTTGTAGGCAGCGTCGAACGTCACTAATTCATCTGATTCCGTTGCAGTAATTGCCATGGAGAGTCTTGCTGTTTTACGGAATTCTTCAACGCTGGAATCTACACGCGTTTCCCACGGCTGGTCACATGGCCGATAGTTTATTATACTGTTGTCAACGTGCGTTCGCTTATACCGCGAATACATCGAAATCTCATCCTCGTCTTCATCCTCATCCTCCTCATTATCTTCATCTTCTTCATCTTCTTCATCCTCGTCATCTTCCTCGTCCTCCTCATCTTTCTCATCCTCCTTATTCTCCTTATTCTCATCCTCATTTGCTACAAAATTACAAGGCGAATCTCCTATTGTGATTTCGCTAAAACTGTCAATATCAGTATACCGAGGTAGATTTAACCGTTGCGAGTCTGATTTAATCACAGAATCATTGCCAACGTTTCCCTCGTCCGTATTTTCTTCATCCGTGTCTACAACAGTGATATCGTATTCTAATGCGTCCAAACAATCCAAGCCCTTTCGTACTGCAATTTGTGAATGAGATTCATCTGGATGCATGCCATTATTCGAACCCAACACATTTTTCTGGTTCTTTATATCAAAGGGATTTCTATTTAATTCCGTGCTCCTGTCAGCGGTAGTGTGTAACAACGCGGCGGATCCAATTGCAGATTCGAGTTCCGGCTCCAAGTCCGACGCACCAGAGACATTTTCCTTCCGAAATTCTTCGATAAACAAACTAAGTTTGCTTTTTTGCTTTGGGATGGTAAAATTATTATCGTTTATCTCTTCTTTGCGATGTGCCAGGATTGAATTGGAGTTTTTTTCATCAGCGTCACCAAGTGTTGTCTCGTCCGTATCGTCAAATATATCAGGCGACGTGTTGCCGGATCGCAAATTCGTTACATTCAAGTCATAGTCGACAAGTTTCCGTACCGGCGAGGCAGGTTGATTCTCAGATTGCACGTCAGCGTGACAAATTGTTCTACTACTATGATCGCTCTGCAGAGAGCACGCTGACGACGCCCGTACAAGTCCTGTTTCAGGTGTAGCGGCGGCTGGCTTTGTGCTCAGGTAATCGGACAGTGATCCCAGTTGATATTTTCTCGCCATAGTACACAAGTGTGAACACACAGTCGAGTCCTGGAGGCTGTTTGCATACTTTTTTATATATCCGCAGTAAATAAATTCGAGAAAGGCTAATGCAACGTCGTAAGGCACGTCGGGCCATCGAATTGTACTTTTGATGGATGGGAATCTTGAATCATCGTTTGGCACGACCTCATGTAAAATGTTGGGACATCGTACATGGAAAACCAAAGTATGAGCCCAAAGATAATTGGGATCCTTAACGCATATGACAATATCACTTGTAGAGCTATTATTCAAAACCGAAGCCCAATCTGCAGCCAGAAGATTCATGAAGTGAGTCGGTGGCAGTAAGTTCTCACTTGCCTCATTAATAGGCTCTGACGATTTTTCGGTCAGCTGAGATGAGTCCCTCTCTTCGATCTGCATTTTCTCTTCTTCCTCAGTTTTCTTCGTATCTAACTGCTCCGATCGGAGTGTCACGGATTCAACAGCCGCTTCACTGTCGCTAGTCTAGAATGTATAGGACCGTCACAAGGATAAATCAGCCATGACACTTCTTTTACTAAATCAAAACAATATAAGTCCATGCGTACAGGTGGTTGATTGGTCGTAAAGATTGCAGGCTCTGTCGGGAGTGGTATAAAATCGGACAAATCCCTGACATAAAACGCTTTCCAATCCGATAATAGAAATGATGCTTCCCAAAGTTCTCTTTTCTAGAAACGATCAAGATACTAGTACTTATTCGCGATACACAGCCCTCTTCTATAGTGCTACTTTAACGTCCTTACCGGGCAATAAACTCTTTGAAGATAAGATCTGTTGAGATTCATCACAAGTTTCCTGACGGGAGTTCGAGTCCCGTCCATTTGTTGAGTGATCGCATCATTTTCCATCACAATTTCAGCAATCTTTTCCGTTAATATATTATTTCGCTCTGCGTTCGTGAGTATCTGTAGAACTGTCAGCTTAGCTGGTTTCTCTACGATCCAAATATTGAATGCCGTTGAAAGATTAAAGTCAAGCTACGTACATAGGATTTAAAGTTGATTTTATAATAAAGGGTCTACTAATTTACTCTTTTTTCCTTTGTTGTCCGTTATTGCGAAACCAAATTGTTCCAGCCGTCCAGCACCTCTTGGTTCTGTCGATTCAAAGTGGAATATATCCGACTGTGGCATACTGTCTGAGTTTTCAAAATTATTTATTGCATTAATTCCTTCTACATCTCTAAGCGACTCGGACATGGCCAATGCCAGCTGAAGGTCTGAATCTAGGCATGAGTTCTGTATGCGAATAAAGAAATAGCCGGGTTACCTGACTTTACCAGATTACTTTAATGTGCTTTAACAGGACATGCAAGTTGATTATATTTATATTCCTGTACGTACCGATCTTGTATATGGCATTTTCTTCTTTTTTCCTTGCGCACTAGATACAGGTGTGGGTCCGGGCACTGGGAGTAATCCCAATGACCTCCTCTCTTCTTCTTGCCGCTTTTGTAGCTCAATCGCATCGAACAGTTGTTTTGTTGAAATCTTATGTTTATCCGCACAAACTTTCATGTGCAGCGTCTGCAGAGCACGATCCTTGCAGGCTTTAAAGCATAATGGACATATGGCGATTGTCTCTGTACTTTCAGTACTATCTGAGAGATCGCTATGACTACTTGCATCGCGTAATTTGAAGAACGAAGATTCTATCGAAGGCTCAGGCTTAATTTTTGACCTTCCTTTCGCTGCTCCTCCTTTAGATTTAGTAGCCCGAGTCACAAGCTTCGAATCAACTTTTTTTTTCCCTTTACCTACAGGCTTTTTGACTCCAGCCACTTCCTTTTTAGCCCTGCTTCTCAGTGCAGGAATTCGAAAATCTACTAAACTATCATTTTTACTATTTTCATTATTTCCATTATTTTCTGAACTGCAATTCGGCGTAATTTTATCCGAGTTGTCATTTGTATCTGCCTCCATCATAAATGCTCTTTCTTTAACAGTTCAGAGCAAGGGTACTATCTGGTATTATGATGTATGGATAACGGGAACACGTACGTTTCAAACTATCATCATTCTCATTGTATATTTAGTAGTAAACGATAACATGGGGAAATAGCACTAGTACATAAGCGTAGATAATAAACAAAAAGTCTTGGTACCACTGTTCAGTGTCAGTAAAGACACAACGTACATCATCCGTCGCTTAAAGACCAGTTCGGACACAGAATAATTTACTACTTGGCAATACGAAAGACAAGAAGCTGCCTCGATTAGAGACGCCAGTTAAAATATTTCTCAGGAATTACTCAGACTCTCCTTTATTGTCACTTCCTGTATCATTTCCTTTGTCACTCCCATTAACACTAGCTGTGTCACGCCTTGATAAGTAGGAGAAATCAAAAGACGGCCATATTCCAGTTTTTCGGTTTTCAGATATTTCCAGTGCAGTGCTTTCCTTTGTATTTTTGGCAGATTGTACTCTGGAAATTCCAAACACACAAACTTGTAAATTATATATATCTGCAGTTTCATCCTGCACTTCCTAATCTTTCTCAAAAATGCTTTTATACACGAAAATTCGTTATTTACGTTACTATAGTATTTATAAGACGTATCGAGAATATCGTTTGATCGATTCGATTTAATATTTCTGTTTATCGTCGTCTCGCCGTTATACAAACCAGTTAGAAGTACTTGCGTATTTATTGTGTTACTTACATTTCATTCATCAAAAATAATCCTAAAACCGAGACTATTATACCGGCATATATGCTTGCCTGACCGTGCAGCTCTGTTCCTACAGGTTTTGACTGAATTCTTCTTATTGGCCGATACATGTTACTCGCATTACCTGAATCGAAAGCATCAACGAAGATCTGAGTGAATTGAAAGTAAGCGGGTTGAAATTTTAAGCTTTTCAGAGCCCGATAAGGTTTTCTACTATATTATGTCATTTTATCCTATACAATCCTATTGAATCCTGTATACTGCTAGATATACTGACTTATACTAACCTATATGTATTTCATACGAACTGAAGCCGTTAACCAACGTAACAATGTATTCTTACTTCTTGTTTTCAGCTTTTTACTTATTACGTTGTTAACTACGTCAGTAGGTTGACACTGGTGTTTGCAGTATACCTATCTATCCAAATCGTTTCGGCGGATTTACTCGATTAAGTTTTCTTGCTCGATTCGACCGTGTTAAAACATATATATTGATATTTAACTCTATTTAACCCGTACGACTAGCATGGTACGTTATCGCGTCGATTTAAATCCTGTATACGTAACATGCGTACTTGTTCAACGTTTGGCATCTTGCCTTTATAGGCATCAACGTCGAAAAAGCAGTCTGCTGCAATTACGAAAAGAAAAGGCAGCTACAAATTGGAATTAACTGCCGAACGTAAAGCTGATATTAAAGAGGCCTTTGATTTATTTGATCCAGACGGAACGGGAAAGATTGCAACGAAAGACTTAAAAGTAGCATTCAGAGCACTTGGGTTTGAACCAAAAAAAGACGAGGTAAAGCAACTCATTGCAAACCTAGTGGCAAATGGAGAAGCAGACGGGGACGGCGGCGGGACCGTTGACGGAGCCGGCTCGGTCACTGCTATTTCCTTCGAAGACTTTCTTCGCTTAATGACAATGAAAATGTCGGAAAAAGATTCCCATGAGGAAGTCCATCGTGCATTTCGACTATTCGATTATGATGGCACGGGAAAGATAACTTTGAAGAATTTAAGAAAGGTCGCAAGCGAATTAGGCGAAGACATTACAGATGAGGATTTACAGGAAATGATCGACGAGGCGGATTCGGATGGTGATGGCCAGATCTCACGAGAGGACTTTTTCCATATCATGAAGAAAACTTGTCTACTCTGAGATACAAAAATTTCCTATTTAATTTGGCATGTATCGATATTGTAGAAATAAATCTATGCCTCTTGCTTCTTGCCTCTGGTCAAACTCAATTGCAAGTTCAATTGGTCGGGAATCAGCCAAGAGACTAAATGCATGTATAAAATGTCTGTATATTCATTCCCTCTCTATTGTTGACGTTGCGGCGAGTATCAAGGATCTCACCAATTTTGCTCGGACCTTAGACTTTGCCATGCTTTTTCCAAGCATTTGTCGCGATATTGGAACACCACCTGGAATTCGAAAAGTAGAATGCCAATATTATTTATCTGCACAGAGATACATATCTGAAGACACGCGCATACTCACCAGGCTTATGTATACAACATATTTTTTCATCATCCATTACAATTGAGAGTCTGGCTAACGATAGAGTTTCTTCGTCATCAGTGGGATCTGCTACTAACGTTTCGCTATCATTCGAATTAATGAGATTTGTAGATGTTTGTTAGATTTTTACTTGCTTATCATATTATACTGACTGGTATCACTTACTCATTGAAGATAGCAAAGCTTGTCGAAACGGGCATACTTTGCATAGCAAATGGTATTCTACTATCAGGTTGAACCGTAACAACGCCAGTTTCGGTATTATAAATAGTCTCGGGCAGAGTTACTGTAACCAAAAGAAAAGGGTCAACTACACGAACATAAAAACGTGTAGATTCAAATAAACACAAGAAGGAAAGGTTTGCGACTGACAGCTTTTTAAGGCGGCGGTCAAGGCACCGATGCACGCATCGATTACCGATCCATCGTAATTGACACACAAAAGATCGCAATACAACACCCAAACCAGTTTGCCTTTGCATATGCAAAGCTCATTTAAGTTAACTGCTCTAGAGCTGATTAGGACATTTTCTATAAGTTTTGAAATAACTTGAGCTTGATCGCTCGGTGGGCCTGGACGAAATTTGGGTGAACACATGGGGGAAAGTTCGACGTTTGGGACGATGCACCCATACTCTGGTGTCTCGGACATTGGCGTTGCCAACTCCTAAAACACAGGGATTGGCTTTATAAACTATAGAATGTCAAACGTTGGACTATTTGGATTGTGAGCGCTAATGCTTACAGCTTTGATGCCACAGACAACCGTGGTATTGCCAATTTTGAATATAGCAGAACCATCCGCATGGCGAATCGACGAAGTGTTTATACTTATTGGACGAAAGGCTAAGAAGTCCCTGCCATCTGGCCGAACACCTTGTATCTGAAAGCATTGACATTGGCAAATTCGGGCACAGGCTAACATCAAAGTATACATGAGTAGGAAAAGTTTACTTACGAGATGGTCTTCTAGATACTTGACAGGATGAATAGTTCTGTGTAAAAGCAGCTAGTAAATAATTGATTAAAACTAAAACTAAACTGAAACTTTAACCTTTGACACGTGAGTTTGGAATTGACAATAAGATTTTGACCAGCACAAGCATGCTGTACTAACACTGCATTTACTTGATACAATAATGATTCTAATAAAGAGAAAAGGAGAGCATCGCAATTATACGCATTCGTAGCTCTCGAAAGAACGCTTAAAACACTTTGTTTTCCTTCGAGCATTTTTCTTTGCATTGACACCGGTCTGAATTGAATTGGCATTAATGTTCGTTAGCATAAATTGTTGCATAAAGGTTGTGTTCGATAGTAAATTCCGCAATATACGCACTTGTACTGTGAGTCCATATCAGATTGGGAAGAATTTCTTTTGGATATATATCAATCCTGTTAATGTACATCTAACATTTGTATTGGGCCATGTTGGAGGCTAATGCTAATATGTACATACTGGGTTATGGGGTTATCAGGGGTTATGGGTACTGGGCAGTACTGGGATTGACTGGATTTTGGAAGATGGCAAGAAAATGTACGGGTGTGCGGCATGATGTCCGATTTTGGTCGATTCTTTGAGAGAAAATAAATTCACCGACGTAATTGAAATTGATCGAGTCGATTTGAAAAAGTTGGTCATTCGAATTAATTGAAATGCATGTGGTAAACGGTGAATGAATTTACTGACAGGGAATAGCAGTAGACAATTTTCATAAGGATTCGCGTAATTTTCGCCAGATCTATTGCAGGAATGAATGACAAATAAATAAATAGGTGTCAAACGAAACTGAAAAGTATTTCTTCAGAATCAGATAGAATAAAGAGTAACAATTGGTTGTGTCTTTATTTCTCTTTGCCCACTACAATTGTCCCGTTCTATGAAAAGTATACCAAGTCTTAGTTTATAATAGTCGACTCTGAATTTTAAACTATCTATTTATATATATATTGAAATGAAGAATGCGGTTCCGATGAACGTTAGAAAGTTTCGACCTGCTGCGCGCGATCATTAGAGCTTCCGATTCGATAGGGACACGCCTTGTAAAGTGGGATAGGTGGAAGCGTTTAAATTCCCATGGATCATTACTAATTTATCCTTATTGCAGTTGTTTGTACTTGGATACATGCACAGATGCATATAGATATGTAGATCGAATTTTGCAAAACTTCGTGACCTCAGTTTGACAAGCTGAGAGAGTAATAGTGAGAAATTTATGTTAAATCCCGAATACTTGCAGACGTTTGTATTTATTAAACACTCCCGTAAATCGGTTGGCAAAATTTTATGTAAAATAGATAGCAATATTATCTATACAAAGACTCATAATTTGTTAAGGCACTATGTATGTATGTATTTATGTATGCATTTGTGTCTGTAACGTGTCAGTGTGTACGCGAACACATATGCGTATGCGTAAATGTGTATGTGTATGTGTATTTCTGTGTATCATTATAATTTACGAATGACATTATTTTATTAGTTTCGGCGTTTTTGACTCAGCAAATCTTGCTTCGTGTTCTTGGTAATATCACCACCCTTCCTTTCTTCCTTCCTTCCTTCCTCCTTTTCTCTTACCCAGCTTATGGTGTTTAGTAAGAATGGCATTTCAACATTAGCGGTTTCAAAAATAAACTTTTGAACACGATATCGCATTTACCCCTGTGCTGAGACGTCAACTGACTTCATCGGGCAAGCGTTGAGTAGAATTTCGGCTGCGAGAAAAAGAAAGATAGAATGTAAAAAAAGGCAGAGGTTTGTGACGATAAATGCCTCTTTCTTGGAATTGATATTGATCGATTGAGATTTTACCTCGCCATGATTTTCCTCTTTATTTGCTTCATCTTCATCTGCCGAACTGTCGCCACCTGAACTATCAGCTGAATTGCGCTGTTGATCCTTATTATTTAGAATGTCTACGGCAGTCTGCGATGATGCTTTGACTTTACTAGCCGCGTCGTAACATTGTAGGCAAACTCGCACTGCCTTACCATTACCCTGGCCAGGTAATAGTAATTTTTTGTTGCTGCAAGGCCCACAAACTACAGCCCCGCATTGTCTGCAATGATGCTAAACGATACGATCGAATGAATCAACGAACGACTTGGGCTCCTGAGATAGCTCGTACGTCTTGATAAAGATCTTTCGCTACTCACTCGTCTATTTAATACCGTGAATTGAGTTTTATTGCAATGCATACAAATGGTGGCTTCGTTATCAGGTACCCAAACGGCAGCGTGAACTTCCACTGGCTTTTTGCCGCCTAAAACAATTTCGAGATGCTGAAATATTATGGCTATTGCCTAATGACGTTGTCTCTATACGTGATTGTCTTTCAAATTGCTCCTTACTTTTCCTGAGTAAATCTTCGATACACTTTGTGATATGAGCCATCCATTCTTGTTTCTCTGTGGCCGTAGCAGCATAAACAGCAAACGACTTTGTTACCGTTTTTATTAGCCAGCCATTGCGGTACTCTATAAATAACAATCAATCGCTACACTGTCTTCACCTAACTGATTGTACGTTGACTCGCAATGACATGATATAATCTTGCAAAAACGCGACTGGAATATACGTTTGTCGCCACATACACGGCACGATACAGGATTACTTCAAAGTTGATCGCTGTATGGGCACAGCGTTATAGTCAAATCATATACAGACGGATCGATGAATGGAAGTGATAATGAACTATCTACAAGTATAATACACTCGTAACGTGCTCGTGGTAAGACTAGGCGGGTAAGCATATGGAATCGGTAGAATTTTGGCGAAAAAGATGCAGTTGAATAATCCTAAATAAAAATATAATTAAAACATAACTTACGACCGTCATCAGCCAAAGACTCGAGTTTTACTTCCTCAAGTGGTATAATGTGCTGCTTATTGTACTGTCAATAAGCAAAATGGTATTATTACAACGGTGCGACGTGTCAGTAACGATTTAGTAGGAAACTAAATGACAACAGCTCCCACTAACGTGAAGGATACTTAAAATGAATACGGGAAGCTCGTGCGAATTTCGATTGGTCCGTACGCACAATTACGTACCTTCTTCTTATTCATCATAATATTTCCATAAACCAAAATGTCATTGAATAAAAAGAACTGTCGTGGCTTAGGTTTTTTCCTGCACATTTTTGTAAGAACACCTTCCCCGACGAGAACTCTCCCCGGTACTGCTAATGGCTGCAACGACCGATAAAAGAATGAGTCGGATCAGAATGGTACGTTATCCACAATGTTGTCTATACTTTTGGCTATAACGCTTGCTATAATGCTGACTACTGTGCTCGCATAAAAGATGGAGAAATTTAATTGAAACTTGATTCTCTAATTAAATATCTTACTTGGCCGGAACTGCCAAAGCAGTTTTCAACCATGGCAATCCGCCTGGCATTCGCCTCGCTGTTCACTGTAACAAAGATTTAAAAAAAAAAGGAATATCATTTGGCTAATCCCTAAATTTGATTTCCAGAATATGGGCATGTATAGAAAGTTCCGTGGTTATTTAGTCAGGGTTCGTCCGTACGTATACGGCTCGAAATATTCGATGTTACGGGAAGGCAATTTAGCTGTCAAAACTGCAGCCCACTTGGCGGTTGCACCGTTATTCGGTAAAAATTGTGTCCTACAGCAGGGATGCAGATAGATTGAGGTTCGAGTGAACGAATTCGCGTGAACCTATGCTTCTTTTCGAGCATTAGGAATACCCTACAAACTCAGGTGTTTTCCCGAATAACTTAGGCTACTTTAATCAAAGCTTAATAAACAGAAGACAAATCAACTAACCCAATCGGTCAACCATGATCCAATGATTCAGGGCTAACAACAGCAGGAAGTATGAATCACATACATCTTATTTAACTATTTGCCGTAAGAAATAATGCAAGCAGGACCATACAATAGAA
Source organism: Trypoxylon attenuatum (assembly GCA_963989405.1). NCBI lineage: Eukaryota > Metazoa > Arthropoda > Insecta > Hymenoptera > Crabronidae > Trypoxylon > Trypoxylon attenuatum. The sequence goes on along the minus strand of OZ022496.1, from coordinate 3,425,373 downwards.
CGCGCACATACGTATCTGTACATGCATGCATGTATGTATATACGTATGTATGTATGGTATATGAACGTATATATAAATGTATGTAAGTACGAATCAGTACGTATATAGAGTAGAGAGCAGAGACTGGTAGAGACCACGATAGAGAGGTAGAGACTGGTTGGGGCAGGCTGTGGCAGACTGAGGGCAGTGGGGGCAGTGGGGCTGCGTACTGCTACGTAGACCGTGTACGTACGCCGTGCAGCGCTACAGCATATACGAGACAGGTCGAAAGTAGTTGAAAGGATCCTGAAGGACCCTTCAGAACCCACCAAGAGCCACGGCATGCCATAGCCCTTATGTACGCCACAATTGTACTCCCAATGCCCCCACGTACTCTATAGCAAGCAGCAGGAGTAAGCAACAGCGTGCGCTTCTTCCTATATGTGTATCCAATTGATTTTATTTTTTCTTATTCATACACATCAAACCGCTACAAATTGCAAGCAAATGCAAGTGACCGGCACACAACGGCATATATAACGGTATATAGTATAACTTTTGCGATGTACATATTACGATAGTCGCGAGCCGACGTTGCCGACTCAGCTTAGAATTCGATATAAGCGCTTCTGTGGTGGGAATTACGACTCAATTTAAACGTAGCGCTCTTCTTTCTCGACCGGTATTCCGTCAGATTTATTTCGGCCAATCAGAGTATGTATATCCATTTATCCAACCAATCCAAAATGTGGCTCCAAAATCCAACCAATCCAAATACTTGACTTGTAGTGCAAAGTCTTAGATAGAAACGTTTGAAAAAAAGAATTATTGAAATAAATTATTTTTGGGATATACCATCGCGATTTAATTTGAGAGTCAACCGACTGACTGAATTCGTTCATTCATTTATCTATTCATTTATCATCATCATCATTTTACCTCTTTGTTTAATTTGTATTCTGTTTCAGATTTACGCGCTCGCCGGAATGTCCGATCAACCCGATTTTGGGTTTTACCAATTCGTTCTGTTTCAGAGTTCATCGTTAGAGTACTACATCGATATTGTTATACATGTACATGTAATATGCACTACGGTATAGTATTATCAGTCTAGTTGTACTTGGATACGGCTAAAGGTGATACCTAGCTGCAAACAAGAACAGAGTGAGACACACTTCGCGGATTTATGATTTGCAAAAGTATTTATTAAGTGTTTGTTATATCCCATACATAATCCAGGTAATCATAAGGTAGTTAATGATGGTAATACAATCATTGTAACGTTTATATGATCGCAATGCAGTGTTGAACGTGTAATTCTCATGGACGTAATGAATGCATGTACGCAAATACTGCTGTGACCATAAAAGGAAAACACATTTGTTCGTTCAAAAGTTAAATGGAGTATATCCTAATAAATCATTACACGTGATACATTTTCATAAGTTATTTTTGCTCTAGCTAAAGGATATCAATTTGCAATTGTGTTAAAATCGAAAATCCTTAAATTTGCAATCTCATAAAAGTTTCCCTTATATTTGCGGAATTGCATTCTACATCGCAAGAACTGCTGCACACGAAGAATACTGAACCCTGCGAAACTACATATTACAATAATGTAGAAACAATGCGAGAGCAAAAGCTATCGATTAGAAATCTCTAACTGCGAATTATTTGACAAACAGTCGAATTGCGCAAGTTTCAATCACGAGAAATCGCTTGAGCAAGAAGGTGTACAATTAATGGTCTACGGATTATTTTTGCTTGAATGTGTAATATACTTTTTATTGGGTAACACGAAACAAAATATTGAACAGAGATATATATTTTGCAGTTATGAAAAAATGCAAAGATCGGTATAGTTGAAGAACAGGATTATAGTTATCGTTGCACAGAGTTATGCAAAAAAGATTCTTATAACATATGACACAGCAGTGGTAGAATATATAATATGTATACGTTTATATAGTGCCTTACCCTACAATCGAAATGATCCAAACATTAAAGACAATCCATAAAGATTGACGCGCACTGTCGTCCTGAGTCTTTCTTTTCAATAAATTCATTTATGCGATTATAGCGTACAGTCTTAGTCGATAAGAGAATGTACATGCAATAATAAAGTATTAAAATTCATCGACTTCTAGGTATATTGGTCGTTCGAAGAAATGCGCCAGAGGGTTTCGTATGCTGGAGATCGAGATCTTTGGGTCGTGACCAAAAAGAAAAAAAAAACACTGACTCGTTCGATTCGCATTCGTCGGGCAGGACGTCCAAACATCTCGATCTTTGTGCCACAGCACCATGTGTTTGTTCGTGTACGTCTGGTTCTAGCTATCATCACTTAATGTAACTCGGATATAAAAGAATTTTCCCATATAAAAGAGATTTTATCCTTTTTTGCTTCGAGATTTATTGTAATTTTAGTTTTTCGCTTTTTTTTCTTTCTTTCTTTCGTTAAGTATGTTTTCAAGTGTAAGTTTACTATTACATATTTTATCACATCTCCTTTTGAACATAGTTTCCATAGGTAAAAAAATTCTTTCTGAACGTCTTATCTTCTCTTAAATGTAATCGCACGGGGCGTAGGATATCCCTCTTACAATTGTTGAACACAATGAAAAGAGTTTGGAACATTTCAAATGTTGAGCATCGTATATATATATATTAATAAAAGAATACGTCCGAATGCAACATTGCTTAATTCTACATACACAACGTAATATATCTATATATCTATATAGAATTTTCCATATTCATCGTTAACAACAAAAGCACTCTTTCCGAATGAGTTTCAACAAATTGAACACAAAATGTTATCTAAGAGACAAAGCAAGTTTCATGCATTTAGTAAAAGGGGCACGCTGATTGCGGAAACATGAAAATTGCAGAGTTATACTACGAGTGCTTGATTAAAATTTCTCTAATGCACTTTGTTTATCGACATTAACGCTACTCTTGGTTATAACACTCGGAAATTTGCCTAAAAAGACTAAGGGGTATCCATCCACCGACAACCGCCTACAATTTTCAACTTTTCAATTTTCCAAAAGTGACCGGTTGTCACTTTCAGGATTTGCAGTATACGATCGATAGATAACACCTATGTCATTTAATAGAATTTTCTATATGCTACCACCAATTTCAGTGCTCTAGAACTTTGCTGAAACGGTTTACATAAAAATTCTCCTAGCTATAAACATTAGTTATACGTTAATAAAAATGCACGGCATATGATCATTTCTATATATTCTTTTCGCAGAAAAAAAAAACAGTAATTAGATATTGAATTATAACGGTATTCACGCGCGTCGAGGGTGTCGCTCAGCAAAGTAGCTCTTGGTTACTTTGCGTACGGGAAAAAAACTACTATACGCTAAGCATAAGTAAAATTGCACTTTTAGGTATTAACAGTATACTAAGATTTTCGATTATCTGTAAACACGAGTATAATAGCGGAACCGAAGAAAAGGCGCGCTTATACGGTATTAATAAAGCGAGCTCGATTTGAAGGTGGCATAATCGTTACTAATATGTTATAGAATTCGCTAAAATATACATAAAATTGAATGTACACGACATTGAATATTAGTAACGTAGAGTCAAAGTTTCAACTTCCGTAAGCTGCGGATCTATCAACATTCACTATATATATCTATATGTATGTAAATATGTATACAATATATGTATACGATCTAATTGTTGTGAAATGTTCAAGCTCAATTTAAGTTTTTTTCTTATGAATTGAGCGAGTGAACGAAACTAAAGGCATGGATTTGATCACTCGTTTCTCGCAATTTCATTGCAATTTTACTCAAGTGCATTAAGGCTAGATTCAATTGGTAAAAAAGTTTCTTTCTTCCGTGGTGATAGGATGTTTTTTTCGCAAAACAATTGCCGTGTTTGTTTAAAGCAAAATTATTATAGAACTTTCTGCACCACTACCCTGTATCATTTTTTCAGGATAGAACCTGGTATATATGCGATTATAAGATAACATAACAATATACACACACAGCAAAAACAATGTTATTCGACTGAACTCGTCAATGATTTGCCTCGAATCAGTATTACCGATATATATTGTAATATATATATATACAGAAAAATCAAAGGTAACGTAACAGACTTTCTCCCCCATTAATGTATGATAAAAATTTCACGCAATGACGTATTCGCTAATAAACGAAAGACGAAGAGATCGGCCACATAAAGCATTCGGATGTATTGTATAAAGTTGAAATCGCGAAATTATATCGAAATTTTGAAAACGCAAAAAAACGAGAACGAACGATTGCTCTCTGTTTCAACTGCAAGTATATAATAATATATACCACTCCCCGCCCTCCCAGAAAATATTCCGTTTTCAACATTGATCAAAGGTTACTGTCACACTTGATATGACATTGATCCATTATACCTTATACATCAATCACTTAATTTACTCTCTATTAAGATCTCACTATACTCTAGTATCCCGCAAGCAACTTTGCATCCGGAGTTAAACATCTATCATCCAATTATTTATATATAACATGTAATAATGCAACATTTCTCGTCATAAAAAATCGTAAGCCTTAGTCGTACGTCGAACAAGGTCGTTTTTAATTACAGAATGAAGAATTTTCGTCACTGAATCGTTAACAAACCTGTTCCAAGTATAAAAGGATTTGGAATAATGTGGAATAATATGGAATTTTTTTTCTTTTTCAAGGAAAATAATAATGTAGATCCGAATGGGGAGGTGTATACTCTTTGTATAACACATACACACCTAATATATCCATCGATAGGAATAATTTTGAGCGAAAGCTACAATTTTACAAATGACCGAACGCGCACGCTCGCTATAAACGTTCATAGTGAGGAACAGATTTCTTAACTACTTTCTTAAAGAGATTTTCTTTACACCTTAAGAGCAGCTTTGGGAGACCAATGATGGAAACGAGCGGGCCCTGTAGGATAGGAGGGTGGATGGATCCATTTATTTCCCCGGTGACCCATGAAAGGAGGTGGAGAAGGGCCACTGAGGAAGTGAGGAGGCATAATATTATACCATGGTTGACTAATTGGATGTGGTCCATAACCCATGCTGAACGAGTGTCCGAACCATGATCGATTTCTATTCAGATGGAGCCTTGGACTATTCAAATTGCGTCTCCTACCTGTGCCATTATTGCTATGCTGCTGATTTTGATTAGCAGAGCTGAGCGGTTTTGATTTATGTTGCTGTTCTGTGTTAGTGCTCAAAGGGGATTTCTGTAAACATCGAAGAACACATTGTTAAAAATAGAAATCTATATGTAGGAGAGCTATGAATATTCCGATCAATTTCTATCTATTTTTTACATACCTGTGCCTTGGTCTGCCCCTCGGTTTGTTTGTTTTCTTTTTCTACGTCATCATTGTTGGTTTGAAAGATCGGTACAGTGTTTTCCTTGTCGTCGAACGATGCCAATGTACAGTACGATCCCTTACTTTCACCAAACCGACAGCACACTTCTTTAGGATCAACCCAGAGAGTCAGCTCTACTGGCAGAGATAGATCTTCGTACTTGACACCAGCAGCATTCGCAGCACTTTCCAATGTTGCATCTCGTCGATTATGACCATTAACACGAATACAACGATAACCTTGACCCTTGAATGGCTTGTCGGGAAACCAGTGATTCTTAAAGCGTTCCGTCAACAATTCGACTAACCGTCGTTTGAAACACTCCAATTGATCGGGACTAAATTTTTCGTTTTTTTCTATCAGCTGTACTAAGAACAGTACTGCCGCAGTAATCTCGTTCCGCATTTTGCCACCTCTGTATATCAAATTTACAACCAGCCAATGTATTCCGTCTTAGACGACGAGATGGTTTATCCTTGAAAACTAAAGTACCATTTGCAATCGCCGATGTGGAGTACATAGAGCCCTCCTTGCACGGTTGTACCACTCAAACTTTTCAAGATCTATTTTTCCAAAAATTTTGAAAGATCCGCCTTATATAAGGTTCCTCCTGCTCCTCGCTCGGTTGCTCCAGTTCTTATGGGCTGCCCTTGGGACCTGCAACGATTAGACTGTTGTAATATCATATTTGTTATTTACACAGACTTTGATATATCCAAAACATTAACCGCTAAATAGTAGAGATGCCACTGATCAAAACGAACGAGTATACGAAATTTTTCTACTCCCTATGCTGAATAAGAAAAAGAGCTTATGAATCCATTTTCTGGAATTCGCTTGTTTATTTATTTCTTGGATGCGTGGACGACATCCATGTTTTCGAGAGGAATGCATGCAACGCTCTATATATAATTCATCTCGTTCAACTCGCTAGGAGCGTAAACACGTATGATTTGACCGACTGATTACATTTCACGATAGGACCACACAACAATATGTTATGAGTGTTAATTAGGTTATGAACCATAATAACACAGGTTAGGGAAATCGTTTTGAAGCGAGGCTCACGCTTGAAAATTTTATAGAATAACATCGAATAATTAAGAGAAACTAGGCACACGGCACTACCACGAACGGTTCCAAATTTCAAGAGCAAACACTTTAAAACATTGGGTACAACGAATTCTGCCAGCTCATTCTTGTCGTACCAGGTCGTGCCGTGAGCGATTGTTTCTAAAATATAACAACATCCTGGACACGAGGAATTATTTGTTTCTCCGGATGTCTTACTGCCAATACGACAGTACTTACGTCTAATTTATCTCGAAAATACGTTAAAAGCAGTATTAAATTGACCTTACGAGTCAGTGACGAAAATTCCGTATTTCTGGTGAAACTACTACGTCTTCTCTCTCTTTAAATAAACGTACTCGACCCAACACGTGTTACGTTGCATCCAAGTCCACGGAGTATTCGATATTACGTAGACGAGTAATGCAAGTTCTCAACCATTCCCGACGTCGGGAAGCACACGTGATCTCTTACACCCGAAATATAAATTTCTATAAGCAACAGAATCAAAATTCTTTCGAAATAATAATGAAATTGCGTCAATATCATTAATTTCTAGATCGTAATCATAACGAGTAACACGTAAACTTTGCTAATTAGGTCGCTTGACATTCGTCACCATTTATAAATATTGAAAAAACAAAAAGTAGATTGCGTCAGCTGTAAGCTATTTTGAAATATGGTTAAAACTTTAAAAAACATTATTTCATATTAGATTACACTTGATCGGTTATATCTTGGATTTTTAAAGAAACAATAAGTCATAATTAATACGGTAAGAAATGGTATACGAACTAATATAAAATATATTTCGTTGAGATGAGAAGCGCGAAGATTGGAAACTTACTTAGTAAATGGCAAAAAGAAATACTCAAAGACCAACACAAGGTGGCTCAGGGTTGTCAGCCGTTTCCGGGATTTCCAATTTCGTCTTCATAAGGAATTCGGTCAGAATTGTATTTCTGCGTGTTCGAACAGTTAGAGTCAGTTATAAGAAGATACTTTGCAATGTTTATAACATTCGTGTAATCTGTTGTAAACCAAGTGTTTCTCAGTTTTTGGATTAACATCCTCCGAAAATGATTAACGGAGCTGGAAAAGGTCCAAATATCTTAATCACAGGTGGGTATCTATGTTCAGAGACACTTATCAACAAATATACATCAATATTTTGTATTTATAAAATATAAATTATATATTATTGACTTTAGGTACACCCGGTGTTGGTAAGAGCCTTCTGTCACGCAAATTAGCAACTGCTACTGGCTTGGAGTGGATTGACGTTAGTAAACTGGCAGTTGATAAAAAATGTTTGGAAGAATACGACGAGGTTTACAAGTGTCCAATTTTGGATGAGGATAAGGTATATAAAGATAAAATATTTTGTTACAATTTATTTTTTGTCTCTGAGCTATCAACGATAACGATTCTTTTAATGTTACAGCTGTTGGACGAAATGGAACCAATGATGAGCGAAGGAGGAAAAATAGTAGACTATCACGGAGCTGACTTCTTTCCTGAAAGGTGGTTCGACATAGTATTTGTATTGAGAACCGATAACACGATTCTATACGACCGTTTAAAGGAACGGGGATACACTGGGAAAAAATTAGAAGACAACATTGACTGTGAAATATTTCAAACTATCTTGGATGAAGCTAAAACTTCTTACCAGGAGGAAATTGTTCACGAGCTGCAAAGTAACACGTTGGATCACATTAATCAGAATGTCAACAGAATATGTCAGTGGATTGAACAATGGAAGATTGATAATGAATAAGAACGATGGGACACTGTGCTTCATTGGTGTGCTTTTTCTATGTGGTACTATATCGTTACTCTTCACAATGATTCGCTCCATTAAGATGCGTCAATGTTGTATATTGATTTTATAAGAGTACTCAATGCCTTAAAAATATATTTACACTGTTTTACTATTCTTTGTACAGTACACATGAGTTTATACAAATATATAATTACATATGTATTTTTACACATTGGAGTGCATTGTGCTTAGTTTACTATGCCTAGGTCATGCTTCAGTTTTCTCAGTTTGATGTATATGCTATCGTAATATCTCATTTTAATAAGAATATCTTTAGCTTTGTTAATATCCTCTCGGTTAAACGCTTCTGCCACTTCCCTGTGGAATTAAAAAGTGTCGATTACGTTATAGAGTACCATACGTTAATCATTGCGATATCAAGATTTCTTACTTTGATAGAACATCCAATACTTCTTTATTTTCATCTACTAATTTTTTCAGTTTATTTGTATCTTCTTCCGCAGCTTCTATTTCCTCGTTCTTTTCCATAATCTCCATGAGGAACTCTGGATCGAGATCGGTTGTTCCTTCAGGTACAGAAATGCCATTTAATTTCAGCATGTACAATCCTCTCTTTAACGGATGCGTTAAAGTGGTGAAAGCTTTATTCACTAGCGACGACAGCCGTTCAGAAATTTCCTGTTCCCTCTGAAAATGTATTTTGAAATATTACATTGCTTCAATCTACTTTATCTAACACCACGAATCATATTTACCTCTGATTTGTTACTAAACTTGTCAGGGTGCAATTGTTTTTGCAATTCTTTGTATTTGGTATGTATTTCCGTTACGATTACGTTATAATTATGTGGAATACCTATTATATCGAAGTAAGTTAAATTTTCAGCCGGTTCCTGTAAGACTTTGCAATTCGAACAAAATAGTGCGGGCTCGTACGTGAACTGACAGTTCCAACATTTAGACAGTGTGTTGTTCGAATAAAATGCAACATTTGGAAAAGTTGGCTTTGAAACGGGTTTTGCATGAATATATAAACCTGCTTGTTGCTTCTGATGTTTTAAAAAAAGTGTATTATACTTTCTAATTAAATTAATAATCAGTACTCTCCTCGAATACATCGTAGATTAAATGATTTACGTACTAACCTAACCTATAACTTCGAGTAAAGTCCGCGACACTGCGTGCACTTATTGCATTAATGAAGCATGTGTAATATTATGTAATAGTACAGAAAAGTGCGTAATTTAAATTGAGTATAAATTTCAGTATCAATTATTGAAAAATTATCGATAGTCTAATAATGCTTGAAGACGAATGGTATTAGTCACTATAACAATATTTGAGTAATACCTAAGGTTTCAGTCTTTTGGTCTCGGTCAGTTTTCAGTTTACGTGGAATCGTGAGAGTTTGGTTTGTTTATAACGTTACAAAGTTTCTTGAAGTTTAGAGTGATAATATTGTTGCTAGTTGTTTATCATTAAAGAGGTTTTAAAAAACAAGAAACATGCCGACTTATGAAATGCCGATTTTGTTACGTGTGATGACAAGGGTAAGTTTCACCGAGCTTCGGAGTGTAGGTTATGTACAATATTTAATAGAATAATGCAATGATGAACCGGTAACACTAAATTAAATGCTTTTGATCTTGTTTCGATGTAGCCGGAGTTATTTAACACATTAAAAGGTATATCGCAGAATATCTTTAGTTATGGTGGTTTCATAAGGCAAATAGAAAATTGGGGTGAGAAAAAACTACCTTTGAAAGTGTCTAACCATGGAAAAATGCATACTGAAGCGAAGTATGTAAAATATATAGAATTAATTGATTCTAATAAAAATTTTAAGCATTGATTTCAACAACTAGAGCTTAATAAATGTCTGACACTTATTAATATTAATTTTAGCCACTTTTTCTTCAAATTTGATGCTCCGCCATCTGCGTTACGACCGCTTCAGTTTGATTGCAATCAGAATAGCAATATCATACGAACTATAATGTTCAAGGAAACGGAGCCTAAACAAGTTAAGTGTACGATAGGACAGGAACTGTTGCCACCGGTATACAGGTAATATTCAAATTCTTATGCGTTAGTTTTATCTTTTATGCTATTAGTTACCCGATCGATAAATCATTATAAATATGACGTTTATGTTATAGGAAAGACGTACAAACAATGTTGAATGCGCCAAGAATACGAAAGAGGAAAACAAAAGTATTCAAAGCCAAAACTGGTTTGACTTATCATCCATTTTAATTTATTGTATCTTGTATATTATTTCCAGCTCCGATACTTTAGAATTTCTAGTAAACATAATTCGCAATGAGCAAGAAACGATATAATTTCTGTATTCCTTACCTCTACCAGCAATTCTATGTTTCAGTGATATTTTCCTCTTGATCTTACGTACATATTATCTATGTGCTGTTTATTAACTCATGTCATCGATACATTATGGAAAATTATATACTTATAACCATCAAAAATATTTGTACAAAATACTTAATATAATTATATATCCATTTATCATTATATAATAATAATAATAATAATAATAATAATTATTATCTCACGTGCAACATGGATTTTTTTAAGGTAGCTTGGTTACACTGTAACAGGGTTTTGAACTATTTAACAGTACGAGAGAAGCCATTCGTATCAATAACTCTCTTCAATAATCTATCAATAATCATTAACAAACGCGTTTGCGCGCCGTCCAGCAAATACGGGATTCCTTCGTACATCTTTACGAGTTTTGTACTCGAGCGAATGGCACCGCTTTCAAGAGAGCAAATCTGACACATTCGCCCGGTCTAACGTGCAGACGAATACACTAATTCTTGCGGAATGCGTGATTCGAAAATTCAATTATACGTGTTACACGTAAACACGCGGCCGAAACCGTATGAAATTCATAATACCAATAGGTATTGCGAACATCTTAAGTCGTACTTATGCCCATCTTAAATGCATATTACACAGAATCAATTTTACTTATCCTGCGACTCAAGCATACTTTTTTGTGCAAAGTTTACAATGAAATCTTTTTTTTTTCTTACTTGGACCACGAACAAATGTTTATGGGGATTTAAGCTACGTATGGAAATTCTAGTAGATTGTAAAATTAAAAGTATTTAAGGACGAATGAATCAGCGCGAGTATGTAATAGAACGTTTTACATATGTCTGGTATTTCCAAAGTTAATACCACTCTGATTAGCACCTTTATTACTACCATACTGCAGGCTAATTACCCCTTGGCCAGCTCTTAGCTGTTCTTCAGTGAAGTTACGTACATTTTTGTCCGCTTCCTTTGGTCCGATACTGGGTTTGCCATAATTACCCGCCTGAAATGAAATTTTTTATACAATTCTTTATTTGAATAATCCGCATACCTGCGACGTTACCATCGTCGATAGAGAAAAATCAATTACGAACCTTCCTACCGAGCGACTGAAGGCAAATAACAACGGAATTGAGATTTTGTCTTTCCCAGAGGTCAACAGTCTGGAAGGTTTCTTGAGCAGGAACTCCCAACGCTCTCGCGGCTTCGAGGAAGGCATTTATATTCTCCATGCATTTAAATGCAAGTGTCGTTTTGTTCACTTTTTTCACCGAGCCATCTTTAATATCATTTACCAATCTGGAACAGTCGGGATTTAGTAGTGCGAAAATTTAATCCTTATGGTCAATGATTTCGACAGGATTTGTGTACTTGCAAAGGAGGACGCCATCCTTCAAGGTCTCGAAGAAGTTGTCCATGTCCCCATTGGTATTGATATTTTCGCCAGTGATTGTCTTGATCCATTCCAAGCATTCTTGTGCCAATTCTTCGCTGTACTTACTGTTGATCTGTAAAAAAGAATTATAGATAACAAAATTTTATCGTTTATTCATATCCTATTCTTTGCCCGCTAATTAATATTCGTACCGAATTATATTGATCGCAATTGTCAACATTCAATATGCATTCAAATAAATTCCTAATTCAATAAACGTTAATAATAAAATTTGAATTTTATCGGTTACTCTATTTTGAGATTTATCCTAGACCTTGATAGTTGAGCATAAACGATCACGAGTTTCCAACCACGGCTGATTATTAATTATGCTGTGTTTCAATGTTCCAAGTAACGCATCCTGTAGGGTCTGCGACACAAGCGTCACTGGAGTCACTGACCGAACACGTTCAAACACCGGTCCCCGTTGTTTCTTCTTCGCGGCTCAAATCGTGCCGAGAAGCACGAGTCTTATTATTAAAACTACAATTGGAAATAAGTCTCGCGACTAGCAGTGTACAAAGTACAACTCGGGATTAACATAACTCGAATGTCAAGTAGACATTTGACGAATATCCTCGGCTCGCGTCGAATACGCGAAACATCTGTTCCTATTAAAATAATGGTTGAACGAAAGGCGAACGAGGTGCAGAGAGAAAAAGAAAAAAAGCAAATAAAATTGGAAGCCAGTTGGACTGAGAGAGTTCCGGAGAACAGTTATCCGAGTAAGATTGCCTAAAAAGGAAACTCCAAGTTGGACCGTCGCGTTCATCCTCCAGTAGTATGCATATTCCGTTAGACATACGGTGTCTTGATCGTGATGTATTTCACGTGACCAGCCGTAAAACGAGGCCCACACTGATCGTTGCAATAGCTGCACTCATATTTATAATAATATACTGTCAGATCGGGCATCTGGCAGTCGAGTAAAAGTGACTCGGACTGTATCTCCAGTGAACATCCATAAATGTCTGTCATTTCTCCAGTACGGCTTTTGAGAATTCCATAAGCTACCTTTCGAGCAGCAGCTTATCAATATAACTAAACAATAATGGAATTTCGTTGCGAAATTCTTCCAAGCGTCTTCAGCGACTTTTGATAATCTTAAATCGATTACTAAACTCTTTTTTGTTAAGTAGAGTGAGACACGATTCACGAACGTGTTTTCATACTGTTAGTAGAAGCCGAAAGAGAGGAAAGGAACCATACTTGTCAGACACGAATCCTCATACGAAGTAGTCTCATGCTCGCGGTATTCACTTTCACCGGACACGTCGCCCAGACTCGAGGAATCGCATCTCCAAAGCGACTGCATTCGTATGCAGCCACGATTAAAATCATTCAGTGATTCGTAACTATGACGATTCTAGTGATTTCAACAGCGAAATTCTTTCTCTTTGTCGAACTCATAATACTTCCGTGTATAACGTCGAACTTGAGCGATTGTTTTCTAGAAAAACAGTCTGTGCCAGAGAAGAAAATTATTTGCATACCGATATATTACGGAATGAGTGTTTCCAGTATGCATACGTTCTACACAATAATGTTGATCTCATTCCCCGGTTCTATCTGGCACGGTGATAGCTCGCGATAATATAGAGCGTTCGCCTCTATATTTAGGCATTAAGTAAGCGTACGATAATTTCATTAACCTGCGAATAGTGACACGCGTCAATTAGCCTGAAGTCGTATTCCTTTCCGTGCGAAACATTCCACTATAGTGGCCGATTACGATCGAGCGCGATCTCATGCCTTTTACCATCTAATTCTAACCGAAGGTCTTTCAGAGAAACCTCCCGGGCGATTTGCACGAAAGAGGCATTTGAGGATATTACATTAGCAAGAGGTAAAAAGAAAGCGCGATACGGATATCAAGTTTGTTCCTTGATTTATACCTTCACAGATAGTGACGGATAAGAGACAGTATCTAATCGCGTTCTCATAGGAAATCGAGGCTAATAAATCAGTCGGTAAACGATAGAAACTATAATCATGTGATTGACGATACATATATTCGCGTTGAGTAAAGTATTATTACTAGAGTATAGCATTAATAATGTACAGTGTATTAAACGCGATGCCTGAAGCCGATGCTCCACGAAGCGAGAAACAACAGTTAGCGCATATTGAGTTTCGAGAGAGGACGGGCCTCTTGTAAAGAGGCTGTGAGCAAAAGGAGAAGCTTAGGGACAGGGTGTGACGTCTACCTATATAGATTCCACTGCATACCAAGCGATCTTGAATCTCGAGTCTCCTCGGGACCAGCTTTCAAAGCAGAGGCTAGGGTGTGGATGATGCTATTGTGTTTAAAAATTATGTGGGGTCGCACACCAACCCCTATCCATATAATTTCACAAGGTACCCGCAGTCTCTCAGGCTCACGCTAGAAAACTTATCAGATCGTAGCTCGCCTCTTGGCTCACGTATTATGTTGTATGCGGTTTCATGGAGAAAGTCTGTCGTTCGGTATGCGAAGTTCAATGGCGAGGGTGTGCTTTGAAATAGCGAAGTTAATGCAAAGAGCAAGTAACCAGGATCAATATGCACTTCTGACGCACAGTGCCTTTTGAACTGCGACATTGCAACGAATAAAAAGCATCCTGCTTCGTGGGAAGATATCCCCGTAAGTCTATTGCGACATTAGGCGAAACTGTCGTGCAGTCGAGAGTGATCTTTACGTCACAAATTGCTTCTGCGGAATTGTACGAAGGAATGGTAAACTCAGATTATTTCCTATTGTCGAAATAATAAGTTGATTTATTTCCTGAGATAATCATTCCTCTTGAAGACCTCTGCAGATTGATTTGGTTCTTGAGTGTTCCTTGTGACAGTGGTCAGTGTGAAGTGGATCCATATAATTTCAATACACGCGGTTAGGATGAGAGTTTTGCGAGAATCGATTCAAGTGCATTGACGAGAGTTGTCCCTATCAAGTGTTCGTAATTAAAAGATTACCATGCGATTCTGTAACGCTCGACTACGACAGCACCGCGGCGCTCGCACAATCGCATATTCACACGTTCACGGTCGCGAAAATTGGGTCAGAGGCTCTCGCTGTTAATGAATTACAGGATAAATTGAACGAATTGCCTCGGGGCGCGCTTCTTACTAGCGGAATCGTATGTTCCTCGTTGCTTCAGAACTAGTTAAATTAATTTATAACCCGCGAAATTAATACTATTAACTAACTTACAATCGCACTCTTGGCGACTTTTCATACTCAATTAAGCTCGTGTTAAGCAATGTGTTGTCGAGGGTGAAAATGAAACAGCTTAGTCATTCAGCAGGAAAAAAAAAATCATTTAAAAGAGATTGAAGTAGAGTGGATATAGTCAGTGTGAGTAGAAGTCAGTTTGTCAGGTGTTCGAAGTCTCAAATAAAGTTTCGTCGTCAGGAGTATGAAGTCATTTGTCTCTAGCCACGTAATATTCCCAAAGAATGGACAATGCAACAACCTTCCTGTCGCCGCGCTGGTGCGAGTAAGAAGCGCATCGATTGCAACGATTACATTGATCCACCTTGATCGTGCGAGCAAGGCGAACAGCATAAAACGCGCGTTCCTCGCACGGTCAGTTTCCATTTCGGTGTTGACCGAGGATTTGATCCTTAAAGGAGGTAGCGCACAGCACACGATCCGGCTTAACGATTCACCTTAAAAGGAAGATCGCCGTTAAGGAAAAGTGAATTCATCCGCGGCAATTCTGATATTCACTAAATCATCAACCTACTTTCTAGCTCACAACCACTTATACATCATAAATATTTGCCATGTGACCTCATTTTTGCTGAATCATGAATTAAACTCCAGCTACTATACATATATAAAAGTGACGTTTTCATTATTAAATTGGCATATATTCCATTATTTATATTTACTTGGAATAAATGATGTTGCTGGGAACGATATATAAATCGATGTAGAAGCGTATGTAATTAAATCACCCCTTTAATTCCGAAGTTTATATCTCGCTCCGATTAAGCGCGCATCTACCCAGAGAAAAAAAAAATCGTTGACCTACTTCCCGAGGGCTCGCATTGCGCAATCATGGCAGTGCTTTATTCGCGCACAAGTGCAAGACGTTTTCAAATGCGAGCGGCTTCGAAGGTTGTTGCTTACTGCCAGCCATATACGGTTCTCTAAACGAGATGAGGTCCCAACCATTAACGTGTTCTCTCGCCGGCTCATGTAACACTGCCAAACGCTAATGTGCACGACACATATTTGTCACGTGCATAATCCACATAGCATCGTACGCGACCAGTTCCACGATCAGTCATATTAATAGCTACCTGTCGAACGGTAAGAGATCAAACGTGATTTCAAGTCGAGAAGAGAACATTTATACGTGGGATATTCTGATATACGTGGAATTGAAAGTGGAAACTATCGGGGAGGAGCCCATAGCTCTGAACCGTGAAACACAAGATACCAGTCGTGGGAATTTGGAACTGCTAATTTATAAGAATGCAAGGTCACGAAGGGGGACACGACGTCGAGGTTGAGACCTTCCTAACTCGGTCATCCTTCACCGAGTTCAGCTCGCTCAAGGTTCATTCTTAGCAGGGGTATATTTCTTACGGTTCAAAGAGACTCTCGTCAGTGTAATATCAACTTTTCACCTCGCGAATTAAGAATTAAAATCGAGGCTATAGCCAGAGCAAATGTCACTACGCATTTCATCTCCCGCAATGACACGTCGGGAGTTGTCAAAGACAGACTGACGACTCCGCGAACCTGAGTGGTGGACATTTGGTTAAGTAATAAGCCATCATTGCAAACGATCGATAATTAAAGCCGATTAGAGCTATCGACAGACAGGAATATGAGATAAGGAGGAAGCAATGGACGAGTGTGACTCAGGACTGGGAGAAAGTTCCTCCTCGGTAAGGTCAGGTCCACATCGCACGTTCATGTTTTTCGCAATCTTCGACCACAGCCGAGCGTACTCTTATGTGTTATTCCAAGAAAAATCTCGGCCAACCATGGTACACACTAGGAAAGGTCAAGCAAATACCGGAAAATGTAGATACGCTGACTCGTTGGTACACGGACCAACGAAGAACATTAGCCGTGGAATGAGCTTGGAAAATTGCATCAGGTTGACTCAATCTAGGGAAAGTTTTTTGCTATCTCGAATTCTTGAGAGTTTACTTTCTCGTAATCGAGGGTGCCAAATGCACTCACGATACAACTGGCTTAACAGGATCGCCTTTGCGCATTGTCCTTCGCCTCTATTGTCACGCTTGGCCTGACACGTCGAAGAGCTGGCTAACGATATTCTGCACAAATTTATCGTCGTCGTTTACGTGTACACACGTTCTTTCGTAACTCGAATCTGGCGGGACGCAAAAATTGTCACGATCGCGTTGCTGGATCTATCCAATCAGGCGGAATTAAGCATAAGCCATTGTTAGGAATAGGAAACTCGAGAGTGAATTATGTACTGACATGAGAGGGCAAGTACGTGCAGTTATTAGTACCGAAAATGGAGAACGCTCTGCACTACTTCCGCCGGTTAACGCAGCTATATCCTCTTCGAAGATGAAGCACCTCTATTTTTAGATTCTCCATATAATGCAGTGTATTCATCGGCCGGTGTTCGTATTCGGATCTGAAGGAAAGTGGAACCACGTTGCTCACGGCAGACAACGGTTTTCGCTAGTAAAAACGCGCTTGAGAGGTGTTGACGAGTGTTAACGTGCGATAAAGGCTTGGAGGATATGAAATTGACGGTACACGCGTGTGTAATCCACCCACGTAATATTACTTCTATCGTGTCGCACGACCGGTACAATTATGTCACGCGACCTGATAATATTTGCGATCGAGAGGAGAGCTAATTAATGGAGCTTTTACCACGATTCCACTTTAATGGCTTTATCGAGAGGGTCTTGTGGCTGTTTTTCATGCGATCGGGTACTTTCTGTGAAATCACGTGGAGCTTTGATGTAGACAGGGTGACTGAACTGGAAAACCCAGTGTAATTACTAAAGGTGGTCGTGGTTCGTAGCGTGTGACTTACGATGCTGATAATAATAATGATCGTTTACTCTTCTTCCCTAACGTATACTCGAGATAACGTGTCTATATTATAATATAATATAATAATTGATTTATATCTCCCGCCGATCTCAACGGTCTCAATTATTAACTTATATCTTTGTTCGCTCGTAATAGATTCAAAATCTACTGGTAGCTTATTACGAAGACGATTTTCGAGACCAGCGATTTTATTTATGCTCGCCAAGTATGTATAACGCTAAGTCGCTGAATTGCATTCCAATGCCGATAAGCGTATCTTCGCTTATAACGAGTCTACATTTCTTTTGCAAGCAGTTCGACCTTCGAGCTCGCTCGCTCGTCGCCAAATACTTCGCGAGAAACGTAAGCCTTTTGCTTTTTATATGTGCGAGTTCATTTGTTTCGAGGTAAAAGTTGCGAACGTAAATATATTATGACGAGCTGACTTAACGCGTTAGATTTCTATTAGTCGTTATGTATTGCGCTACTGAATGAGAGTAACGAAGCATACAGTGGCAGTTCGACTGTTGTATTGGTAAATTGTAGTTGGGTTCTACAATAGTTCGAGCAATGTACGATCAAGGTAAGCCAAGATAAAAGGCGATTCAGAAATCCAGTGGTCTCAAGAGGAAGGAAAACGATGATAAGAGTTGAGTCACCGTCAGCTTATGCGGCACCACTTCCATCTTCGGTAATAGAGTACCGATTATTCATTGCATATGGGCCTCCGAAATTTCTGACCCCACTTTCTTTTCCCTCCTTGATAAGTAAAAACCCAAGAGTTTCCAATAATCTATACATTAGCCAAAGTTTATCTTTACCGAAGACTGGAGTTGACAAAATGATTCATAATTTCGAGTAAAATCACTCGATCCTCTACAGAAAGAAGTCTGCTACTAACCGGCCAATAACTTATTTAATAGGTAAACTTGCCTCAATTCCGACTCATGACACACTCTATTGATATACCATCTACGCAAACATCCTCCCAATTCAATTACTAGATTGAAGGAGAATAAAGTTGTGCAATGCAATCGGTAACTCCTCGATATTAAAGTAGAGATTCGCTGTAATTGGAATAGTTGTTCGTCTGAGTATGTCTCTCAAGTTCGTCAGCTAGACGAATCGAGTCCTAATCCAGGATCGAATCTTCTTTGGTTTGGCACCGGTAGCGGGATAAGAACTACACTCGAAGCCGAAGCCGAAGTGTACCATGGCCAGCGGGTTCCGCGAGGGACGCTCCCTTCTTTGGCAACAGGCTCTCATTTTAATTCCCCTCAACCGAAAGCAACTGGCGGCTGGCAGCTGTTGCTGGTCTGCCTTGCAAGATAGCCAGCGTGGAACATCGATGGTTGGTTGTCCGATGGGTCTGAGGTGTTTCCTGCACAGGACACTCCTAGATACTGGTACTTGGCCAATTTCGTGGTATCTTCGGCTATCACTTCTGGTTGGGATGTCTCTTATCTCGGTTACGTGTTGCTCGAGCCACAAGCAGCTTCGGCTTCGACGAAATCATACTCATTCGCATCTTGAATACCTATTTCTTCTTGCTGTGGTTGTTATGACCTCTCGCTTCGAGGAAACATTGCTGTCGCGAGTATTAGCTACGATCGTTATGCTGAAACGAACGCGGCGGCTGCTATGTGACTTAAGGGTTTAACGCTACCGCTACTGTACGACTCAATGCCATTTCTCGGATTACCGCTTAACTAATAACTCTTGCAAACTACATATGTATATTTCAAGCTCTACGAACGTAATCTCATCGCGGGTAGTAGAGTCCTACTTACACACGAGTCGATGTAAACACAGATAGCGAGATAAACCGAGAACTGAGAATTCTTTGAAACCGACAAATTCCATTGGACGAGTCCTATTTTTCGCTTGTTGTACCTCAATGCTCGGTAAAAATAAAAGCCAACGACGAGATAAAAAAGCAAAAGGTTCAATAGGGAAGAGAGAATAGGACTTTGGACGAGTTGAAAGACTG
This sequence comes from Trypoxylon attenuatum, assembly GCA_963989405.1. NCBI lineage: Eukaryota > Metazoa > Arthropoda > Insecta > Hymenoptera > Crabronidae > Trypoxylon > Trypoxylon attenuatum. The sequence goes on along the minus strand of OZ022496.1, from coordinate 3,405,352 downwards.
TGCGGTAGGCTGTCATTGACCCAAAAGTGGAATCGCTTTACCGCTCGATAAGCGTAGCTACTATCAGAAATTCGTGAAACACGCGCTCCAAACTCGATTCTAACGCAAGCAACACGGCAATGCTGCGCGCGCGTCTTTACCCTTACTGGGTCACTGACACCCAACGTGTCAAGCGAGGGGCTGCACTAGGTCAGGGTGGCAGATGGGACGCAAACCTCAATTATGTATTGGTATAGTACACTTTCGAATGGACTCACCTTTCGCTGTGCTTCCGCGGCAAAGCCAGATTTTGCTGCTCTATTGGACGCCATCGTTTAAATATCTTCTTACAAGTTAGTCCACTGAGTACACGTATTAAATCGGTTTAGCGATTCAGTGAAATCGCGGGTCAGAAGAGCGGTATCCTTTAGAGGTCGCAGTGAACAGCGGAATGAAGAATTAGTTGCGCACTGTTCGAGGGTCGCGGCTCGACTGACAGCTTGAGCGCGTGCGGCGCGATCCTGAGGCGCGCTCAACGCTTATTGGTCCTTTCGGACGTAAGTCGGGTATCGAGTTTTCGTGTATACCACGCACGTGACCTCCGTTCTCCAGTTTGTCACGGAGATGACGTCAGTTGCCCCCGCGTGCGTGAATCGTACCCGAGGCGCGCCCAGGTCTTTTGCCGAAATTTTTATAAGCCAGAAGAATCTCAGTAATGATACACGTTTTTAGTGAACTTGGAATAATGCATTATCGGCCGTTCCGAGAAACTTATGATGAATGCCGCTCGAATGTGCGCCAACGATTATCGACGAACCACGTAATCCGTCTTTGACTTGTAATCTTACTCAGGTGATAAACAACACTATGCTCTGATTACGTCTCACTTCTTTTTAGAGATTTTCGATAGCATACGAGATTGGACTTTGATTGCATCGAGTTAGGCAATTTCTAGCTTGGATTTCGATTCTGTTTTCAAGCATAGATCTCATTGGAGTTTTCTTCTTCAAAGTTTATTTGCATTTGTTCCCTATGTATAATACTTACGACTCTATCTTTGAAATTAGAGTAATTATTGCGACTAGAATGAGAAACTGTATGGACAATTATAGAAAATCCCGTTAATTTCAGCGCTAGTGCTCGATCAAAATCAGCCAGTTCGTTAGCCGGTGTGGCATGTACGAAATGTTTTATTTTTTTATAAATGCCGCTTTGTTAATTTCTCCATGCAACGTCTAGCGTTCCCCCGATTTGTGTACACAGATGACGTCAACTCCACATGTGGACTGATGAATGCTTCTGGACACGAGAGCTCCTACTTACCGATCCACGTTTTTGCGGGATTGCGTGTCGAGCCCCGGTGTTTCTTGTTCTTTCTGGTCAAAACGCACTGAAATATCGTTATGTAAAATTAGGAGCTCGAATATAAGGTCACTCGCTCGAAAAAAGATATTCCAACAGAGGCGAAGAACGAACGCATTCTTCTCGAGCACCTCGCGTGAAGCTTTTTTCATTGGAAAAAATACCTGCTGGGTCATGGAACTTTGAATGAATATAGGCTGGAGGAGCATCTTTCAGGTACCTTCTCTCCATCCGCCCAACCGAGAGCCTTTCTGTTGCTTTAGGACGGCGAGACGAGAACTCGTTCTGGAAACGGAACTGGCGTTAGACCAGCGGCGTACTTATGTGTGTACTCTGTCCGTTCCACTAAATTTCAATCATATATTTCATTCACTCTACCTTCTCGTGTGTAAAAATGTACCAAAATGAGGCGTTTAAAGTAAAAAAAACATAAAAAATAAAAAACAAAAAAACATTTCTAACTTAAATCTTGTCATCGCATTTGCAACTTTATCCAGAAATTGGAGCGGCTATAATTTCCAGCTGAGTATATGAGCTCTTTTGTGGTTCTTCTTCTTATCGCGAGTACACCGTGGCTGCGTGCTGGTGTATGTATTTGCATCTGAAGCCGTAGTCTAAGGACGTTCAATGCCCCGTGAGAAAAGCACTGTCGTAACAAAAGGAATGCGGAGAATTTACTTAATAACAACTTCTCCCACTTTTCTTCGGAAAAAACTGTGTAGATGTATTCGGAATGGAAATTTTCCATTTCTCGTTTTTTTCCATCTGGATGTTAAAGTTAATTTATCTATCTTTAATTCATAGAATCCTAAGACTTCTTCCACTCTCAAGAATTTTCTTCCAACATGCGCTTTCGATCGAAAAACATATATTCGATCGTGAATGAGCATTGTACCGACCTTCGTCAATCTCGGCGTATACTAAATTTCTGCGTTGGTATATTCGCACTCACATCACGTATCGATGACTCAATTGATCGTACAAACACTAATACTTCTCGCTGCTCGATTCCTTATCCGCTCGTCCCGACCAAATCGACAAGGCAGCAGACAAGACCATAATTTTAAGAAGTCGAGGTCATTCGAAGCGCTACGATCGAAAATGAGAAGAATTCTTTCCTGATTCATAGCGGACAGGATCGATTTAAAATAAATTCGATGATCCACGTTGGAGGTCCAGCGACACAAATCATACAAATTTCAGCCACACGAAAGATTGCTGGGCCGGGCATTACGCCATTGCGTGGGACGATGCATGGTGCAGTCGAGCACTGCACCAAGGTCGAGGTCATTTGTGCGAGTGGTAACCCACCCGAGTGTGTTCAGTATGAATATACACAATCTCCCGAGTGTCATGGATACATGTGTGTATATATCAGTGGAATTACGAGTCTCGTGAACGGGAAGACTAACGGAAACTGTCTTCCATCAAGTTTCAAGTCGCACGTTCAATGCGTACAGTTTATGACTTCTAGAATACTATTTTACTTCGATATCTTTTGTTCACAATATCCTCTTTTATCCCAGGAATTTGCCGGTGGATTCGTATTATCGTTGGGTTTTAGGTTTCGTCGAATAAGCATGCAACTTTGTGAAGACCCTTGTGCAGTCTTCCGCGATGTTAGTTGGAATTTGAGCAACAGGAATGCAGTTTACACTAAAGGCTAAGTACTTCTTGTTGGCCTACGTGAATTTTATATTGTCAGTTCTACTTCATTGGAAGTGAAAATCGCGATTGAAAGTTATACGGGTATTTTACATATACCCAATGTATACATATAGGGTGTTGCTAATGAATCGTATACGAAATGTACGATATTAGTAACGCGTGTTCGGTGAGCATTCGATCGTGACGACTGTTTTTTAAACAGCTGCTTCACTTGCAATTTCCTCCGGAGGGTAATTAAAACCAGATCGAATTAAATCTAGTTAAGGTAACGTTCTCGTAATCCAGAGACGTTCCTAATGTCAATTTTATTTTTTATATACATTCATTCGATCTTGGAATTCATCCAACTGGCATCTCGTGTATCGAATCGTACCGGTTGTATAGCAATGTTTAATTAATGATCATTTTATAAATTTTCTATTCGCGAGACTCTAGTTAGAATTACGATATATTTTGGGATAAGAATCCTTGAGGATTCCTGAAACAGACGTTACACATCTGGAATAACCATGCTCCAGAAACGCTAGTGTGACACAGTGATCGTGATTCCATACGGAGGCACGTGCCAAGGTTTCCCTTTCAGCAGATGGTGTGTCTTTCTAGTTAAGAGGGAGCGGTTTGACTGGATTTGACACCCCGCAGATACCAGTTGCTTCTTAGAAAAGACTGAAGGAAGAGTCAAGTAAATTTCCGGCGGAAGAGGAGACGCATAATGTTGGGATGAAGGGGATTCCAATTAAACTCGTAGGAAAAAGGGATCAGATCTGTGACACTACTTATTTTTGTCGAACACTGAAAAAATTTTAATGATACAACGGAAAATGGGATTATTTTCTAGACAACTTTATTACATAGCAGAATACAGCCTACAGTTTGTAAATTGGATACTTATTAATATACTCTTAAATATAAGTAACATCCGGCAGGCTTAAATAAGACAGATTGCCATCTATAAATTCATTAAAAAATATGAAAAACCATGTAACTGGATAAAAAATAAATCTGAAAGTCATAATGCACATTGCTCTGTTTTATTATCGATTACAAAAGGTTCCCGTCTGTGTTTCAGTGTGAGTGTGAGTGTGGCGTCGTGTTTGGGTTTGTGTATCTCCGTATGTGCGTATGTGTGCACGAATACGTGTACATGGATATGCGTATGATATTGTGTAATTGAAAGTTTTTCATGTGTCATTGTGTGTCCGTATATCGATATAAGATTCAAGACCGAAAAAGTAGAGAAGATCAGATATGAATTTTACTTTTCCCTTCCTGTTATATGTATGTAAGTCACCTAGAATCATAACATGTACTTACACTGTTATTGTATATGTGTGAGTGTCGGTTTTATGTCGAGGAAGAGCCCGTGGCAGTGAAACAGAATGGGTACGTAAATATAGCCTACGACCTATAGAGTATGTGATTTGATACATTGCTTTTGCATGCATTGTTAATGATATTTTTTCCTTTTCGTTTATTCACTTTTATAATCATTATATTCTTTTTTTCATGTATAGTTTTAACTAGCAAGCATAACAACTGATCCTTTCATCGTACGATTAGTTTTTATTTTTTTTTTTTATAATGATATGACGTGTCAATATGTAGTAAAGTTACTTTTCAAGGGATCGCCAAAGCCAAAAAACCATATGTGTCTTATTAATATAATTTAGCTATACAACGGTGTATATCAAAACTTATAAAATACCCAAAACCACCATGGCGGATCCCTTGACCCTGCATGTATGCGATAGTTACACCATCTTTCTTTCGCTCTCTTTCTTTCTCTTTCTCTCTATCTGATATGCGTTAGAGCCAGACTTGTTATTGGTCATTGATTAAGATTAGTCTCGTGAATTTCTCATGTAACGTGTACGTTTCTTGTGTACGTGTGTGCTTGTAGTCATGTACGTGCGAATCCGCACGATCAACCCTTTGATCGCAGGGTCGATTGCGTCACGCATTATTAACGATATATGTATAGTATATCCTTGGAACATAGCCTTCGAACGTTGTTGCGTAGAGTAGTTGTTGCGTTAATTACTTAAAAGCTGGCGGAGGAGCTCTCTGCCCGTTCGTCTTCGATGAATCCTCGGTCATTACTGTCACTAATTCGCCGACAGCTTTTCCTAAATCTCCTAAAATAAAGAAGAATTCTCACATACAAGGATTGTACAATACACTCTCTACTGGTCTTATCACACACTGTAACACGCTCCAATGATCATGCACGAATACCACGAATTATGATAGATAATAATTAGATCATCCAGTTTGACGGAAACCACGTGCATACGTATAATAAGCAATTAGCGGGGTGCGATGCGTTTCGTTTAATTCCAATTCATCAGCCGAGATGTAGGGTATGAATTTGATCGGGTGAAATTGATTCGAGTGGAATATGTGCGTGAGAGAAGGAATTGGTTTCCGTTGAATGAAATACCATGACGAGTAATTCATCGATATCGATATGTAACTTTGTAGGAGCAACAGTAAAAAGAAGAAGAGAGGAGAGGAAATAAGCGTTGATATAGTCTCACCTTACATCCATCCTGTGGCGTGAAAAAAAACAGGAAAGCATTGTTATTGTAAAAGCAGAGAAATGACACGTGCAGCATAGAACAATCGACATAGCAGTTAGTTACATTACACGAGATAAATGAGATTGCAACGATCGATGTACACGAACGAAAAGCGAACGAACCTGCCATGTGTAAGAGATTACCCACATTGTGGGAAACGCTGTGAGAATGTGGTGGCGGTGGTGGCCTCTCTAAACTGCTCACTCTCCCCTCGTTCGAGCCTCCACCACCTACGTCCATACACCCATAGTGATAAGCTTATGCGAATTGTTTCAATGAGATATGCAGAGTAACGAAGGATTAGGGTAACAACAGAAATGTTTGTATGTTACTTTTTGGCATACATGTCTCAACACAAGTATGAGCGGTCATAATGAGAATGAGATCGGAACGAAAAAAATCCTAATCGAATTAATATCATAATTGCTTGGTAAACCCAGTGATGAAGAAGGATATTTTCCCATTTCCCGGAATTGTTATAGTTAGCAAGGGAAGACTAAGAGATAACCATACCTGGAGAATCGTGGTAATGTCCATTCATTTTCGCAGGCGAATCAGTCGCCAATTGCGATGCAGTTACACTTCGCGTTTGTAATGTTCCAGTTTTCGAGGGTGACGAAGCATTCGGCTGAAACGAATGAACAATCATGTAGAGAATTAGATTGAGAAAGTTAATGTCTTAATGTCTAATCTTCTTAATGATACTCTCAAAACCGTACCTCATCCAAGAGCTGCTTAAGACGCTCCAATTGTGCTTCTAACTGACAATTATGGTCCTTCAGTATTTGTAGTCGCGTTTCTAGTCTTCCTTTATGTTGTAACAATAGTTTTGCCTCTGCGAGCATATCGCAATCTGGCTGCCTATTGCCATGTCCATCTTCCGGCGTGGAATCTGGTGTTTGCTTCGAGAGCAAGCTCTCGTATTCCGCTTGTAAATTTGCATTCTCTTCCTCTAGCTCTCGTATTATCGACTGCAATTCCTCTCTCTGTTCAGCGTCAATTGCTGTCATCACCTGGACGGGACTTCTCGGCATGTTCACGTTGTCACCACCGTTCAGGCTTTGGCAATAGTGTGCAATCAATTGATGCTCGTCGTCGCTGTCCGGTGTGCTGTTACTTCTAGCACGCGACAACTCGACCTCCGCCAATCTCGATGCATACATCTCCAATCGCGTGTGCATGTCCTGATTGAGTGAACTATGTTGGGGTGACGGTGCTGGACTCTCAAGAGCATCGCCTTCGAGTACGGTTTGAACTGGTAGGTAACCTACACGAGGATGCTTCTTGAAGTACCGCTTGGACTTGAACTTGTTGCGCAACGCTCTCGTGAAATCGCGCACATCTTCACCCGATGTTGTCTGATGACGAAAAAAAGGGAAATATTGTTAGAAAATGAGGATCAGGATACGCTGATACGTTGTAATACATGTAAAGTTGGGTATCTTACCGCGGTGCAGTATTCTTGCATTGGATGCGTCAGCTTGTGGTTCTTTGCTTTTCGTCCCGAAAAGAAGCAATTCTGGCACATGTCGAAGTTGAAGCACTTCAAGCAACGGTACCTGAAATCAAAAACGTCAAATCAGAATCTAAGTGAATTCGATCTCCCTTTTTTTGCGGTAGAATCTGCAAAGGAAATTGAAGGTACCTGAATCCGACGATCGGATATTCCTTGCATATGTTACATTTGGCTTGATGCTTGGCACTCTCTGCTGCAGAGAGTCGATGAAGCACAGGCAACCACACCATACTCTGCGGCTCCTGCTGTAACCAGCTCAGGAAATGTACTGCTTCGATCTCATTCTTATCCTTTCCCGCCTTTTCAAAGCAGCTGCGAACACTTGGCTCGATGTTTGATCCGCCAAATGCTGCCACTTCGCCCAATTGTCGTGGAACTTGTATGCAGTCGTGCAGTAGCAAGCCCAACTTTCGTTGATCCACCAGTCGGTTAGGATCGGCGATCAGTCGGAAGAGATCTGACGGGACAGTATTGGTTAATATTTGACCTATTTCTGTGACTCTTGCCAAGTAAAGGGTGAAATTCCACTTACATCTGTATTTCTCCTCGAGGTGACCCTTGCAGAGTAAGACCAGACCAACTTTGAAGGAGAGCACTCGAATCTGACCGGTTCGTTGACTGGAAGTAAATAAAAATCGATTCGATTGTATATGAGTCACGTACACGTACCGTTAGATAAAAGTGACCGATCAATGCTATTCCTATATTTTTGAATCGGTATTTTAGAAAGTGATAGTTTCCAAACATACACGGTTACCAAATGGATATACTAATGACACAGAACGTTGATTCAGCGAACGTACCTATCGTACACATTGAGGAGCCAGTTGATAGCTAGATCGATGCACAACGGGACGGACACCTGTGTCGGATTGTCCGTCGTTATTACTTCGTACAGCGATGTCAAGACTGTCACCATGTCCGGGATGTCGATTAATTTGTCATTTTGCGCTCGTAGCCCATGCGAGTCGAACTGTTCCAATGCGGTAGAGAGGCTCAGCATATCCACTGTAAAAAGATTAGCATCGATTCGAAATTAATCTTGTAATACCATCCTTCCTTTGGCCAATACGCTAGGCCATGCTTCATAGTTGAAAGTGTGATTAATCGAGACAATTACGACACCCTTAATGTATAGTACACAGGGAAAGCAAGCAACTCTGGAACAGAGGCAAGATTGATTGCCATTGATAGAAGCAACGAAACACAGTGAGATACTCACGGCTCAGTCGCTTCTGTACGGTGCGCAGCTTCATCGCGGTTCTGTATGCGGAAAATCGGACTTCGTTTAGATCCGCCAGTGAAGACATCAGATCTATCATTTTCGGATGATCCCAGTGCGTAGTCTCCGACTGATGGCTGAGAAATTATCAAATGCAAATTAATTAATCTAATGTAACTCATGTGCAAAACATTAACTATACTACGCAAATGAAACATATTATAGTAAAGTTAGCGTAACGTGCTATGTAATAGTTGAGATAAATTTTAATCTCGAAACACTTGATTCAAGGTATAGTTTTGGAAATACACTTGTAGATTAATTAATGCAAAAGCTGTTCTACTATCCGCCTCGTATACGATCCTCTGTAATACTGGGATTAAATCTGTCTACTGCAAAACTAAACTAACAGTCATATGCCAGAGGGCCGTTAAGCCAATTGTATCACTCTCATAAATTAAGAGTGCCGGTACTACTCTCTAGTGAGGTCTTCATAAATTTCCATAAGTTCTCTCAGAAGCAAGAGACTGCTGTCTCGTGTATTATTCCTGTATTTACCGAGAGATCGCTTTCAAGGCAAAATGTTAGGCGCGGTTCTAGCGTAAACTCGAAGCGACAAGCAGAAGTGCAAGGAAGATCGATTACTTGATATAGTAAGGCACTTTGGCGGGTGTGAGGGCTCTCTCCCATGGTGGTTCTACGCTGCTCGCGAGGAAAGCCTGACTACCCGGAGTGCTGCCATCCTTTCCAAATCCGCTTAGCAACTTGTAACGCTCGTCAACCGCCACTTGCAGCACCTTCCACCTGCGAAAACACATGAAAAAGTTGCTCTCCTGACTTCCAATGCGATCCTCATGGAGAAAACCAAAAAAATATCCCTCCTAATGCAAAACAGTGAAACTTTCTCACTCTCGAGGGATTTTCGCCAGCAGCTTAAATGGGATTCGAAGAATCCCGCGAACTCCAAGAAAAATAATGTGAAATTCTCTTAATGGATATAAAGAATAAAAAAAAAAGTTATTTCGAGCGCGTCAAATACGCCTCGACAAGGAACAACCAAGGATAAGCTATCTCTTGCAGCCGATCTATCATCTTGAAATAATTTGCTCTTTTCTATCTTATCGTTTCTTGCTCCGCACATCTTTTCCACGGGTCTCACTTGCCATTGGTATATCGCTTACTCGCGGAGAACTCCCGTAAAATCGTACATATAATTTCCAGAGCTTAGAAGAGATATTAGCGTAGCTTGAACTACCGAGGGTTCGTATTTCGTAGCTTCGGAATCTCTCACCTGCTGTTGAGGTCTTCGAGTTTTGCCAGCAAAGCATGAGAAACGATGACGCTGCTCGAGGCAAAGACGCTCGCTTGGTCGTTCGCGTCCTCGATGTTCCTCTGAATAGGTACCAGTCGTTCGCCGAATTTCTGCAATTGCTCGAGCAGTTCCGTCGCCTCGTTCGCATCGTTCGCATTCTGCCAACCGCTTTGGATCGTCTCGGCAGCGGCCATTCGCGATGACAGATCCTCGAGCGACTTTTGGAAGACACATATTTTCTGCGAACACGACAAATGAAACCATCAGACCATCTCTTTTCTTTTTCTATTCGCCAACCTAGAGATTTTTCTGTCGCGAATACAACGAGTGAACGAACGCGTGAGCGATGTGCTTCCCTTTGGAATGAGGTACTCGGGGAAAATCGTTTGGAGGACTCCGAGAGAGAGAGAGAGAGAGAGATAATCGTGTACACCTATGAGAATCATTTTCTCGGGTACTAAATCACGGTACCAAGGTGGTTTTCCATAGGATAGATTTTTACCGGGTGAAAATGTAATCCAGTAGACACACAGGCATACAGTTAAATCTTGCGAAGAAGCATTAGCAAGTGTTACTCGTGACTCGTTAAAAAATGTCTTTGGAAGATTCCAGACTGTCGGCTTAGGACAAATCCCGTCATAACGCGCCTCTGGGACGGATTTGCCAAGCTGTCGCCATTAGCAGAATCCCTCCTCTATTCTCGCTTCTATCGGGCATTCGCGTGTCGGTCGGGGTCCGTCGAATGGAAAATTCACATCCCTCGGTCGGATTAGACGCAGCCTGCACTCTTAATGCACTTTCGCGGAATAGTAGTCACAGTACCATTCGCGTCCTCCGCTTCTTCCGGTCTCGCGAATAATTCTCCATTTCGTTGCAACCCGCCGACGGTTGCAGTTTCTTCTTCCGGCATGGTCGCGGTCGCGACGGTCGCGTGAGAAACCGCATTTCAATTTTCACGGACAAAAGAGCCGTGTGCCTTTATTTCCGCGGGAATGGCACGTCCAAAAACAACACTTTCCGACCAAACACACTAGCGGCTTGCTTTTCCTCTCCCATCCTGGTGGCTCTGTAGCGAAAAGAAAGTTGCGCGTGTAATTGTTCGCGCATGAAGTTTACGGTCGTGGAAGCCACATTTATGGTTTACCGCGGGTCCGCACGCGCGCATATGGCTCGCTGGCGAATAATTGTTGCTGCTAAAATTCGCTATAAATTATGCTTAACCCGGCCGTATATTCCAGTGGGTACTGTTGTTCCCTGAGCAGCAGTGCAGAAGGCTCTAGGGCGAGTGTCCGGGACTCGCTGAACCTTGTACAAAACAGAGAGAAAGTCTGAAAAGCTCTAGTGTGACTCTGGTCCACTGAATGGTTCATCCAAACTTGCGATTTACGTGAACAACGTAAGGATTCGATAGTCGTTCGCGACATATACATAGCTGTAAATCAATTAGCTGACCGCTGGAACGGATTCCTCCTCGGTGTCATAATAACTCACGCTTAACCGAGCGATTTACGATCGCGATAAAACGGCAAGTTCTCTTCCGTACCTTGGAAAAACTCTCGGCGAGTGAATTATCGAGAAATCGTAACGCGTTCGTTCGCAACACCGTTCCCTACCCGATAAATCACTATTTATCTCTGTGGACTGAGCCGCTGGTGTAGAGCAGCCTGATTGCAAGGTAACGCGGCTTGTGGAATAAACAGAGCAATCCAAGGGTCATTCGGACGTTTTGGTCGCGCGTTCGTTACGGAGATCCTTATATTGTGTCTTCGGCTGTTTTGTGCGTGACAGATACCCTGGCTCCTTGTATAACGAGCCCACAACCCTGTCGAAGGAAAAAAGGGTGACAAGGGGGTGCCTTGGAACGAGCCAATTGTCAGGAACAAATGGTTACATCCACAGGGATCCAATCCATTCGACCCTTGCTCACAATAACATCCATCAAGCGTTTATCGTGCCACTGATGACGCGCGTCGCTAACCAAATGCCTAAGAGTAACCGCCTCTTTCCTTTTTTTTTTTTACCCTCGAAGTAAATTACGAGAACCAATTGTTTCATTAACCTCGGCCGAATGGTCAGGAAGAAGCTGGCTAAGAACTTCCAACTAATTCGCTCACCCCCCCGGGGCTGGGACCCATTGTCTCGACGACGAACTCATTGTCCTAAACTGCTAATTATTCCGACAGCCTGCGAGAAAAGCGCCTCCTCGCAGTCGGATCCTTCATTCTCCCATCTGGTTCCGAATAAAAAAACAGTAATTATGTCCGATTACTGGGACACGCGCGATTACGCTAGTGCTTTAGTCGAGTGACAGTGGGCCAAAGGTTGAGACGCGAGTGAAAGAGTGCGGCGAGAGTTGAATATAAATTCGAAGCTCTGGAAAAAGACGGGGATAAAGAAAGAGAAGGAGGAAGAGCTAGAAGTAGGTACCACACAGAAGCGGAGGTAAGCGGGAGAGAAAAGACAGAGAGATTTGAAATGAAAGAAAGTCGGAGAGGAAAAAAGAGGCGCCCGAGGAGAAAGAATCCAGGGTGGACTGGCAGGGTAAAAGAAGAGCATGAGAGAGAGAGAGAGAGAGAGAAGGAGAGAGAAGCAACGAGTGCAGAAAGTTACGGGGGCAAGGGCTGGGTGGAGCTCTCCCATTTGCATTCCAAATAAACGTCGACGATGGACGTTAAATCGCTCTAATTAGTCGTCCCGCCGTGGAAGTGCTTTAAGCACCGCTTGTTCGGTATCCGTTCTTTCTACCACTGCGAAGGAAAAGCATAGCGGAAAGAACTGCTGCCTTTCGTAGAAAAACTTTCAGGCAGATCGGGAAACCTAGATCCCTGGTCGGTGATGATCCAACTCGGTTTTTCTTTACGGCGAATCAAGGACTCGACTATCGTCCGCTTCACTGGCATATTGTGTATCTCTACTTAGGGAAAAACAAAACGGAATAAAATGAGCACCAGGGGCTTGAGGTTTTTGCTCGCTGACTCAAGTGCTATGAAACTCCCGTAGACCTGCGTTAACTGGCATGGCTCTTCTTGTACACACTCTGCCGAGAAGCCTGTCTCAACCTTTTTTTTTTTCTTCCTCGCGCTTATAAGCGTGAACTGTAAGACTCGAGCTACTACAATGAGTAATGACACAGCTGCAGAGTTGAGATATCACTGGCTAGTTTGACTACATTCCTACGACGTTGTTCTCTTTCTGCCGGGGTGCAAGAAACTTATTACGATCCATAGCGATTTCCTCCTGAACTCGATTTCGTTTAAGCACACGCGAGATTCTATCGCGCTATACGCAACCGACGTGAAGCGAGGAAAAAGTCAGTAATTTAATTCTACAAAAAGTACCCTTTTCTCTCATAATCCAATCCTATATAAAAATTGATCTTGTCAGAGTTGTATTCTCAAACGCTCGGTAAAAATGAACAAAGGTAATGGTTGCGAGTCTTAATATTAAAACGAGAGTATTCGCAGTAGCAATACGATATTGAATCATAAGTAAACCAGCGGAAGTCGCTTTTAAAAGGATTTCCATGCAGACGCGGAGAGTCGGTCGAGTTTTCTCGGGATATTAAGTCAATTTATGAGATCAACGTCTGCGAGTATTCTCCCCCTTTATCTCGCTACAGCGAGAAAAAGAAAACGCGACCTGCTATGCCGTCAGGAATCGAACAAAACGAAGACTTCATTCGTAGCTCTACACAACCGTTTCGTTTCCATTCCATTTGATTTCCATTTCCGAAGGTTCAAGTAGGAGAAGGTAGCCAGAAGCTACGAGGTATTCTTCCGCGAAAAATGGAATCTAGGATGACAGCCATGGGAAAAAAGGTATCGAGGGCCGAGGTATCCAATTGCGGGGGCGTCTTCCAGGTAACATATTGTCAGCGCGGACAGCGCTAGCGATTTAATCCCAGCAATAAATCGTTGGAAGAAGTAGCAGAAGAAGAGCAGTTCGACGCGGAAAGTGACGCAGGTAAGATAGATGTATCGTGACAAATAAAATTACTAGACGATCAATAGAAGAGGATCTCGCGAACAATATCATCAGGGAGAGACAATTTATAGAAAGAACCTTATGTATTTGAGGACAAAATAATTTTTCTCCAGACACAATTGCTATAGTATCGTTTATTACGTAGCCAATCAACCAATTAAACTTAACTCAAGCGAGTTCACGTTCTTTGTCCAGCGTGTCCTCGAGGGTTCCTGTTTCTCGGAGTTCCTTCGTGGAATTTAGTAAGCTAATTATCTCGAAGCAGCTATTGGACGCCGGCAGATACCGGCAAAGGCCGTTTGGTAATTAGCCGTGCATAGTGCAATTTTCCTGGCCGGGATTCTCCAGGAAAAATGGTTGTGATTCCAACGCGAAAACCCGAAGCCCGTCTCGCCTCGACTGCCAGGATTTTTCGCGATTCCCCTCGAATGATACGCGGTAATAGCTGCAATGCTATACCAGGGATCTTCTTTCTTTATTTCCCGCTTCTCTTCCGCATCTTAAGTGGCTACGTTCTCGTTCCCAGATAGCGAGCTAAATGCATTACTGTTTTTCTCGGTTCCGCTCAACCCATTTGCTGCGAGGGTTGCACCGATCTCGAATTCGCGATCGAAGTTAATCGTGCGCGTCTGATCCAACGAAACCTAACATCGGAAGATGGGCCTTTTGGAAAGTTCGATGTCTTCGCGGATAGAGACATGCTCGTGTCTCTTATGGGACACACGGCGAGTTTCACTCCGATGTACCCAAGACTATTTCCGGATTTTATTCCTCGAGTAAAAAGAGCTTCGCGGTTGGTTGACGCAAAAGTAGATTTAGCATTAAATCGAATTCCTTGCAACGTTTCATGGTGGGTAGCTACGCCCGAATCGAACTTCAAAATTGTGTTTAACCAACGAGCTGAGTTGGGTTTCGCGGTGTCAAGCTTCAGGTTTGCAGATAAGTAAAATCCGGAAGGATCTATAGTGACAAGTAAATTCTACGAGCAATGTCGAAGTCTGGGACATTTTGTAGAATTCCAAAAAAGGAATGAAAGGATAAAGTAAATAGAGAACGCACGTGAGAATAAGCGATAACCGCTAAATTTTCTTATAAATATTTCGATTTCTGCCGGTGCTTTCTACTGTTTATTACAACGTCGACCAGTCGGACAAAGAGGAAGCCAGCTTGAGGTGACTAAGCGGCAATATTGTGGCGCCTCGGCGTTGGCAGGATGCCACGCGCATCTATTATAAGTCTGGGACCGTACTCCCATCAAAGTACCCTAGACCTTAACCTCAAGTCTACCTCCGCGAGTTTCTTCTCCCACTGGTTCTTTCTTTATCACTTATTACGGCTATCATTCCAATTACACATCCCCCTCCGCGAAATTGAAACCTTGCTGTGGTTCAATTCGTTTCTCGCGGGCCGATCTCCTGACAGAAAGGAACAGGAGTTAGACAACTTCATGACTTGTTCGCTAGACGAGGTACGATTACCTCTTCCCGAGGGTCTCTCATTCGTGTTCTCAGTATGGCAATTGCGCTCGTTCCAGAGTAAACGTCCATTACTATCAATTTATTGGAAGCGTCGTACACCTTAGGGGCTTCTGTCTCGTCGCTTCACTTATTACAAGTACATGTAATTCATCAACTGCTGCAGTAAGTTCTATAAATAGCGTGCAGCACCTTTGGTTCCCGGAGGCCCAAGCATCGAAGCGGCCACTTAACAAGCGGGCATCCGTAGTGCGTGAGACGAATTTTAAGGTCGACGTGAGAAGTCATCGCACGGTTTTTTTTTTCGTCGTACATGCTTACTCAGTGGCCATGGGGAACGTAGAAGGTGACAGTTGGAACGCGAAGCGCGTCTCGAGCACCTTCTTTCCATGCCTTTCTTTAGAGATTTCTCTTTCCCTTCCCCCCCCCCCCCCCCTCGTTACTCTCAATCTTCTTTTCTTTATTCTCTTTTTCCTTTACCACCCTTCATCTCTTTTATTTTGATGAACGCGCTCGAAGACATCGGACATCGAGGTGTTAGTCCCTCGAGAAGTTTGTGTTCTCATCGTAACTCTGTCAAATGCATCTTTTCGCTAAGCAGAATTTATCGCGTCTGCGATCTCCCGGAAAAACACAGAATTCCACTGTTCTTTTTATCGTCGATGGCGTCGCGACTGTTTATATATGTACGTTGCTGCGTATAGTGTGCAGCTGTAGAGTGCTTCACTGTGGAATGCAGATCCCGAAGAATAAATATCGCGGAATGCAGAGACTTCATTAAAGTTTGGCAGTCGACCGAGCGAGGAATGTTGCACGAATTTTACGACAGGAAGCTTCTTTGCTCGCACCAGTAGGAGAGCAGGGTGTCGAGAAAAGGCGAAGACGTTACCATAAACCGGCAGCAGGAAAAATGGCCCGCAGGAGGATAGAAATTAGATACCGAAGCGAGGAAGGCTATTATGTGGGTAAACCAAGGAAAACGGATCCTTCTCGGATGTCCATCGATACAGGATTTCGTTCTTTCACCGATAATGTTCCACTTTAAAGGGCTCTTCGTATAACACTGTCGTCCCGAGTCCTTCTCTTTGCACACGAAAATCTTTTTCCACGTTTCTTTTTTTTCTCCCCTATCGCCGGAAAGGCAGATCCAAGCAGATAATCACTTTCGCTCGACCCACAATTTAAAAATCCTCTTGGTGGAAGTGCGCCGAGGTTTCGAGGAACGGCGCTGCGCGGAAAAAGGCAAGGAGGAGGAGGCGGAGGAGGAGGAGGAGAAAGCGGAGAAGCAGAAGAATATTCATGACCCAGGCGCATCATTACTCGGATCGAGGCGAGTGCATCTTAAATTGCGCGGAGTGTCAGAACGGCGGACGGACGAGCACTCTCGCTCCCGATAAAAATATTTCGTGGCGTGTAAATGCATCGGTGCCAGGACGGATGCACGGTCTCACTCTTCCTTGGATTTCGATGAAGCCCACACCTTTTTCACTGGGTAGACACGATACTTCTCCAGTCTATTCTCGGGTAAAATTCCACCGAGCTGACAGATGTTTCTTTAAAATCCGCGAATACCCGCGAGGAATATCCCGCAACCGGCTCGAATGGGCTTGCCGTTTTATTGTAGTCCGCTCGTGAAGGTCTGCTCCCTCTTCACACGCTTACCCCTATCTGCAATTACTCCGGTTATTACTGGCCGCTCATGGAAAGTTTCGCGTGGAGCCGAGTTTGTCATTCGAGAGAAATCTTGCTTTTAACATTCTGACACCAATGTGCAGTATTATCCATCTTACGAACCAGGATTCTTCTCACTATCTTGTTTCTATGTTTTCGGTGATTTCCGATTAGCAACGAGTACGAATTCCTGTATCGGTGTTTATAAAGTTTGGTTCAACCAACACTTTCATCTAAAATATTTTCGTTAATTACTTATCAATGTTAACTTGATTTTCTTAAATGGATGTATGTATCTACTTTTTGAGAGATTTGAAACTGAGACCAAGACAAATCCAAGGAGCTATGATACAACGTTACTGAGGGTAGTATACCTTCCGGGGGTTGCAAATGTTGAACTTAAAATATTGACAAAATCATGAGATTTAAAAAAATGTATATTAATACTGTGGTTTGCTATCTTGAAATACTGCTGAAAATTAGTGGTTCTAATTTCAGTTGGTTTTCCGTGGCTGTGTATTGGACTTTAATAATCTTCCCGGAGGAGTGGTAAGTGGGTTAACAAATATAAAATTAGCCGGTGAATGCTGGAAACTAGGACAATGGGGTCTCTCGAACGAGAGTCTAGATGCAAGAGCCATCAACCGTTATCATTATTATTACAACAAGTTCCTTTATGCTTGGATTGCCCGGCGAACCTTGTCTGATGCAGCCGAACGAACACGCGAATTCCTTGCGTAAAATATCTCTGCACCTCTGCATCAAGGCAAAAAATGTATTTCGAACGGCCCGAAAAAGCCCGAGTGCCAAATGTAATAATTGGCCAATTTGATAGAGCAACTTTTAAAACAACCAACGAACGATCAATCCTACAAAAGTACACATTTAATTTTCAACCTTGTTTCCTAACCGCAAGTGGCATTGATACAAATATCAAAAATAAATTTAATTCATCACAGGATTCAATATGGCTCTCAAACGAGAGAGATACGAGATACATCCTGCTGTTTCCAGGAATCGCGTGTTTTTTTCATTTCCGACCAAAATGCGAAACCGTCGAGTACATTTTGAGCGAGAAAAATTGGATGCGCTGGGAAAGCAGAGTTTCGAGAGTGCCTGACACGTCGAGGCGTGTCCGCAAAATGCGGAGAGCTTGGCGAAGGCACATCGTCCGTGACATACAATGGATAATTAACAAATTAATTAGCAGCGGCGCAGCAGGAGACAAGGGAGGCGGAGGTGGTGGGTTGACGGGTTCAAAGCGTTGTTCGGGTGATAAACGTGATCATGGGAGTCGCGCCTGTCGCAATATCTCCGTTATGAGGATCGTTCTCGCCTTTAATGTCCGGCGCTGACACGCCACCCTCTCACCCACCCTCTTTTCCTCTGTCGCATCTACCTTCACGTCCCAGAGGCGCCCGGCAAACTATCTTAATATCGTACCCTCGATGCAATAAATACCCCAGTCGCATTTATTACACTGGTCTCAGAGCTCGAAAGCTCTTGAGATTTCACGCTCCAGTATCGCCAATAAAATGCAGCAGCACGCATAGCAAAGTTCGTCCGTGCTCGATGCACTCGTTTGTCGTTTCGTAGCGAAGATTCAGGCTGGGTGGTGTTCGCGAGAGATTCAGCCAAGTCTCCATCACCGAGCTGTGATTTTTCTCCATTTACATCGCGACGATTCGCGAGCAATGCCGCGAATAAAGCGCGGAATTTCCATCGGTGGAATAGCTGCAGAGGGTGAGAGAGGAGCGCGATGGGAATTCTCTTATGTCGAGCTAACCCGTGCGCATCCCGCGCAACATCCCCTCTCTCTCTCTCTCTCTCTCTCCCAGCCACTGCTCCAGTTTTTAATTCGACGAGTCACGTGTGCACTCGAAATGCAGCGCGATCGCGTTCAAAGCCAGCGTGCGCGTTGGTCTCGTTGCATTGCAACCGTGTTGGAATTTTGCAGTCCTCTCTATGGTTACGTTACCCTGCTGCTCTGCTTTTCCTCCGTCTCGCTTGCTACTCTCATCTGCCGCAATCTCTCCCGACAACGCTATTTCAACTGGGCAGCAGCTGATTTCTCATTGAAAACTAGGTCGAAAGGGTGGAATAAAATTTTACCCGTGCGGAACAGCTTGTGATCCAAGCTCGAATACTTCACCCAGCAGACTGTTCATTCACGAATGCGATCGAATCACCAGAGGCTCATTGAGTCCGGTGAATTCAAGTGACAAACAGTCCAGGAGAGGGAGAGAAAGAGAAAGAAAAAGGAAGATGAATATTGTCTCGACACAGTGATAGGAAGAGGGTGTCAGTTGAATGGGCGGAGTGCTACCTTCTGAAAGCTAGTAAGCGGAATTGTCTGCCGCGGAGAGGCCCACCAAGCGACAGTGCATCATGCAACCTTATCTGCTTGTGGTCATCTATTCCTTATCTCGAATCAGTCATCTGGACTTGGGCAGGGTGTGGAGAGAGTACAGGAGAGGAAGGGAGGGAGAGCCTGTGCTACACGGGAATCGGATTAGTGGCCGGCGAGACGGTAAGAGCAATTTCCGTGATTGTATCTCCACACAAGCCGACCAAGCCACGGGACCCTACTACCACCTACCCTCCTCGCACTAGCTTGTTTCCCGGCGACACAGCACCCCTGGTGTTAATTACGCGCAATTGTCTGTTAGACTAAGTAGCCCGAAGTCGCTCGCGATAATTGATTCATCGCGAGCGTTTCGCCTCGGAAGTACGGATCATCCGTAGGTATACTCGATCCAAAGACGATGCTCTCAGTTACGAGGAAAGCGGATATAATTTGTTGACGGATAAAGATTTCGACACGATTCCTGCAACAGGCGCACAAGTGTGTATGTGTGGGGGTATCACTTCCACCTGGTCTGCCTAATTTCTATCTCAGAGTCTCCTCAAGATTACCTTGTTCCATCGCGCGCCGCAGACCTAATCTTGTAAGTAATCCGGTTTAACCCAAGACGCCAGACTGCGTTTGCTCGCGGATTAAACTGCTAGATACACAAGGCGTACGATGCCGACCTACGCAGCGCGACACCACCAACACGGCCTATCTCCGTCGTCGTTCTCCAAATTCCCATAAACCGCGTTTTATATATATGCCCATATACGATCATGGGCGCAAGACTGGTCTTTATGAACTCGATCCTCGATGCAGCTACGATCTTGCTCATAAAATCAGCAACCTCTCTCTCTCTGTCTCTCGTCTTTTCTTATTGCTTTACTTCGTTGGACAGTACCATCGTCATCGTCGTCGAACTGGTCCACTTTCCGAGTCCAGGGACAATGCGAATCGGATTAGCACTCGTCGCTGCAACGCTAATGTAAGTGCAATTTGCGCGATGCTATCTGTAAGCTCGCGAACCGGCCAACCAATGCAACATGGGTCCGTGTTAATTACGTGCAATTGCTCGCGAGATCGGTTTGCACCCTACACCCTCCTCTCTCTCTCTCTCTCTCTCTCTCTCTCTCTCTCTCTCTCTCTCTCTTTGCATGAGGCCAACACAGTGGCGAAGCTCGCGACAAGGCCGCCCGTAATAATTATCGCACATTGGTGTTAACGCATCGGCGCGATTACGGAATGCAGGATCACAGGCTTCGTTGCAGAGCTTGCTCACGCGTATTGTACAATGTTCGAGCGTGCCTCTGCTCTCTTCGACGAGTCTCTCCAAGCTACCTACGTATCCGCGGCGGATCCCAGCCGTCCTGGAATCCCTTGTGGGCTTTGATCGTAGGACGTTGCTTCCTATGAAATTGTTGGTTTAGCTTCTCTGGTACCGCAGGATATTAATCCCACGATATTCTCGCCTGTAATTCATCCGACTGTTACATTTGAAAATCAATGAGTCACGAGTCTATGCGCGATGCAGACGCACGATACGTGGGTCCCCCTTTCTATGAAATGCCAATTACCAGGAAAATCGTAATTGTGAGGTGCCGAGGGATTTGTTTCTCCAGCTTGCAATTAGCTTTCCTCTAGCTCGGTAGTCGAGACGTGAATTTTCGAGATGACATCCGTCGTTCGTCTCGGGACGCAAGATGCAAGTTGGTAAGTACATACATACATCCATGTAGGATGTACGTCCCGGCGAGCGACAATCGGCTCTGGGCTTGGCACACATGTCAAACACGTGCCGAGGAGGCAGAGGAAGAACACAGAAGAAGACGGAGGTTTCTTCTTGCGCGGCAGGCGCACCTTTTCAAGAAAATGGGAACTAGAGCTCGCGATGAAAAGGGTCAAGATGGATGTGGAACGCGCCACGGAAGAGGAGACGCCCCGGAGAGAAGCAAAAGATTCTTGCGACGTGGAAAATGTTGGATAAAGGATTCCCGCGAGCTAGGCTTACGCGAGAGGAGGCTTTCAAAGCAAAGAGCCGCTGGAACTTAATTACTTCAACGTTTCTACCTCGCCTGTGATCATTACCAAACGTAATTAAAATCTCGCGTCCCCCCCGCTAGCAAATTAATTTCATGGCTAACGGCCATGGATCCCTATCCGCTGTATATCGAGGGCCTAGGGCAAAGCGCATACGTTCGCGCGATCGATTAATCGTTCTAGGGAACAAGACAAACGGTAAAATTCCTCCTGAAATCCTAATCCTAATCCTGTGCACTCCTGTAATTGGGTAAGCCGCATGATTAAAGTTGCTCGTGTTAAAAGTAGCCACAAAGCAGCAGAGAGGCAACTGTGAAAAATGAATTGTTTTTGCTTCTATTCAAGCTCGGTACGTTTTGCGAGTTGCGAGAGCTTGCCAGAAGAGAGAAATGCTCGCGCGAGCCTTCGGATGGCAGACAAAGGTCAAGAGTCGTCGGTCAGCTCGGTTTGGCTCAAGGATGCCAGTGGAATCGACCCGCGCTGAGCGACCTTTTCCACGCGTGTTACTCGAGAACTGACGACTCAACTGCACTCGCTGCGATATACAGGGTGTGTCGTATACCAATGAGTCGAACCAGATGAAGTTTATTCTTAACAAACGTATTCTCTTCAATAGTTTAACACGTTCCGTGCCACGTCGTTTTTGCCCAACTTCGCCATCAGACTATCTGATATTTATAAAATGGCTGAATGTACCACCGGTGGTACACGCGGCACGGAACGTGTTAACTTGTTCTTAAATTTCCTCACTTTTCACGTCTGCTCTAAACCAAAATATTGCTCTCATCTATTTTAATCTCAAGTTAGAATACTATCTTTGAGAGAGCGAAAATTGAATTATCGTTTAACTGGACTATTTTCATTCTTTTGGTGTATATAGAATTAGGAGCTAAACGATGCAGAATGATAAAGAGCCATCCTGTACACCCACTGTGTTTCTAGCAGACAACAGTGTCGGGGCGAGTGTCCTATGGTTCTATTGGAGTCCCACGGTACCGGACGTTTCTGTCCTGCGGTAATTCCGAGTTATTTTGGGTGCCAGGCTAACTAACGATGTCGTGTGTGGAGGCGACATCTAGACGCTGAGGACGACGCGTTTTTGGTTTCACGGCCGCCGTCTAAAATGATCGTAGTCGCCTCCGAGCAAAACATACGTCTGGCTTGGCACCTCTGCCACAAAAGGAACCATCGTGAATTCAGGCGCATCAACGTCCGCGGCCTTCATTAAAAAATTATCCTCCCTCTCGTGAAAAAGGCTCGGAAACTCGCTCGAGTCTCGAGAAAAATCGAAAACTTTTTCTCGCTCTCTCTTTCCTCTGTCCAGTTTTACCTTGTCGGGTAAAAAGAGAGGGAGAAAAAAAAAGGAGAGTAGCATACGAGCTCTCGTTCCATGCAACAGAGGAGCGGAGTTACGCAGCCCCGACAATCGGCCGCGTTCTGCGGCCTGCTTAATTAAAGATTCGGTGCAAATGAGTTTCGCATGCGCCTCGTAATTTCACTCTCTACCGTCGCCCGATTGCCAGCGCTGTAAATTGGCGAGGCGTCGGCCTGTCCGAATGCGACTTTCCCTCAGGAAAAATTGCACGATCGAAAACTCCCGGTACAAACTCCCTTCCGCAGGATTCATCTCACTAATACCATTCTCCTCTTTCGACCTTTCTCTTTATTTCTCGTTTTCTGATCATTTTCACGGATACTGCGTTCCACGTCAATTATGAATTACACATCGTTGAGGGATTATATAAATTGCGTACACCGTTCAATTTTTAGAGTATTATCAATAATTCTTTGAAAATAAAATACTATAGCACGATACTTAGTCTTTATCGTAGTTACACGAAAATACCCTTTTAACTGGCTGTAAAAAAGCATTGGTCGACCGGAAAGCGTTCAACATCGTTGGATTCTGAACGCACGGTTATATGGAATTTAACTTGCCTCGCATTTTTCACGTCACGAAAACCCGGCAGCCCAGCTTCATTAAGTCCTAATAAATACTTCGCTCGGTATTTTTTCCCACCTGCGACCGATGCAAAATGGTAATTAGCGTTTTATTAATCCACCTTTCGAGGGGAGCGCGCGTATCGCAAAAATCCGGGAAAATGTCGCGTGGAATTTGCAAAGCGTGCAAAAAAGAGGAATACATATTGCCAAATTGAGTCTCGAGGCGTTTTGCGCAAGAAAAGCGATACGGTTTGAGAGTTCACGAATAATGATAGGCTGACAAACAGAAGTGCATGACGATAAGAATCAACGTTCGGTAACCACGTGCTCGTCAAGAAGACACTTTCGCATCCACACGCTTAGTTACACGAGTGTATTAACGTGCGTGGCACGCATTACGACCGATATACTCTTTCTCCGTCTCTCGTAGCATTGCTCGTGACAGTTGGATCACTGCATCGGGTGTACCTTCTCGGTTTCTGCGACTGGCAAATGGAAGAAGGGATCGTGCAGGACGAGATTGCACCCGCACTTAATGGGCTTTTAACCCCTGCTCGTCGCCGCTCCATTGGGTGTACTATGCTCCCGAGTCTTCCGGTACAATTTTCCCATTGAGCGGACCAGTCCCGCTGCCCCATTAAAATTCCCCTCGCTCTCTTTCTCTCTCATCTCTCGTCTTTCACTCTCGTCCTCACCCTCTTTCTCCGCTCGCTTAAGATCCCGGCTTGTGTGGTGCTCCGCTGTGATTGCTGCTCCCTATTCTACGAGCCGGTTCTTATTATCCTCCTCCTCCTCCTCCTCTCCTTGGACCGACCGGAGAACGTGTGGACACGCGAGTAATGTTGGCGCCCGCGCTTACAAGTAGTAAATATAGCGTTGTAATGGATCGCGCGGTTGCAACATAGTGATAGAGAAACTTCGACAACTCGGTAGAAAAATTCCACCTGGTTCTCCCTTAGCAATGGGTCGAATACATCAATACGAAAGAATGTACCGAGTACAATTTAGGAAGTGCGAATGAAGAATAAGACGAGTGCTAATAGCGGAAATCCTCCCGAGTTTGGAAGGTGTCTGAAGATAGATATCTGACGTGCAAGTGTATCTAACCGGCGCGACACTCTTTTAAATACAGGGTGTTCCAATAAGAATGTCGAATGGTGTGCAGCCTCGAATTGAGGATGCCTATGGCGTCACCGTTTCGACCGTCTTTTTCGTCGATCGTCACAGATGGTGCACGCAGCACTCGCGGATTTGGTTCCGAGAATGCTTGATTTGATGATTGTAGGTGGATTTTCCGAAAGGGAGCACACGTATTGGAGTCGATAAAAATAATATATGTATTTACAGAAAGTAACAAGTTAAACGTCGAGGTGTTGAAGGATCGATAACTCTAGTCGGAATGAATTTGGAATGCGGCGTGGCCCTTAAGTAAGTTTGGTTATGTAGGTGGTGGGGGGTACCAACGCTGGTGCACGGCAAGAAGCTAAGACGCTTCCTTGCTGACGTGGCGATTGCTCGCGAACCAGGGGGTGCGCGTCACCCGCTACCTGCTTTGGGTTATTCCCAGTTTATGGGGCAACAGGCGCTATTCGTTTCGCTGGTTTGGTCGCGTAGGCTTAAAACTATCTGCGTACATCCATGTTGAATTCTCAACAAATGGAAATGTCTCCGTTAATTTTGAAGATACGCGAAATCTTCAGAGGGCAAAGGTGTATGATTCGAAGGGGTTTGTTGAATGGCATTATGGGGGTGTATTTACAATAGGGTGGTTTTTAGTTATTAATGTTAACTTAATTTTCTTAAATGGGTCGACCTACTTTTTTCCGATATTCTGAATGTAGGGGTCAAAACGAATTCAACGACCTATGAGAAGAGGCCTTTGGGGGTAGTTCATCCCCCGGGGGTTGTAAATTCTCTCTCTTAAATATCTCCTAAACAATTAAATTTAGAGGAAAATTTCTTTAACGAAACTTACATGGTATTGATGGGACTATCAGTTGGTGTTAACAAATTTTTGAAATGTGATTGTACAATCACTATTCATAAATGTGATCCTAGATCTCTCTATTCCTCTTTCTTGATTCTCACCAAAGATTCGTTAACAGTCTCCAACGGACGTTACCAATCAATCGTCCGAATTTTAGAGTCGGTCGAAAAAAACTTTCTAATGCTTATGTATACCGTATACATAAGGCTGAAATTGATGAACTACTGACGTGAAGGTCTTGCTACGTTTGTACCTTCGTGAGCGAAGAGGGGCCTTTCTCGAGGCGCTTTGTTCGTGATTCTGCGACCAGGTGTACGCGCTTCGTATTTGGCGAGTGGTGGTTCAGGTGTGAGACTCTGCTTGCGAAAGCGAACACACATGTGTACACCTTTAGCCGTCGTTGGCAGCTACTGGCAGGGTTCGTTTCTTTTCCCTCGTTGGTTCGAGGTCAGATTCTCGGCGAACGGGATCAACCGAAGGGTATATCACGGTTGGATTAAACCACGGTCTCTAATGACACGCCCTAGCGGGGCCTACAGTGGTTTTCGCGTCTTTCGAGCGCGACAAACGCGTTACCACGCGTTAATTGCGAATTATTTAGTTATTTAGTTATAGTTCTGCGTTGACTTTGCAGAGACGAGTTGAGCGCGCGCGGTCTTCTCCTAGCATTGAGTTTAGCTTGACTCACTTGTGTAAAACTTGGGCTTTGCAGACGCTTCAACTTCCCGAGTTGCGAGTCGAGTGTTTGAGTTACTTAACTTCATTCGAACTGTATGTCTTACGGAAAAGTAGTTCGATATTGTGGATCACCGCGGTTGGTTCAATTCATCTTCCTTTTCCCATCGACGACGGATCAGAATGGCGACGTGGATTTTTCGATGGCACCCTCTGTTCTCAGCTGTGCCTTCGCGCGCAGCTGCGTCCCGGATAGATTATAAAAAAAAGGTGCAGGACAGATTTGTAGCGAATGTCGCACTGGTGACAATCGTCCGGAAAGGTTCGCTCTCTCTGAATCGGAGAGTCAGATTAAAAATCACGCGGTCGACAGAGCAGAAACGGGCCACGCTTGTACCCAGTAAATCTGGTACGAACTGCTCGGGCCACGACTGTGTAATGCGAGTTGAAAGGCCATTTGAAATCGGAGACTTAGCGCGCTTGTCTGTTCGCATAATCTCTGGTCAGTTAGTCGCCGGATAACCATTACCCGGCGCACGAGGCATGCGCACCGTGCTACGCCCCTAATGATTAATCATCTTCTCAATTTGTCGATTCGATTTTATGACTCCAGTGGCGCAACGCGACTATTAATTATGCGCACGGCCGAGGAACATCGCTACTGGAGAAGCTTACTTCTCCCAGGAGAGAAGAACGAGAAGGAAAACTCCTGAAACACTGTTACTACATCACTCCAGAAACAAGACCATTCCAAAAAGGATCATCAAGCTACCGCGATACATCACCGACTGCATAATGCTTCACACGTTCCTTCTTACCACAATTTAATTTATCCCCGATTAATTATTATCATTCGTTCCGATGAATTATTTTCCCCATCGAAATTTCGCTGAAATTAGTCGAATAATATTGCAACGTTTGGCAGTATATCGCCACGAGGATCTGGACGATATAGAGATTAGAGTGTTAATATTGCTTATGACGATCCGTCACGACGAGGCCCTAGGGGAAGGTATGTTACAACCGGAGACGTCTGGAGTGTACACTCCGTATTACATTTTCAAGGGTTCAGTGCTCCGGCGATCGCGATGTCCTCGAATGATAGACACCGGCATGAATTAGAGACATAACAGCGCTATTTATGGTCGACGGGTGTCGATATCTGCGCCCGGAGAACCAGTGTCCCAACAGGTTTCAACCACGTTCCACATTCGTAAAAGGTCATTGCACTTCGCGATACCACACCGCGGCCCCGATCTGCCGATGACAATGCCGATATTTCATTGCAAATGTCAGTGAGAAAAACTACTCACAATATTTTCGCACTTCGCTCGAGAATCGAGAGGATTCTACCTGTCCAAACGCATCGCATAATTTTACGAAAAACCTATCGAACATTTTACCATAGTGACAAGAGACTCTTTAAGGCAGTTGGCAATAAATAAATGCAAATAGATTTTCCTTCGCGTTTTTCTTCGCGTTTTTCTTCGGTCACAACACGAAGTGCGCTCAGTTGACCAGAGATTCTAGTAAGATGTTTTTAGCTCGATCGAAAGTGTCCAAGAAATATTTCGCGATATTCTCGCACTTTCGAGGAAGCAGGTTAGAACAGTCCCTAGAGCGTCCTTTGAATTTCAGGCTGGTTAGCTCATTTGCATGAAATTGCATGCGCTTCCTTATTTACGCAGAATCCACCAGCGACTAGCATTTCCTTTGTCCCCGTGGATCCCGATAATATATTCTTCGCATTGGTAGACACGGCAGCTAGGAGAGCCGACATAGCAGCGGTGGCTATGTCGATATTTCACTGAGCGAAATAATCAACGGTAAGCATTTGGATTCGGTGCCGCCTACGCTCGACTAGCTCTCCTCGTAAAAAGAAGCGGTTCGTTCTGCATAATGCGATATTAATATTTCACCTGGTGGATTATGGAACGTTAGCGTGTCCTTGTCGGCAAAATTCATCGGGTGGAAGGAGTTAGAAGGGCCCGAATAGGGCAATATCCTCTTGACGAGGCGTGCCAAATTAGCCGTGGATAATTATCGAGTGGACGTCCGAAACAGTTGGGATAACCAGGTCGGTTGGTCGATCAGTCTTTTACGGGCCAAGTAGTACAACCAACGTGTAATACGCGAAATTCTGTGCTCGAAACTCTGTGGGGCCCTTTATAAATGGCTCGCAAGACAGTCTCAGAATACTGAACCACAGGACTTACTTTATTCTCCGTTGGAATTGATGGTGGTTCGAGATTAGAGCAGTTTTTCCGACCTGCTACGCAAATTCTCTTGCTCCTGGGGCCGTGCCGAAAATAATTGTGGCTCGGAAATTGGAGGAATCCGAGAGCCGAAGCCTTGAATTTAAAGACCGCGTGTATTTCATTTAAATTAGGTGGCTCGCAAACTTTTGTGGCTGGGGATGTGCCGGAAAAATCCCAATTCGCAGAGCGGAAAACAGAAAGAGAGGGAGAGAGAGAGAGAGAGAGAGGGTGAGGAAGCAGAGGATTTTAATTTATGTGCCGAGTTTATCAGACGCGCTTGTGGACCTACTACAGGATTCCGCAATTTCTCTCAACTATAATTCATCTTTAGCGGGAGCTGTATATTGCCGAGTGGACTATTTTTTTTCTAGAGGACTTTTGAGCATCGTCTTATCGGTCGGCCGCCAGTGGAGCATAGAAATTGTCCAATTGTAGACGTCGAATGGGCCAAGAAGCAGCAAAGAAAATAAGATCATTTTCTTCTGTCCCGGGTAAAATCGATTTAAACTTCGTTTCTCAGCCGAGTCAAGGCATCTTTTGGCCTGGTTTAGAATCGAAATTAATTACAAACCGGTAATAAGGTCGTAGCTGGTACTTTTATGCGACACACGAGGGCCTCACCGCGTTCTTAAGATTTATGCGGTCGTTGCGCTTAAAACGGTTGCTTCCGGTTTCCAACCCTTTTCGCTAACCCCTTCGCGAGACTTGTGTGTGTATGTGTGTGTTTGCGGGATCTCTCTCTCGGCGTAGCCGGATAATCAGAAAAAAGCGCGCTTTTCGTATGCACGGTGGTAATTAGACGGCGGATTTCTTACTAATTTTCATCCGCGCGAAACGCGCGCGGATTTAGGACGGATTTGAATATGAAAGGGCTGGGTGCACGATTTGCACAAGTCATACATAATACGCTGCTGTGGTGTTTTACCTCACAATCTACTAGAACCGCCCATGTAGCAGCTTCCGAAATAGGTCGCGGTACTTTTTATGCAACGATGTCAAGCGGACTTTTTTTTTTTTTTTTTTATTAATTCAATTCTTTGACGAGACGGTCTTAGGTTATCTATTTATCCAGAAATCTGCCCTAATGAACTCTTATACAGAGAAATGTCAATTAAATCTGAAACGATCATCTCCGTTCTCTTCTTCTATCGAGCTCTGTTCTCGATGGGTAGAAAAACGTCGGAATGCGCATCGTTGGCGAGGTTCCCGACTCGTGATCTCCATCGGTGATTCGGGATGTATGTACGCTCAAGCAGCCAAGCCCTAAAACGAGAACCTCCTCTCGACCTCTTGCTTAATCTCGCGCTAAGAGGCGAGCACGAGCTCGTCGATACATACTGGCATACGCAATCCGCTTAGTTTTGACAGAGGATCACCGATCCCTTGTACCTCTTTTACTCGGCACGCGGTATCTCTCTCAATTGTGGTCTCACGAGCCGAGATGTTCGCCACGATCGTTTATCAAGCTTATATCGCGCTACAGTCTTTATCGGGGGTATCGATAACCGATGTAATGGAACGATTAAATAAATTGTACTGCATCGTTCGATAAATAGATGGCACAGGGCATACAGAGTGTAATGTAATAAGTCGAGTAATGCCTCAGGGACTGATTCAGCATCTAAAAACATTGTGAAAGCTGCGTCATGTAGACGTATGTTCTATGTTGATGTGCTTGTTAGTTATATATCCAGTTCCATCTAATAAATTATAATAATTGGATAAATAAAACTGTTATTTATTTAAGGTCATTACTTGTTTTATTGTTTCAAGACGCATTTTTCAACCTCTCGAGAATTTCCCATTTAACGTTTATAATATATGACACCCGGTACATTCGCGAGACAGGTTCGATAGGATGATACATTCTCAATTCTTCGTCGACTATTCGTCAGTCTATCTTTCTCGAAAATCCATTCTATTCGAGCAGCTTCGTTTTCGAATAATTCACTACTCGCTCGATGAACAGCTGCAGGCTACAGGAATTCTATAGAACGAAGAGGCTCGCTCTCTCTACGGAGCCGTATCGGAAGTCGTCCGTTGTAATTGTTGACCTCCCCGCCGATTTTAACGAATCCAAGCGGGAGAAATAGGAAGTTTCTCTCTTTCCCTCTTGCCCTTCTTTCGCCCCTTGCTATTTATCTTCGCCTCCCAAGTCCAAAACTCCTCTCCCACGGTCCCCGGCTCGTAAACAATGAATAATTTATGCGACCCGCGATGGACAATCGGCCCTTTTCCGTCGTTGAGTTCAAGCTGACGCCCCTCTAGCCCCTTCGACTCTCTCTGGAAATGAGAGCAGCAGCTTGCGCAATACTTAGATTAAATGCTTCTCCATTAAACTCTCCGTTCCGTCAAGCCGCGCGCGCACGTTCTCCACCGAGTGAATTCAAGTCTGTCGGTTTTTCGCGAAAATCTAACTCGGACAAAAATTGCACTGTTTACCCAGGTCGAGAGTGGGACGACTTATTTTTGTGTGACCCTCTCGCTTGAAGGAAGGCCATTTGTTTTAGCCGACTGGCTATCTATAGCTCACTACGACTCGCAAGCACTCTTTCCTGATTTACCTATCGCAGCATCTTCCCCGTGGAATAAGGTCGCAAGGAAGCTTCGGAATACATCATTCCTCTCTCATTCTGACACTGACAACGCATAAATTTAACGGGTTCTGACTCACGAGTGAGCAAATACAAACAGAGATGTATCTCTCTCTCTCTCTATACTCGCTTCGTTTTTTAATATTGACCTGCGCCCGCGAGGACGATAACTCAGACCACTCGAACATCTGTACACCCGAATCGAGCCACTGGTTTTCTATGGAGGATATTTTCGCCAGAAGGGATGCGGTCGTTTGGGCACAAGCATGTATACGAGTGTATACAGGGTGAGTCAGTGACCTTGCACCAAACTGAAACCACGTATTTTGGGGGTCAATAGAAGCCTAAAAGTCCCGGAACACAAAGTTGAAATCTCAACCCTTTCGGAATTACAGGGGGTTGAAATTTTAAGTTTTAAAAAATCATATCTTCCGACAGGATAATACTAGAGTCACGGGTCTTTTTCTAGAATGTGTGGGAGGGCCCAGGGTACCTGGAAAAAAATAGAAACGATGTGAAAATTATTATTAAGCCACATTATTATTGATTTTCTTGTAGTTCTTCTATGAACGTGAAATTTGCCCGTTTAGAGAAAATCAATAATAATGTGGCTTAATAATAATTTTCACGTCGTTTATATTTTTTTCCAGGTACCTCGGGCCCTCCCACACATTCTAGAAAAAGACCCGTGACTCTAGTATTATCCTGTCGGAAGATATGATTTTTTAAAACTTAAAATTTCAACCCCCTGTAATTCCGAAAGGGTTGAGATTTCAACTTTGTGTTCCGGGACTTTTAGGCTTCTATTGACCCCCAAAATACGTGGTTTCAGTTTGGTGCAAGGTCACTGACTCACCCTGTATAAGTGTGTACGAGTACGTATCGCCGAGGAATAAAGGGACAACAATTGCAGCATGATTCAGTGTGGGTCATTACGGTCGCAGCTGTGGCCCAGGGAAGCTCTGACAGCTCCGTGAGGTCACTAATTATTACAATTATTCGCGAACAATTACGGAACGTTAAATTGCATTCTCCCATTGGGAGAGAGGAGGTCCACGAGGAGGAAGCTCCCACAGCAGCACTGCACCACGTGCGTCCGCAGATTCGGATGGAGAAGCTCAGCTTGCTTCACCGCACGAGATAACGCAGTAGCTCGCGATGCACTTGCGATGCACTTGCGATGCACTCGCGAGCTGGAAGTGACCTCGTGCACTCACGTTCTCTCGAAAATGGTTTAAAGCTCAGCGTGCCATTTCCGGAGTAAATGGAACATGCTAGCTAGCTGAAGTTTGTTTTCCCATTTCGAGCAGGTATGATCGATGGAAAATTGATGGAGCAGTGCGCCGGGATATCCAGGTGGATCCACGTGGCCATTTGTCCTCGAGGTGGCAGAGATACTTGGATGGGTGTGTCTGACACGAAATCGTGGACGCACTGGCTTGTACCCGGCGTAAAGAAAGAGAGAGAAAGCAAGACTGCATAATAATGCACCGAACGGGGCAATAGGTCGACGCTGTCGACCTGTGTGCATTCCTAGGATGCCAGCACGTCCTACTGAATAGTGACTCCATTGACACTGCTATTTTCAAGATTTTTGGAAGCCCCGATTTCGAGTATCTCTCTCTTTCGCTCTGTCTGTGCCACTTACCAGAGAGAGAGAGAGAGAGAGAGAGAGACTCGCGCGACTAGAAGAGATTAGAATCGCGTGTAATGGAGTCAGTCGCGTGCAGTCGAGCAAAGCAGTGTCAGGGTTTCGCATCCCAATAGTCTCGTGGGCGTTCGCGGGTTCTCGTCCTTACCGCGGTAATCCTTACGGCAGTCGCGTTACGGGGAACATTATTTATTGCGTCGTTTTATCAGCCAACTGGTTCGCCTTGGAATCTAGGTGCTCATCCCGGAGTGGTTCGCGTAGTGTGCGCGCAGGCCCCATGCTGCAGGCTGCAACGAGCTGCAAATCGTCGATAGCGCTTCTCTCCGGAGCGCGGACAAAGGCCCGCGGCGGATCTTGGCACAATGCCCCGAGTATTTCTCTCTTATTATTGTTGTATTGGGTCTCGCGCGAGTCGCGAGTTCTCCCCGAAAGTTTCCCTCCGTGGATAAAACTTGGGATAATAATAAAGCTGGCCGAATACAAATGAAACAATTCCAAGGGAGCGGGCACAATAAACTTGGACGGGTGAGAGCCATCGAGTTAATGTGCAGTGTCTTCGCGATAGAGAAGAAAAGAGCAAGCGGTACTAGCATCGCGTTGGCGCGCTACGAATTAATTAAGATTCAACTGGATCGTGGACGAGAGTTAGGACGAGGCTCTCGTTAACCGAGTGTAACGGGGCATGCATGAACGCACAATCGAGGAGAGGGATTAGCAATCGGAATGGAATGAGTCGCCAAAGGCGTGTCGATCTGTATATCTACCTCCTCCTTCTCGAACGACGAGATCACTTCGTAGTAAAATTGCTCGGCCATCGAGAGGTCAATTTTCAAAGACGTATGATCACCGTCGTCAGCCCTTCGATTTTCTTCCTCGTCCTCCTCGTCTTCTTCTTCCTCTTCTTTACCATTCGCTACGTCATAGTCCTTTATCGCGATGCTTCGACGCGAGAGCATCTCGATCGTACTGTTCTTCACTAGCTCCATTCTTTTCTTTCTTTCGTTGCTAAGAGGAACTCGTTCCGCTAAACTGTGCGGACCATTCGAACGACAACGCGGGCTATCTAGCGTACCATTAAATTCGATTACATAACTTATCACAGATGATTCACTTTTGGTTGACTTTCACTATCGTGGGTTGCTCTCGGTGCCGGTTCTCACGTGGCTAACGTTCACATGGCCGGTGTTTTGCACTTTGGTACTCGTCACATTGTCCCGTTCACATTTCTCCATTAATTCCGTCGAAGAATCATCGTCATTCGCATTGTCCAATTCCATCGTCAACGGTTAGACACATTTCCACTCCTTTCGCACTACTAATCCTAGGTTTCTTAGCTCACAAGTTCCTTTGTTCTTACACCACTTCTTTACAAAACGAAACTCCCAGAGTTTCCACGGACCCGTTGCGTTAGTACCACCGAACGATCTGCATAATCCACGAATGAAATGGATGCACTTTTTGCCGGTAAACTTTCGCGACACTTTACCCAAAATTTACGCTGCTCTCGTAGGGTCACACTCGCCTAGCAGTAATTTTTTTACGGGACGGCCGCGGAATAATCACGCTAGTTAGGCACGACAAAGTTGTTGAGTATGATGGAAGCGAGAACGAGAGAGAGAGAGAGAGAGAGAAAGGTAGATTGTGCACGAACGCTGGAAGAGAAGCTTGTGTGTACGCGTTCGGGAGGCCCCAGCAAACTGACTGACTGAGAGGCCGAGTAACGAAAGAGCACGTCCAAAGGCACTTGTGTCCGCTCGTAACGCAGTGTCAACCAACACCGGTGCTAGATAAGCCCTACCATGCTACCTCCTCTCCCGCCGAGAAGCAAATCGGCTTCGAGTGCACCCTCAGCGCTCCTCTATCCCACATTTGTATATTTGTGTGTGTATATATATATATGTGTTTGTGTTTGTCAATGTATGCTCGTTTGCATGTGGGTGCATGGGAAGAACATTTTGTTCTTACGAGTCTGCTGCCTCCAATGTCTCATCTAATTTTCTTATCTGCCTATTAGTCAGGTTGCCGGGAGTTTTCTTTTTTCCCGCCTCGAATTTAACGGCGACAGCCTCGCGTAGATAAGAGCCAGGCAAGAGCAATTAAGCTGATCGCGAGGTGAGAAGGAAAGTGTGCGTCACACTAGGGTGAGTTTGGTACAAAAAGCCGGAAGAGAGTGTCAGGAAGAGCAGGCGAGCGAGAACGAAACGAACTCGCTAGGAAATGCTAGATGCCCCGTTGAGCCCGTGAGCCGATTGCAGTAACACCAGGAACAGGTTTTTAACGCGAAAAGTGAAAACACGTGCCCTGACACGGCACAGAACCCTGGTGTGTTGGCGAGTAAGCGTGCGAGCGAGATAAAAGCGTGTACGGAAACATCGATATCGCGCGTCCACGGGACTGAGGACGTTGGAAAAAGGGTAGGTACATAGACCGTGTACGCGCAATGGCTCTCTTCGTACCGAGCAATTCTCTAAGAGTGCACGTACGTTCGTATATTCCTTTTGCACTTGGCAAGTCTGCGGCTAAAGAGATTAGAGAAGACCGTCGACTCTGGAAGCCTCTCATCGGACACACGACACCGTGCGAGGCCCGTGGGTCGCGACACTTTTTTTCCAACGACCACAAATCTCCTGCGGCCAAGTGGCGTGTCTACCGAAAATCGGGAAAGCCACCGCGATAAAGTTTATGGACCGGCTGTTGCGCGATCCGTTTGCCGTTCTGATTCCAAAGAGTAAAGTAAAAGAAAGAGGAGAAAAGCGAATGAAAGAGAAAACCAAAGAAGAAGCAGAGGAAGGAACGTTCTCGCAAGCGTGGAATGCCGGAGAGTCGTAAAACCGTATCGTTGCCAGCCGTAGTAGTATGTACTACGTGGGTTTCTCTGCAGAAATCTTGGCTGGAGGGAATAGTGTGGAATAAGCGATAAAGCATCCGCAGGAACGGTGCTGAATCTGGCGCACTTGCTGCACCTTGCATCGCGATAAACTCTCAGCATCTTTAGCTTACTCTCTCCTTTGTGGTCAAGAGAGGGTGGAAACTGTTGCAAGTAGAGACGGGGTGGTACATTCGCATTCCAAACCGCGTGAAACCGAATCGAAGAACGCCCTCTTTGGAATTTGCTCCGCTGACAAGCTCGATTAGCCCTAACAGCACTGGTGGTGTGTCACAGTTGCGTTAGTTGGAGGTCGATGAGCCGGAAAAAGGTGGCGACACCCTAAATGCACGTTAATTACGCGATTACGAATATCGTCGCGCAGTTTGCGAGCATATTCCAGTGGGTTTTCGGCGCATTCTTGGCGCGGCATACTCGTCCTCTCAGCTCCCCCTACCACCCGATTACGCCTGCGGCGTTAAATTCTAATTTTAATTATTTGAGATTGCAGCCTGCAGTGGCTGGGATTCCGTGGCCGCCTCGTACCCGGCCATGCCCGCATTACATTATGCACCATCTGCATACCATTTTGTAGCAGCCAGTTGGAATTTTGTCGCGCGTTTCATCGGCCCGGATTAAAAGGGAGTGTACTGCTCGTGGGGACAAGCCACGATCGAATTACCGCACCGAGCAGCCCGCACCTATACCACCAAGTGCCTCCGGATGATTGGAAACAATTAACACACTGCTTGTCCGGTAAACTCTCCACTGTACGAAGACTATCCGTTACTCGAATGAGAATAAATATAAGCGTTTGTATCCAATTTCTATAGAGTTTTATCAATAAATACTTTTACCACTAAATTGTACTGCTAAACTAGTTTCCGAGTTTTGACAAGTGCCACCTGGAGCAACATTTTCCCATTCCTACGTATAGAATTGTATCGATACAGGTATTAAAAGGGCGACAGACAAAGTGAGAGTGGAGCAAAAAGAGTGAAGTCTATATAGCGAGTAACTACACGATGAGTGACTCAGAGAAGGACGATTACCGAAACGACTTGTTCTACTGACGCGATCCGACCAGCAACACTGCTCTTTAACCACTTCGAGCTTAATTCGATCAATTTCACCAGAGGCTGCTGTGGTCTTTGACGTTGAGCAGTGACCCCGCTCGAATTGCGGTCACGACGCTCGTCGAGAGATGCGGCTGCTACTCTAGGAGGAAAAACATCAAACTCGATACTAGAAGCTATCGCGAATAGGAGGATAAGCCGGTTTGTCGAGTCCTGCTCTCATAATTACCGTGCCACGAACAGTCGGTAGCATTTGGACTATTTGCTTTAGCGTGTATATTCGACGGGTGTCGCGCGTGGAACTCCCGGAACTTCGGCAATTACATTATAGCCAGGCGCACTGTGTACCATGAGTTAATAAGATGAATGGCACACGATTGTTGGCACCCGTGACTACTAATTAATATCGTCAAACTTCATCATCGACTAAGTACTATTACCAAACTTTCTCAAGCACGGCTTTGTTTCCCAATTACCCACAATATTCCTCGCCATCTGTCGAGATTGAGCAACACTCTTCAAACCTATTCACACCTATCTATTACCGAAAAGGTTAATGATTCGCGAACGAGAATAACTAAATAATCGAGCAAAGGGATTCTTCTTTTATGATATACGAGCCTCAGCTTAGAAAGCCAAACAAATGAATATTTCCTTCAGAAAGGGAATAAGAGTATAAGTAGACGAATTCGAGCACATATATCCTAGGTTCCGAGAATCCGAGTTCCTATACACCTGACACGATAACAATAACCGATTGAAACATTCACAATAGGATGCGCTTCAGCTCAGGCGCCAAAGTCGCTTGCAGCCGGCTGCAGGGCGTTATCTCACCGTGAGCAGACACGTAGAAAACCATTTGACTCTTCACCCAATTCCATTTAAATCTCCAACATTTCGTGGCCCGTTATCCTGGATTTGCCCTGCGCCCGTGTACACGTGTTCATGGGACAAACGTTACCCGCGGGTTGACGTTAGTACGGCTAAAGTACGGCTGCATTTCAGGGTGCTGGATGGTTGGTTGGGTGGTTGGTTGGTTGGTTGGTTGGTTGGTTGGTAGGTAGGTTCCTAGGTTCGTTGGCGCACGTGTGTCTCCGAACGGCCGTGTGCATCCCGCATGCATGGATGCATGCATGCATGCATGCATGCGCGCGAAGCTAGCTACGTGTCGCAGTATGCGGGGGGTTTCTAACGAGTAGCGACGTTTAATCGGATATTCAGCGAGCACGATCCTCCAGGCTCGAGGTAAAAGAACCGAAAGACCGGGCGGGAAGGATCGCAATCGAGCCGGGATATCGGAGGATTGGCGCAACTGGCCATTCCCAAGGAAACGGGAAAACGAGCACAGGGTACCTCGACGATCTCCGATACGGACTCCCCTGGTGGAAGGAAGCGTAATTTGTATAACGCGAGCAGCACGTCGATACAGATAGTGGAACGGTGTCGAGTACAAACGAGACAGGTTCCGAATTCAAGTCTGTAATAGTTTTGCCTCTGTCCTACTCTCGGTCTCATTGACTGGCTTCCCTTTTTTTCAGTGCTTATCTATAATGAAGCCGTCATACACCCTTTCGAGCTGGTACACGCCGGGAAAAAGGTGTTAACGCATTTTCACTGGGCCCCTCGTTATCGGCTCCTCGTTCCAGGATATAGTCGAGACAAATCCCCCGTGGGCATGCGGCAGGAAATCCAGGCCGGTTCTTATCCAGCTTGAAGCTTGACGGGGCACTATTTTTGAGGGACTTTTCTGCCGGCGACAGCGCCCGATAGTTGCCGTGGTTAATCAGATATGACAACGACAACGACGCATCAACTGCCATGAATGGGCCGTAACATAATTAAGATTCCAACGTTGGGTGGGTGTGCGCGACCCTAGTGTCTATCTCTCTTCGTTCCTCTATCGTAACGCGTCATCCATGAGAAAGGAAGAACGAAAAGCTTGTCAGACGATGGAGTCTGCATCGTCTCTTTCCTCGTTTTTGCTGCTGCTGCTGCTGCTGCTGCTGCTGTTGCCCGCTAACAAAAGGTCCGCGACCTGGCAGATTACGCTCTAAACGATTATAAATTCATGAAAAATACTCGGCTTTCACGATATACTCATTATGGGCAGGTAACGTCGTCGCTATTGATTAAAGAAGATGACAGCTCAAAGGGTCGAATAGCTGTTCGCGCGGCACCTTTGGCCACTTAAATCGCACGCTCGCTGTGCGCGAAGATAGAGGAGCTTATTAAAGGCTGCACTTTGGAAAAGCTTGTTTCCACGCTCCACAGGCACCGTTTTCAATACTCTTGGCAATTCCCTTCCAGCTTCTCCGATAATGTGTTGGCGACCGATCGTGAGTCATGGCCTCGTAAATCACTGCGCATAATGTATACCTTGCGTAACGCGCATGGTGAGTGGTGGCATTACACGTTGACCGCTGTGTCACCCGAAATCTGGGTGACAGCTAGGTTTCTGTGGGGTCGGTTTCACTTGCAATCCCATCGTATGTATAAAGTAACGTTCAACAGTTCTCATTAGTAATTGGAGTATTCGAGTATTCCTGAGAATGTGTTCGATGTGATTGAACGATCGAGTGGCATGGTACGATTGGAATCCGATGTTTTGATGGTGGTAGTTCGCCCCATAGCGATCATCCGAAGGGACGTATAAACGTAAGGATAAAGATGAGAGAAGATAGAGATAGAGGAAAGCCAGAAATAACCGAGGCTTACGAGGCAAAGAGAGAGAGAGAGAGAGAGAAAAAAAAAGGGAACGACGAAATCTCGCCAAGTTGCCCCTTCTTCGAAGACTGCTGCTGTTGCTTCCTTCGTGCTTTCCTCTTTTCTCGTCTCTCCTCTCGTCTGAGCACGCGGTGGCGCATCCACCTCCTCCTCCTTCTCGTCTTTCTCATCCTCCGTTCCTTTGATCTCGTTCTTCGTCTTTCTCTCCTTGCGTCTCCAGCTCGTTTTCCTCCTCCCCATCTCACTCAGCAGCAGCTTCTACGCGATGTGCCAGCAGCCGGCAGAAATCTCGTCGAGCGTCTGCATGAGAGGCCCTCGCCGAACATTCACTCATAATCAAGCGGCTCGAAACAATTCGTTGCCTGCTGCTTCCTCTCTCTCCCTCTCTCTCTTTCTCTATACATATATGCCTCCTTTAAGACTCGATGAACGGGCACGCGAATCAGCCACCGGATGCAACGATTTGGCTTGACATCCAACGGCTCGAGAGACTCGAAAAGCGCGTTTAAAATTGTGCAAGAAATTCCTCAAAAATCACTACATTCGCTAGAAAAAGAAAACGGGTTTTTACTGATCTACCCCTAAAATTACATAAACACTATCCGATTCGTCATTTACTGTCATAAAATTGAATATCTCCAAAGACATGCAGATTTCACAGTTCGACGAAGCTTCACAATAGAACGGACGAAATGAAGAATCGTGCGAGTAATTCGTCTGATTTTGAAGGCCTCGGCAAGTGGAACGTGCTAAAGGCAACACGAGGTACAAAAGACCGTTATGCTGGTAGAACATTGCGAAACGACGACGCGGGAAAGAAATGGGTCAAACGATTCAACTGGCAGCAGTTGGTCGCTCTGCTCTGGCTCCTTGCCGGAGGAGGACCCGTCGAGGTGCAGAGAAATGCATTCAATGTGCTCGCTTCATCGTATTCAACAACAAGCTGGACGCTTGACCCCGCGTGAAAAAACACTGTCGACGCAACAACCCTTGCAATCCCCCGAAACAGCCTCCAGATAACTTTCAAAGAAGCCTGTTTCTGTCGGTAGATTTCACGATTCAAGAAATTTCCTAAAGAATCTGAACGTTAGCAAAAAGGGATTGACGTTACCGAGAAAAGACTAAATTGTAAAAGAGGCTACTTTAAGCTGGACTGGGAAAGAAGCTGTACCGACCAATATGATTAAAAGTCGAGGGAGTGTAATCAGGAAAAGCTGTTCTTTGATGGCAATTAAGGTTTTAGAATCTTTTAAAGATGTTGATGCTACGGGGTCAACGACATCGACTTGATCGAAAGCGAGAAGACTATCATCAGAGCGGTAAGCTTTTAACGATGAATAATACGTTTCGAAGGTTTTTCCTGAGTATACTCGTAAAGCGATATCGTTCGTTATCTTTCTCTCTTTCGCTTACTTCCTTCTTTCTTCGATTCTCTTTCTACCCTGTTCCATGCAAGTGCACTAGACTTCCAGCTGAGCTGGTCGGTTCCCCGAATCCATTCAGCATTACTGGCGCATATATTTCACGCGATGAAGCGACCGGAAAAATTTTCGTGCAAAAACCATACAACTTCTCTTTTCGTATTAAAACTCTTCCTCGTTCTCGAGCGGTAGGGCGACCTTAAGAAACGTCTCCTGAGGTGAGCAGGGAAACTTCCTCAATTTGTCATTCTCTGCTTTAGGGAAGGTGAAAGAGAAAACGAGGCCAAAGGGTACAAAGAAGAATCAGAAAAAAGAGAAGCTCGAGAGGAGGGGGCCGCGCGCGCACGCCAGCCTGGCAGAAGCGGCCACTCGAAAGAAAGGGTGAACTCGAATCCGCAGTCGAGCTACAACTAGTTTATAGCAAGAGCTGAATTCTCTTGTTTCAAGTTAACAAAGACAGTATACATGGGCCAACCGAAAAGAAGCATCTTCAATTCGACTAGCGTCTCCTTCTCGAAGTGAAGCACGCGCCAAAGTTTATCTCAAATTCAATTACGATCTCGAGTACCGATCGGGGGAGATTCGAGTGCCGTGACCTCCGATTGGGAACCGACACTCAAAGGGCATAGGATTAATCGGTCTGTCGGTATTGACCCTCCGTATTTCCAGTTTTCGGGGCAAACAGACAAGAGGCGCGACAGTATCGTGCTATCGGAGAGAAGAAAGGGCTCTCGCTTTATGACCACATATTGACCCAGGGCGATATCGGTTCCCGGCGAAGGGAAAGGCGGGACGAGCCGACCATTAAGGAGGAATTCGAGTACCAGCGGCAAACTCGAGGAAAAAAGAAGCAGAGCGCGCGAGCGCAGACGTTTACGACCTGTAAAGAGATCCATTTCGTCGAGTGCATTTGAACGTCGACAAATACCTCCGAGGTGGTAGTAGAGGAGCAGGAGGAGGAGGAGGAGGAGGTAGAGGATGAAGAGAGGCAGAGGATGAAGAGAGGCAGAGGAGAAGCGAGAGCAGGGGTAGCAGGAACCTCAAGGAGGAGTAAACTCTTAAGCACTCGTAGCCTCGGAGGCTGGAAGCCTTGAAACCGCTCGCTCCCTTTCATCCTCTTTCTCCTCAAGCCACCGTCTCCTCTTCCTCCTCTCGCGACTCCTTCGAGAGATGAGTATCCCGAGAGCTCTTTGACTAGGCGACAAGTCCGGCTAAATTACTATCGCTCGCGAATAAACGAACGAATCAT
The DNA here is from genome assembly GCA_963989405.1 of Trypoxylon attenuatum. NCBI lineage: Eukaryota > Metazoa > Arthropoda > Insecta > Hymenoptera > Crabronidae > Trypoxylon > Trypoxylon attenuatum. The sequence continues at coordinate 3,363,752 of OZ022496.1, read as the reverse complement.
CCCCTGAGCGCATCATTTGCATAAGCGCGATCCGTGAGAGAGAGAGAGAGAGAGAGAGAGAGAGAGAGAGAACGCGCGCCTTTCTTCCAATCCACCCTCTGCTGCTACCTCGTCAACCGAGGGAGCATGCATCAAGATTCAGAACTCGGAAACTGTTAAAATATTGACTTTTCTATCCCGAAATAAATTACAAAAAATATTTACCCCGAATAATTATGGCGTAGAGCTGAGAGATTTCAAATTATTACTCTTGGTCCAACTGAGGTTTTAATCAAAACCTTCATAGAGGTGTAAACTTTAATAAATCTTTATAGTATAGTTCGGGTTTTAATTATTCCAAGTTGTTTGAGGCTATATCCATGGTAAATACTGGAAACATAGTCACGATCAGCGGAGGTTGCTTCTGGTAAACCGATCCGCTCGCTCTTATTTCCATGAAATCAATCCGAACGCAGTCAGCTTGGGAAGGAGGACGCGCAATTAGGTGACATTAGAAACCAAAGATGACGAAGGACTACGAATAAGCGGGAACACAGCCAACTGGACTTTCTAAAGCGGATGGCCTGATAGCTGGAGGAATCGAGCGGTAGAAACTGTACTACGAGAAACAGGCAGGAAAGGTTTCGCCCTGGAAAATGCTGAGTCCGTAATCGAATTATTATCTCCCGTCCCGGGTAAAGAGGCGACGGGCTGCAAACAGAGCGGCTTTTGATCGCGCGTGCAGTATGCAAATCCGGGAGGGACAGAGAGCGAGAGAGACAGAAGAATAAGAGAGAGAAAGAGAAAAAGAGAAGGGTTTCGTATCGAAACCGGTCGTTTGGGGCTGGCCAATTTCATCGGCGTATTTCACGCGTCAGTATGCTATACTGTTCAGCATTCTTTTCTCGTGGGTTTAGTTAGCAACAATTTTGCACGTCCCCACTAATTTCAACCCTTTCCTATAAACGGTATTATTCGAATGTCCATCTACAGCTACAAGCCTCCGATAGAATTTCTTCTTCGAAAGTTCTACGGTGTAAAAAAGTGACGGCGTGTCAACCCCCCATGGGACTATCCTCGAAATTGAGAGGTGCGATTAGCAAGTTGTCGGACCGGATCCCCGCCACTTTAAATGACGCTTAGCCACACGGTGAGGCGTTCAATTTTTACCAGGCTCTCAAAGCGCTTGAAAAATTGCTCGAGCATCCCCGCAATCCTCGCAACGGGAGTCATTCGCCAATTAACATTAAATCCCTGCTGCGACTGGCGCATTCTTCTACCAACGAGCGATTTATGGTGCATCTCTTCGAGCTGCCTTAATGCACCGTTCAGACTGCTATAAAATCATCGACATTCATATATGTCGGTGTAGCCACCCCCCCGCGGTGATAGCGAGACGCGAACACGGAAACTCTCAATGTCTCGATGACCGATAATTGCAGCATAAACACGGTAATTATGCAGGGAAATTAATTGATCCGTGGATCGAATGCCGCGAGCATCGCTTTCTCTCTCTCTCGTCCATTCACCAGCTCTACCAGTTTATTACACATACGTATTGGATCGAGGATAATTCCCCGCGGCCACTAATACATACTAGCAATAGCTAGCCGCTAGCGTCTGTCCAATATATCTTGGCACGAGACTACCGCGCCAAATGAGTGAAGAGCGTTCGTGCCTGTCTGCAAATAAACCACCGGCGCGGCGCCTACCTAGCAGCGCAAATAAAGAGGTTTATACTGAGATCCGTGAGTAATTGTTTACACGTAGCCCAGTCCTCCCATCCTCCTGCTCCGCGTATCCTTTAAAGGCCCATCGCGCGGGGGCCGAGTGAAGGGGTCGGGCTGGACGACTGGCCGATGAGTCGCGCGCGCAATCGGTCCGATCTTGCGCGCGTATCCGCTCTGATCCTACACTGGCCGCGCCGTGCCGCCACTGATTTTTCACGACAGACCTCCCACGCGTACTAGTACATACACGCGCGAGTCGCCTGTAATCACGACTCGTTCTCGGTCACATTTTTCGAAAACACAACACTCACTTTTACACTTGCGCACAAACTTCAAGACACTTTTCTACTCCAATTTTGCGGAAGAAGAGCGCGCGTGCGCTCGCGCGCACTCCCGCGACTCGCACGTACTCAGGTAGGCGATCGTGCGGACGACTGCCGGTGGGAAAAATTAGGTAGGGAGGAATTAAAGGGTGAAGAGAGGAGGTAAGAAAAAAAAGGAAGAAAAGCGAGAGAGAGAGCGACAGGCGTTCGCGCCGAACCGAGCGGAAGCCGGCTTATGCGGCTTATGCGGCTGCCGCCTGCGAGTCACCTCGTGCCCGGTCCCTGGGTCCCCGGCCGATCTCGGATACATTCGACTATCCTCGGCTCTACTCGTCCGGAGCCGCCAACTTGCGATAACACAGGGATCCTGCTTATCCAGGGTCGGCCTATGTTGCCACGACCCTCGGACTACATATTCCATTTTTTACAATTGTCCCTCGTCGGAATATAAACTTGAGGAAGTAAATGCACGTAACACTTCCTCTAATGAGATCCATCGATCATTCACTACTACCAATCGTAATTAGCCTTCGAGCGGGTGCAATGCAATAAGAACTTTTGCACTGTCATGTTTTTCGCGTGGTTGCAAAGCCAGACGCATCATCGATAACCGGAAGTAAACGCGGTGCAGGATATACGAGGGGAGAGAAAGCAAGCGAACAGTTACCACGCAGGCGGTTTTTGCCGATTGTGTTGGAGCAATAGAAGCTATCCGGCCGCGACAGACAGAAAGCAAACCCGCGCTCACGACCCACTAATCGATAATTAATTAAACCTCGATCGGGCCTAAACTAGTTGCTAAAGTAATGAGGGTTTAATTAACTATTAATTGGACTTGGCGTGGGCGAACCAATTAGCAGTGTTTTATAGGATGTGGGTGTGTTCCTGCCACCCACAGGTTTTCACTTCAATAGACTCTTCTTCTTTTTCTGCTTTCACGTATTGAAAACGATCCGGAAGATGAGTTTGGTTTTGCGACACTTTTCTCGTTCTGTTTTACCAACTTTTGTCAATTTCTTTCTTTTTGCGATTTGCCGAGCAGAGACTTTCTCCGAAATACAATCGTTTCTAACATTTCTGCGACAAGGGATATGTCAGCCATACTTGGTAATGCCAGTGTTAATCCGCGAGTATACATTATAGAAACAGACACGCCGGATAAGCGATGAGTAATGGCCAGCTCGTCAATTATAAATACGATTCAGGAAGTTTAGTTTAAGCAGGACTCGTAATTTATCTCTATACGCGTTGCTTTATTTTCTATACGTACAGTGATCGTGGCTTGCTCGACGGTTCTATCTACTGAAAGTAATCCCCAAACGTTTATTATTCCGTTGCTTATCTCGCGCACATTTCAGCTCGACTACGCGCGATACTGACTCGCGATTGGTACTCGTGGGCAGCCTTCGAGCCCTTACCCATTCTTAATCCTCGATGAGCATTGAAATATCACCCCCGTTATTTCGCGTGCACCAGAACGGCTGCTTAATCGCAAATTTCCGACGAACCAAGCGCATCAGAATAATTTGCGAATTTTGTCGGAATCCACGCATCGTAACTGCTCATACGCGAATTATTGGAGTTCGATCATTTTTTGCAACAGCCGTTGAATTCTCCCCAAATTATATAATTTCCCAAAGACCACATTTCGACCGAAATATTATCGATAATAGCCAAAAGGCAATTAGGAGTAGAAAAAGAAGGGGTGATATCGCGAAAGCATTAAATATTATATTTTGGCTAAATTATCTAGACACATCTGCTCCAGACCGGATGCAATCACGCATTCCACTCATGCGAATGGAGAAGGATCGTCGATTTGTGTATTCTGCCGACTCGAAAGCAAACTTGACGCGAGATCTGCACACAGTATCACCCGGATTTGCTAAGGATGCTTGAGTCAATAAAAAGATTGGATTCTTTTGAGTTTTCCATTGTGCGAAATCGTGAAGCGCGCGTCGTTTCTAACGTCTTCTCTTCCATTACCAGTTCCTTAAACGCAATGTAAATTTAATGGATCTGGGCGCAGAGCACAATGTCGGGACAACGAGCCCTTGGCTCATCCATAATGCATCAGTACCCTTCTGCTGGCAATGTTACAACGTAATATCGCAACATCCACCGATCCCCACGATTTCCGCGGAAATTTTCATGCAACCGAGTGCCGAAACGCATCTTCTTCCCTTTGCCGGTTCGAAAGAGCAGGTCGACTGGAAGTGGGCCACGAAGGGTATGTACGTAAACTCCACAATATCGAGGAAATAGATCCGCCCGGCTCATTGGAATATCAAAGCCTAATAGATATACAGCACCATTCGCGATCGTTGCCAGTGCAACCGTTAAAGTAAAGCCAGAGTACATAACTCGATGGTAAAACTTTTAACTCACTGTACACAAGGTGGAAGCCAGAATAATTAAGAAACCAGTGTCCACTTTCCATAGGAAGCCCGCGTCTCAATTACATCCTTTGCCGATCAATCCTGCCACGGTCAACGAGGGTCTGGAATGTCACTGATCTGGTTATCAGCCAGTGCGCATCGTTAGTCGTCCGGACTAATCGAAAGTACAACATATGTATATATATATATGTGACATGTACTCAGGGACAGGATTGTGAAAAGTAGGTCGTTGAACTCGAAAGTTCCGTCTCCGGCTGGGTGATACGCATTATTTGGCTGCGAGGGGCGGTCAGAATTGAACGCATCGCTGCTTCGAGACAGGGTCAATGGATAATGCTCCTAATTGTCCACTTCCGCTGGTGTCTGAACACTAGGACTACCAGCGATCGCTATTGAAATACATATATGTATCTTTCTTCCATCGACGATAAGCTGCTTTTGAAAATCCGTGACCGAAGGAAAAAAACCAGCTTTCAGCTTAAATCCATTGATACCATAGACACACGAAATCGTATTGGGGTCGCTCAAAGTACATAATTCGTGTGTAGCTTTCCACGAGGAAACTAGCGATATCCGTTGTCAATAATTCCGATGTGCCGTCTAATTATTGATGCAATCATCCGCAATCGCGACTGAATCCCAATTGAAATTGAGTTTCTAGTGTTCGATGGAAGAGCGAGGTAGCACTACTACTTTCTCTATTGGTAAGAGAGATAGGTTCATTACACCGGTTCATTGATACGTCTGGCCAGACTCACTAGTTTCGTTTATTTTCGATATCTGCTTTCTGTACTCGACTGATCGCTCCCACCTGGGGGTCTTAAGGACTAAACCCAGTGACTAAACTTTGTTTTTCTTTCTCCAATTAACCGTCCATAATACTTTCTGCCTGTTTATCCTGCCACTGCAATTGCTCGAATGACAACGCGTGGAACTGTACGGTATATGTATTCGAATGTGGCTGGCTCTGTCTTTTGCGGTGGGACGGTTTGCCGGCTACAAATTTACTCAGTAATTAAGCAATTAGCGGGCCAGCGCTAACTGACTGATTAAGTACCCTCTCGTTGCTGGCTGGATTAATACTGATGCACTGGTCGTTCGTTCCATTCGCATATCCTAGATCGAAAATCACCTAGCATCATTTTCCGAAAATATCCAAGATTCTATGCTAAAGAATGCCAAAGGATTGTTCCTTGACCGGAAACGTAAAAATTATGGGGAGGGAAAGCCTTTGCACAACTTCACCTTCGGTAACCAGATCGGCAAATAGATCGAAGCGGGAAACTCGGAATAATTCGAAAGATAATCCGATAGCGTGTGTATAATTTGAAAGATGGTGTTTGAGTTTCGAGCTGGCCCGAATACGTGTAGTATGCATTCGTTCGACTGGTCCTTGGGTCTTCGAGTGTACGAATAGCTAGCTGGGCAAAAGTGCAACGGTAGTAGTTGGTACCGAATGCAATGGTATAAGTGCGTGGGAGCGTGCGGCTGGATAGAACCGCCTCTGGCTATATTCCCTGATTGGGCTTGGCCAAGCTTCCTCCTCTTGCCTTGCTTCCTGCTTTGCATACCTAACTACGGTGGAGGAATCCTCCTCCGCGAGACGACTCGAATCGCTCGGTTCAGCTTAATTTCGAGCTTAAACCCCAGATATCTCGCGATTGCCAGCAGTTCGTACTTTTCGAAGCTTCTACGTTGCGCATCTGGCTTCTCCTTCGACTATACATAATTCTTCCGCGCCTTTAAAACCGTCCCTTGTCACTCTCTGTCTCACGGTTAATCAGCTATTACCAGTAGAATATTGTTCCGCCCAGTATTCTCGAGGAATTTACTTGGAGCACTGCCAAAAGGACGCTGCTATTTGCAGAGTAAATAGTGCTTGGTCAGTGCGCACTGCAAATGCATCCCTGGCCCTATTTCCACTTGGAAGCGAACATTTCCTTTGGGTGGGATGGCTCGAAAATCCGAGAAATCGCGATGATATCCCGATAGACTTCTTTGATTGTTTCTCAAGAGTAGCAAGAGCGGCAAGAGCTTCCGGTTGCAGCCTGCAGCGCGTCGATACATTTGAGGTTCATTAAAACTACAGACAAGTTGGAAACCTCGTTCGCCAGCTCCAAGGAGAATTATCGAGCCACGGTCGAGGGTGAAGCAATCGAAAAATCGGGGAAAATTCGAACCACTGACCCGACACTCGAGCGCTTGGCTAAAGAATTGTGGTCGCCTCGAGACTCTGCTGGAGATCGGTCTCTCGAGAAGAAATTGAAAAAAAGTGACTGGTTGACTCGGTTGACTCGCAGTCACTTGGGGGAGATTCTCCTAGTCGAATTAATATAAGTGGAGGATAGTTGAGAAAAGAGAGACACGCTCCGACTGCCTTGGTATTTGGTCGAAAAAAGGTGTCGCTCTTAATTACCGGATAGTCGATAATTAAACCTCGTCGACGGTGGACTACGGCTAGCCATGGAATTTCAAAGTTAAATTGTGTTTCGCTCATGAATTATGCATTTGCGGTACGCGGCCACTGCGCTCTGATTGCGCGGAAACTTTGATCTTTTCCGGGTAGATATATTCTTTTGGTCAAATAACCGCTGATGCGATGCACCTTTAATCGACTGACTTTTCTCTCTTTTCATTCTCTTTTTATCTCTTTCTCTCTTTCTCTTACTATCACAGCTCGCTGTTCAAACCACTTATCTCGATTTAATTCGCGCTGACGTTCCTCCCTTCGTTTTTATCAAGCTTTCAATTCTGTTTATGGGTTTAGTTAATTACCAGACGCGAAAGTATGCGTTTCAAATTAGTTGGTAAGGGGAGGGGAGGGAGGGAAATCTTAAATCATGAATTTTCCAGTAGACTCGTCAAATTTTCTTCTCGATTCTCGGTGCGGTTTGCTCGATTAACCGAGAGTACCGGCAAATGAAATTCCTCTGGTTACTATAGCCTTCGGGTATGCCCTTGCGCAAAGTTAATTAAAGTTATTTAAAGATAAGTTACCTCTCCACGATAGTGAGATAACTGAAATGACTTTGATATTGTGTCGTTCATTATCTTTCCCAGGGTAACGAAATGCCACTGCTAATTGAGAATTCGCTCGATCGGTATCCATTTACTAGTTATTTTAGCCGAAAAATGTCCAGCGTAATAATAATTACTCCCTCCGGCACTTGGTTTTTTGATTATAAGAAAAATTGCGAGTTTTGGATAGTTACAATGAGAAATGCTGGAAATGCATTGTGTATCCTGTAAATGCAGTCAAAAATGTCGATATTACGATGGCAGGATAGTTTAATATGACTACGATGGTAATTTTACCTACACCATCGTGCTACGTACGAGGGACGTTCACGATCGATTTTCAATAAATTCCATAAAACTACACCGTAATTGAATTCCCGTCCGACGATGCCAAAAATCACGATTTTCCGAGTGAAAGGAGCCTGGATTTCAAAGTTGGCCAGGCACAGCTTCCTCTTTCAATTAGAAGCGAATCAGAAGCGTCACAGTTCCATAAAAATCACTTTCTACCGAAAACGACGTTTGCGTTTTAATTAACATGAAAAGCCGCAGGGCGCCATCGTCAAGGATAGAATTATGGGGGATCGTTAATGAAGATTCGCATTAATTTCAGACAGCAAAGGTTAATAGTCGGCTCGAGAGGTACGCGAAGTATCGTAGCAGTTTCAAATAACTCTCTCTTTCTTAGGAAGGAAGACTTTAAACATACCCTTTGCGAAAAGAAGACTACGAAAAGACGAGATAGAGAGAAAGAGAACTAATTGTGAGCGAGCCAACCTCTGTACCGCTTACAGACGAACCCACTCGAATTATATTAAGACGAATTCCTCGGCTCGACTCGCTGTTATTTTAAGTCCCGTTGAAAAGAAGTTATTACCTCGTTCGTCGAACTCGTTAAATTCCGGGTTAAGAACCCGACCGACCTCTCAATGTGAAATTACTCGGTTTTATCGCACCATACGTGTGAGGGGCAAGTCATCCCTGAGTACTTTACCAATCGGTGACTGACTATATTATAACACCTTGTTCGAAATGTACCTTTCCCTAACATTCAGATTTCCTTAATTAGTAAATGAAATGTCCATTGGTGGAATTTACAGTGGTATAACGACGATTGGAATTCCGTTAGCCGTCGCCCTATCCCTTCATCGTCTATCCGGTTCCTTAGCCGCAATTAACACTTGACAGGTAAACCCGTAGTGGCTTGCAATTGGTCCCAATCGCCTCTAAGATCCAGAGGGTGCGTGTCGAAGGAGCATCCATCGGCACGTAACACCAAGTCGCAACACGTGCAACTCATACGCGATCGCGTGCACGCACGCAGCGTTGATATCGCTGCCTCTTCTGCTCGACTCTTGGATCAGAGAGTATTCGCGCGTTACAAGCGAGACGATACTCTGGGATATGCAAATTGTAAAACCGCTTATGCGATCAGGTGGTAATGCGTCAAAAAGAACGGAGAAGGTCTACGTTCTATCCACGTACGTAGTATTAAAGTTCGCAGGACAGTTTGAGTTTAGGGATGATTTACCTTTTGCAGTTTTCTACATCGTCCTTTTGTAATTTTCTAATCAATATTATAGAGTTATTATTAGAACTGCGGATTTTTGTGCAAATGTGAATTTTATTATTGATAGAAAAATCCACCTTTCTGAACTTTCTACAGCGTAAGAAAAATTTCAAACTACTTTTTTGATAATCATCTGTAATTTGTTGAGACTTGTAGTATCAAATTTTGGCTATTTTGCATACAAATCCGCAGTCTAATTATTATAAATTTCACGATCCGTCCCGTGTCATCCCCAAGTTTCGGAATAACCATTCGACTCTTTTTGGTTCGCTTCTAAGGGGCTTGAACCGATATTTACAGACGGGAAAAATTCTTTTTCTCATGAGTTTAAGTTCAGTTCTTCAACTTCATGAATTTCAGTTCTGACCGCAGCGTAAGTTCCACGGCAATATAAACGATAGGGTGTATACATCAAAACTATGTTGATTGTTTCTTGCAAGGTAATAATCCAACGGATTCCACCGGCAAACAACAATTTCTCAGGCGGTTCGCGGAAGTACATAGAGTATACCGCAGAATGCGCCATCCGAAGTTATCCCAACTACGCGCTGAGTATTATTCAGAGTATCGTATTGACAGAAGGGAGGCGGAAGGGCGGTTTGGCGCAGAGCTAAGCCCCGATTAAGCGGGCTCGCGGAAAACGAAGGCAATTCTGGTGGAATTCTGGCGCAATTCTACCGGCGCGACGCGTATCGGGATGATCCCCAGAAGCATTAGGTGCAAACAGCCGTGCGCAGTTCGAGTAGCGATCGCATTTCAAGCTGTGTCCTCACTGTACCACCTCTTTCCACTTACGACTTCTTCGTAGCTCGACAATAAACGAGACTAGTATCCCTTGCTCTAGGGCTCAAAACCTTGTCCCGACGAATGGGACCCTCTCGCGATAGAGAAAATTGCACGGACAATAATAATAATAAGAGGGCGAGACAAATCGAGCTTCGTATGAGAAACTTTTTCCTTCGTCTTCTCCGATACCAACTAACCACTACGAATATCGCTGAACATTCTTACTTCCTCGAGCTATATACCTCGATACCATCGGTCCTTTTCGGGACTTTTTGATTCTCGGCTTACACGCCGTAGGAGAAAAGCGATTTCGTTGTGTTGGGAATCTTGATTCGATATATATGTAGCTCGTAGATAAAAAAAAAAGTACCTGACTAACCATAAACTAAAAAGGAAAAGAAGTGAGAAGAATTTCTCTTATAAACTTCTGTTTTTAAGTATTATCCTCTTTTGTTGTGTAAGGAAATATGTACATGGGAAAAAGAGTTTGGTCATCTTTTACACTCAACCCCCTTTCAGCTTGTAGATACACATAGTTCGCTAACTTTTCATCTATGAACAGTACATACGCGTCTTTAGCTCGACTTTTTCACTCGAAACTCTGTAAAGTATCCTTTAAGACGCGTGCTGTAATACCGGTGAATCCTGAGCTCGATGTACGTAATCCAAAACTTTCTACTCTTCGTGGGGTATCGAGCCGATGAAAATTCGTGATGGTCGTTTAATTTAAGTTAGTTCGACATTAAGTTCAACGAGAAAATAGGGAGAACAGCTATTGCGGCCGTTCTGTCTAAAGATAATATTGGCAATAGGGCCCGCGAGCTAATACGTATGGTGCGGCACGACACTAGCTCAAGTATCCTACAAACAAGACCTAGCGCTTTCCGCCACCGTACAGTCGCGGAACTTCGTTCCAGTAATAGTTGAGTAACGAGATAACAACTGATCTGCGCTCGAGCAGCTTCAGTTAATGTTCTACCCTCGTCGAACAATACCTATAGACGGGAAGCAGTGCTCTACATGAAAAACTTGCTCCTACGTTGCAGTGTATGATGTTAGTATAGAATGATACGTAGTTTCAGACGCGAAATACGATTTTGACGCACAGTCATTGATAATAGAACGTCTAAAGGGTTAATATGTATTTCTTGACGATTGGATAAGTGGATAATTTGTAGTGAATAATTCTCAAGTGGCACGTTTCTATTTCAATTATCTATTATCCTGAGAAATATAGGATATAATATCACGAGGGGTGATATTTATAACAAGGAAATATATGTGTCTGGGTAGATTGTAATAAATCAAGAGACAAGGTCTTGTCTCGAGGAAAGTAGAAGAAGACAGACTTTGTATCTATTCCGGAGACAAAAGTTACTCTTGTCTTTGCAATGTTAAAACTCCATAAACAAATTAATTTTTCACATTTTTATAACTAATTTCTGAAAATCCACGTCGAAACGACAGATTTGCATAATTGTTATAAACAATTTGTTTATCCATCGTGGAGATAATGCTAAAATTTTAAGAAACGTCGTCTCCGTCCTATATCTTAGAAGACTGATGTCAAACTGTCATTGCTCCCTGTGAGATCAATTCGTAAAATAGTTCTTTAGACAAGTTCCCATTGCTCAGTGAATAAATCGGTAGTTTTAGTAACTCACGAAGGTAAGAATACCTCGAGTATGTTGAAACACGTTTGTCGAGCGATTTGATCGCACGAATTCCTAGATCAACAGACTCCAGAAGGATCTCAATCTCGGGCCCATCAGAGTAGGGCTCCTCAAAGAAGGGAAGCACAGAATATCGATAGCGATCGAGTCGCGAAGAATAAGGAAATTGGTATTCATATCAGACTACGGCTGGCCCTGAGGCCAAGTCCTCCTCGTCTTAAGGAGGAACGTAAGGGAAATGTTAGGTGGGGCATAGCATCAAAAGGTTTATATATACTCACGTTGGCGGTGTCGTCGAGTTTCCGCTTCCACGCATCGCTACGTTCGATTAGGGCGTTCCACTGCTCCGAAAGTTTGTTCACTTCTCGGCGAATGCTACGCGTCAGTTCGCGTGCTTGCTCCTCGGCACTCCTGTAGCCTCGAGAATCGCCATCCAATTCTCTGCCTGCTGCAACAAACCCACAGCACGTGAGCGGAAAACTTTTCGGTACTTTTCGAACGGTGAACGCCTGCGAATCCTTGACTCTTACTCTCAATTTACCAATTCTACATGTCCTCCGGTCTATTACCGTGCGGATCAATGCGCTGTGTAAACACGAGGAAAGTCGATGAGCGTCTAACTGTCTCCTTACTCTGGAAGTTCTTGTGTATAATCACGGATTAGCGAGTAGTTTCGCTCGACCAGAAAAACCATACGTAAACATACCGACTCGCTACTATTTGTACACATACATACAGGGTGAGTCAATGACCTTGCACCAAACTGAAACCACGTATTTTGGGGGTCAATAGAAGCCTAAAAGTCCCGGAACACAAAGTTGAAATCTCAACCCTTTCGGAATTACAGGGGGTTGAAATTTTAAGTTTTAAAAAATCATATCTTCCGACAGGATAATACTAGAGTCACGGGTCTTTTTCTAGAATGTGTGGGAGGGCCCGAGGTACCTGGAAAAAAATATAAACGACGTGAAAATTATTATTAAGCCACATTATTATTGATTTTCTGTAAACGGGCAAATTTCACGTTCATAGAAGAACTACAAGAAAATCAATAATAATGTGGCTTAATAATAATTTTCACATCGTTTCTATTTTTTTCCAGGTACCCTGGGCCCTCCCACACATTCTAGAAAAAGACCCGTGACTCTAGTATTATCCTGTCGGAAGATATGATTTTTTAAAACTTAAAATTTCAACCCCCTGTAATTCCGAAAGGGTTGAGATTTCAACTTTGTGTTCCGGGACTTTTAGGCTTCTATTGACCCCCAAAATACGTGGTTTCAGTTTGGTGCAAGGTCACTGACTCACCCTGTATACACACGTACAATCTATAACACGAGGATGCATCTCAAATACAATTTCTTTGTGCCTTTCATTCATCACTTTTGCATAACCTAGTCATCTAAGTAACTCGATGAGATCTCGTTTTTTATAAACTGTTATGAATTATTAATCTTTTCAATATTATAAATCGTTATGTAAGAATATTTCGAGAAAATGTTATCTCCCTGATTTAAACTAACGAAATATATTTATGTAAAAATTTGTGTTTTTAATATTCGTTGAATACTATATTTTATAGTGAAAGAACTAGGGGCTACAGGTAGATATATTCGAACTCGGTTATTGTTTACAATTGAATAAGCTTCTGAAGTATTACCCATTTATCACGATCCAGTTTGCATATTTTCGATTCAGTTTTTCATATGGACCCCACCAGTCACCGGATACCCTTCTACATACATGTATATTCGAAATGCCGTCTCGACGTTGTGTCGCATCGCGGCCAAGCCTATCGCTGGGAATTAATTGTCCTATGAATCACCCATCGTATCATGCCGTGCGATTTTTATGCGCATGTTTAGCATTGATAACGGCGAGTTGGCTACCTGTTCGTTGCCTCTGTATCTCGCTGCGTTATGCTGATTTATGTTTATGGTTGTCCCTCGACCGTCGATTCATCGTCGCGTTCGCGTTTAATCGCTCGAGGCCGTCTTCCCGGACCGATTCTCGATGAACTGGTAAAAATTGACGAGGCAAAAAGCTAACTTCCAAACAGGTTAACACATCGACGCCAATTAAAGTACCATTTGTCGAAGTAATAAAAAGGGGAGATATTAATTTTATTACAAGTTTGTTTCCATTAAAGAAAGTTATGCAAATATATCTCTGTATCTAACGAACTGTATCCTTTCGGTAAAAAAAGAAAGTATCCACAGAGATTCCAATAATGTTTCATTCCGGAGAATGTTTTCTTGAAAATTATTTAGACTGTGCCATTTACATTTCCCGTGCCATTAAGGACAAAGAAGATAACTAAACGACCTCGTTTAGTTCGACTGCATCCTATGAAGAAACCTCTTTACATTTACGATATTTATGCACATTTTATAGTGTCTAAGACCTCGCCAGTAAATCTGGCACATAATAAGGAAAGAATATAAAAATACCAGATCGATATTATAAGTGAGTAGCTTCGGATTCTTTTCCGGTGGCTCAGAATCGTTGAGTATATTTCCTCGAATAAGGTATTGTTTCGTCGAAGGCAAAAGGGTGGAGAAGCCGCCAGGAGCATCGACAGGTGGCTGCCAATGGAAAGTGGCAGGGGTATGCAATCTCGAAGTCGAAACAGGTAGCAGCGCGCCGGCTGCAGTGGGCCAATTGTGGGGCGCCAGAGACACCACCACCAAAGCTCTCTCTCTCTCTCTCTCTCTCCCCAAAAACTATTTCCATCGAATTGAATTAGACGCTCGTGTTCTTCATTGCTAAGCCATCTATTCAACAGTTGCCACCTTCGATTTCAAGTCACGTACTTCTTCGCTTTCCTCCCTTTTTCTCTCTCTCGCTTTCTCTCGGTACTTTTGCGCTGTTAGCTCTCCTTAGTCCAGACTAGGATCACTGGTGGTTCTTGGAGAATCCTTAAGATTGATACTCTCGTGTTCCTAAATTTTTCTATTGATTAACACCCTTGTCTTACGTGGCTCGAATACGATCGTTAGAATGTTGCTTCCCTCTATTTAATTACATCGTTTTCTGATTTAGAAAATCAAATCCTATAGATGTCTGTCTGGATTCAATTTGCCATTTGTTTAGTCGAAAATCCTCAGAATAAGTTATACTGATATTATTGGCTCGACGTTGTTTAACAGAATAAAGAGAGTAAGATTGCTATGCGAAGATGTCATAATATCTCATATTTCCCATTGTCCGAGCAAATGTCGACGTTACGCTTGCATCCGTTCGGGCTGACCATGGCCTGTCCGACTTCACTAACGACAGAAGCGTCAGACCGCAAACTCTCGGTCCGAAGTAACACGGATTTGATTTTAGCCGGAGCAAGCTCTTGCTGTTGGACGAAATCCGAATACTTAGTCAGTGAACTCGATATCAGGAATATTGTATAATCCGGTTGGGTGACGGTGCGTTGTCCCGGTTGAAATTTATTGACGTTACCAAGAGGCCAAAACTCTGCTTGATGCCGCGCACGTTTCACTGAACGTGACTCCCGTTTGGTACCGCAGAAATCGTGCACTCATGTTGCAGCCTGTCCTCAAACTGGAGCCTCCTGCTGCTGGCTGGTAATGTTACTATCGAATTTGGATTCTCCGTTCAATGATTCTACGTTCGCTTGATCGACTGTCTTAGTCGATCCCAGTTATCGGCGAGATCACACAAAGAGAGAGAGAGAGAGTAAATTCGTTTCAAGTGGGATTCAAAAATCGAAACTAGTCTCGTGGGGCCAAGAAAATCGAGTCAAGCTTCCTCAACTTGATCTCTTTTCTCTCCGTATACTATCTGAAAACGCGAGGTAAATGGCTTGGCAGCGTAATTTCGGCTTGCTCGACGATTTATTATGTAAGAGATGGGGAACTCGAGATGATACACCGAGAAGCCGGTAAAGTCAAGCGAAAAGAAAGAGGGGGAAGACTCTGCAGAGAAAGAGAGAGAGAGAAGCGTCTTGATATTGGTGCGAGCAGCACTTTCCTTTGGGAGCTCGAGAAGTCCTACCATCGAGTTTCCTCCAGCATCCTCCGGGACGTCTCGTCCAAACCTCACAAGTTCCACTAGTTTCGTCGTACTTCGATACCTGTAACTCGATTGAAACCCTCTCGTGGTTCTCTAGAATGATAGAACGGAAGGGGAGGTCGTCGTCCTCTTCGGTTGAAACCGGGTACCAGGAAAATTGCATTATTTTTCATTTTCCAGGATCGCGCGTGCGCATCAAAGGGAATAACTGATACCTGGGCCACGGTCAGCCAGACGATAAAGCTCCTTTTATCAAGCGAGTGCCTTTGTCAGAGTACGCAGGGCCGCTTGGCGAACAGCAGAGAAAACGTGGCTCCCGTGTGGGTTACAAATGGTGTTTGGTATACCGCGTTACTACACTAGATCGCTTTTATTTTTCATGTCGCTGTATTCTCGGCTCTCAAGCCGCGTAATAAAACGCTCCAGGGCGATGCCGTTTCTCTGGCGCCACTCGCGAATCTATTTTCGAGCATTAGGAGTGCCACTCGCGCGAAGCTTGCTGGACTAAGAGAGTCTTCGGTGGATCCTCCCGCGAATAAATCCCATCTTTCGCATCTCTTAATGCCGCTTGGCTCTTTCGAGCCCGTGGAATTACAAAGTAGAAATATTCCGCTTGTCCAGCCGTGCTATTTCTTCTATTCTACGGTTTTCTTCTCTGCTTTTTCATATCCCCGTTGTCGACAATAACGAATGGCACTCTTTTCTAAGGGCCGTTTCCCTTTTGTTGCAAGAAAGCTTCACCGAGCGAGCCAGGCAAAAAAGGTTCCTGACCTTCTACGTTTGGCGAACTTTCTCCAGCAGAGTTTTCATTGGTGAATTCCGGAAATAGCTTGCGACAACGGACCGCGACGTGGTCGTGTTCAATTTCGAGGAGTCTCAAACGACTCGGTTGGTTTTCTTTGACCGTCGAGTGGTCGAAAGCGGCAGAACAGGAGAATCTTGCGAAGCCTTTCTTGCTAGTAGTTTGCTTCTTAGATCAGTTCTCCGGGTTATCCGGAGTGAAAAATGTGGTGAAGAAGAAAGGATTGGATTGTTGGTTGCTTGGGTGCTTTTGCCACTCGCGGATTTTAGTCGCGCCTAATTGGTATGGAAAATCGCGGCCGCCAGAAGAAAAACCGCGATTAATTGGGGAGAAAGCTCCACTATTGCTCTTAATTACTAGGCTTCCACTATTCGGAACTCAGTCTCGCGTTATGAGACGGTTTCACCGAACTAACGACGAATGTACTTGGCCGAGTTTCTTTACTCTCTTTCACCGGAATTTTCTTCCCGCAATCTCCGCCGAGTGCGCGGGGTCGTTCGTGCCGCTGACTTTTCTCGATCTTGAGATTTACCCCTTTTCAATGGATTCGCAAACGCTCGCGACTTCCGCCAAGTATTCACCGCAACCCTCGCGTTAAAGGGTTGCGTTTAGTACCATTGCCCCCAAGAATAAAATCAATGTCGATACAAATCGACTTCTACAAGAATAACCCTCACTTCTTGGTTCTTTCACCTTATCTTGCTGTCTACCGATAGAACTAACATTCAAGATTCTTAATTATTATGTACTTTGCTAGACCCTAATAAAAGAATATTTTTAAAAAATTGATTCCTGCAGTTCCGGCATCTTGTACAAAATGGAAGAAAATTAACGGATAATAATGAACTTACCCTCTGAATCGGACGTGTCAGACAACGGTGGTTCGTTCGCGATGTACTGTCGTCCGCTGAGTAGATTGTTCTCGACGACCGGGCGTTTGTCTTCCAGCTGCCTTCTGAATCCTCGATGGTCATCCTGGAACGGAAGAGTCACGTGAAATCGGTAGAAAAATTAGATAGAGATTTAAAGTGTGCTCGAGAAATTTGCTAGACACATCCACGACTGACAGAATAAGTAGGCTAAGGCTTTGACAATTCGTCCCCAAAAACCTCATGCGTCCCTTTACCCTGACCCACCCTATTGCATTCCTCAACAATTCGGTGCGAATTGTATCAAACGGACACGTGGTATTTTGGCTCAAAAATTGGTATAGAACTAATTGTGGTGCACCGATTGAACATTGTTACTGCAAACTAGATATCGAGGATTGAATCCTCGCTGATGATATGGCGATTTTCTATTTATTCTATTATAGAATAATTCATTGAATAAATAGATCTTTGGGACCAGTAAATTTCACTGCATTGTTATAACTAACTATAGAGATTAATTGTGAAACCTCGATCGAATGACAACGTAAACGCGAATTTGCCAACTATGGGGACTGAACAGTACCTTCGCTAATTCTCTTTGATCCGCTCGACAGTGGATCTACATCGTTCAACAGGCCAGTTGTGAATAAAACACTGTGTCATGTTTATAGCTGTTGAGAAATTGTCGTGTAATTAACTTTATTTATCGAAAGTCTATCAATCATCCTTTTTTGTCATGGTCTCGACGAGGAACCTATTAATCAGGTCATTATCTATAGTGCTTATTACACGATTAACAATTCCCCATTTGTTCTATTGTTCACTTTGTTAGCGAAACATTCGTACATTCGGGTCTACCAGTTAGCAACTGTATAATGAGCTTTACAAATAAGCACTCCCGCAGGATAGTCTCGAAACCGAACCAGTAATGCTTGCTCCCAAATGAGTCAGACGGGCGCACGCGCGCGGTGAGTAGCAAAATTCAATGATAAATGGTAAATAAAGTGCTGACAATCCATTCAGTCTTGTTAGCTGGTAATTTGGTATTCTCAAGCCTTTTTTTCATATGGCGAAATTCCACGTGGAACTCGTTAGCGCAACTAATAGAACTTCTATACGAGAGAATATTGACCCGGACGTCTCGGCGACCCGTGCCGACGGAAAAATGGATAGAGAGATCCTCGCTATACATCGCGAAATCAATGTAGAAGAGAGAAATGAACGAACACTTACGAGCCTCTCGTGCGCGTCTGGCACCGCGAATACGGTACCGCGTGAGTGTAGATGTGCACGCGGATAATTCGAGTAGGCAAAAAGGCACTTTCGCGATATCGCGCGAGCTCTTCGTTAACGAGATTATCTCTCTCTTCTTCGCCGGTCTCTTCTGTTCTTTCCACGGCTTCAGTTTGCACACGGACCTCGAGAATTCATGCGGGATGAGAAGTGAACTTTTTCCTCCCAATTCCCTTCTCTCTTGCACCTGGTTCATCAGTTCTATTCTAAACGAGCTACAACGCGACCTTCCTCTGACCGCGCCCTTTTTCAGTACCGCCTTTGAGTCATTGCGAGTCTCTTTGCAAGGATGATGCTCAACTTACCTAGTTTCTTTACTCGTATTCTATACAGGACGGACTGTTTTTGAGCGCGAGCGCGCAAGATACAGAGTGTATCATTACGCATAATGGGTACCGTTGTCCTATGACAGTACCGTGTCTCCAAATTATTCAAGAGGCTCGCGTCTAATTTAAAGCAGCACCGACGTTAAGTCTCTTCGAAAAAGCTTCTTTCTTTAAAAGGCTCTCTCAATCGATCCTTTTACCAGAGAGAGGACTATTTAATTAAAAGTAACGATCCTAGTCCTTTCAAAGGGAATCGGAAATAAGCAAATTAGTACTTTAAAACCTTCTACAATTTGAGAATATTCTCCGATTAATGAGAAATCCAAATAAAGTTATAAACGTCTATTAACTTTTTCTCCCCTATGTACTCGACACATGCTACCATTATTATTTCGAGAATATAAATTGGAAGGCAAATGGGGCTTGGTTATTTGAATTTGTAGCAATTGAGTGTAATATGCGCTGGAAAAGTATACTTCATATATCCCAATAGAATCTTCATATCGTTGATTATAATTTTTCATGAAATATGATTTTTTAATTCTCCCTACTCACAAGTATAGGAAGCAAGTAAATTAAGTCAGCAAAGTTCAGGTAGAAAAAGACGATTATACAGTACTTCGGCAGGCGGTTCTCAAAGTTTTAACAGGATCGATTTTACTTTTTCGCGTGACCCGTTCGAGTTTCGGGGGTGAATGCACCGGGAAAGCTTGAATTTGGCATCGAGCATTATTCTTGGCTGTGGTGTATCAAATGGGCCCTAGTTACCGTTAGGTCAAAAGGGAGGGGGTGGGGGTGTACGTCGATTTTCGTAGCTTTCATTAGCCTCTTTTTTGAATATTTCCTATTCAAAGTTCCAGCTTTCCTGTTCGGGCTCTTTTTTCCCGGATTCTTGAGCGTAAGGCCGCTGCTCGCGCGGTTCATTCACGGTTTTCATTCTGTTGCTCTTCAACTACCCTTTGGCTTTTACGCTACGATTCACACTCAACATTTCTGCCCACGGTTCAGTGCCCCTGAGGAAATATTGCACGGCATGTGCTTTGATACGTGCACAATTTCTCGATGGATTGGATAACGCGAAATCAGAAAAAAAGGGTTCAGAAGACATTGTAACAGCTTCTTCGAGGAACGATATACATACTAGTGTGATAAGAAATTAGTTTATAGTGAAAGTAAAGTGTTTTATAGAAAATGATTCGTTTTAAAGTGATTGAAGCTCGCATAAATGGTGTTTAAATTGTCTTTTGTAATACGAAACCACTGTCAGAATAATTTCAACGTATTAAACCCGTTTATTGTATATATCCTGACTTTGTATTATTCGAGCTGCAGAATATCCAGCTTATTGCGAGCTTAGCTGTTCATTGTGACCAATCAAAGTAATAAGGATCAATTGTAGTCTGTTTGAGTTTTGCCAGATAGTGAACTGACGCCCGGATAATTTGGGTCAGTCGACGCTGATTTAGTTGGCGACGGTATGCTTCGAGGAGAAAATCTCGAATCCTCTTAATCGAGAAGAAACAGAGAGACAATGTAGAAACTGGACCTGGTAGGATGAGAGCGTTAATGAAGAAATTGGGAGCAACCAAAGCGAGTTATTCAGGCAATTAAACCCTGCGACACTTTCTAATTGTCCTCTCCGCTTGGAAATGCACGCCGCTATCAACGCGGTTATCAGCTCAACGGGTTAATTATACGGACAACCATCCGTGCGACAACCATCAGTGTTTCTCGTAGCGAAATAACAAGATTCAGGATTGCGGATGGCTGATAATTCCTCAATTCTATACCCATCGAATAGATAGAAATAATCTGCATTACATCGAGTGTTGAAATCGATACAAGTTAAACAACGAGAGAATATTTAATAATTGATTAAAATGTTGAATCCGTCAATTAAAACCTTATTATTGTTATAATCAAGAAAACTAATTGTTAAAGGGAAATATTTAATGATATATATTTGAATGGTGAAAAAATGAGGAGCCTAATTTCGAAGTGGAAACAATTCTTTCCTGTTCTCTCCACCGCGAGTATGTTTCAACACAATGTCGTTAAAGGTGGAAGTTCCATTTCTTTGAAGGGCTCTTAAAAAAATCCGTCGAACCGCTTTGCTCGAGCGATACGAGAACCGAGTGTAGTCGGTAAAATCAATCGTAACTGCAAACCGCGTCGGGGCTGTAATAGTCGTTGGTTTCGTAGGGAGTGCGCGTCGTAACAATTTCTCCCTCTTTTAGCACCCTCGCATTCCTACCGATCAAAACTTTAGGGACGATAATAGTAGCGGTACAATGCACCGAACAATCGGACGATTGTACTTCCTTTCATTTTTCGAGCGCTACTTTGGCTCGTGCTTCGGAAAGTCAGCCTAATGTAGCAAATGCTAAATGTTTTTCTACTCTGTTTCACTTATTCGAGCTATGACAATAATGGATACCGAGACCACGTGTAGCAATTTGATCAGAATTATCGGGAAAAATCGATTGGACACTTGGACTCTCAATTTTAGAGAGAATTCCTGATATTCTTATTATTATTGCAATTAATAAACCTCTTATGTTTTAGTGTCGAAAATTTTGCAGCTATTAAAAAATGAAGATAGAACTTGTATTAACTGTTTGATAGAAAGATTCGTCATTTTGGTATGAATAAATGAGTCAGGTAAATTAGCTTGAATTTTTTACCAAGAAAATTGCAATTAACTTTGACTAGTGTCGTATTTTCGTTAGATCCGAATCCAGGGCATTCGCGATTCTGTGGCCGTAACTTGGCAAGCGACGAGCGGTTTACGACACTTTACGATATTTTACGACGTAAACTTTTACGTATGCGCCTTCAAAGAGTACTGGGCCATTTCGTTTCGACGCGCGAATATGACAAATAAATCATTCCGCGCAAGAGAGAGAGAGGATACACGATGGTATCGGAGTCTCATCGATTCATCCACTAGGCACCTAGTGGCAGTTGCCACCCGCTGGTAGAGAAATTCACGAGCGCGCTCGAATAACCGCGAGCTGACCAAAATGGATATTTTCGTTACGGAGGACCGCGAGTGTGCTTTTTGTTTCAGCGTACTGACACGGTTTCTGTTTCGGTGGCCGAGTGTTTCCGCAGCCACCTCTGGAATACCTCAGAAATTCCGGGTTGCGTTTATTCTGGCTAGCAAGGGAGAGCAGCTCCGAATGGCCCAATTTTCGCTAGGAGCTTTGGCCACGAAGCTGCGCAAACATTTGCCAACCAACCTGGACTTCTTTCTTCAAATTCATCCAAATAACTGGAAGAGAGAGGAAGAAGAGACCAGCGCGCCTCAGCCTTTAATATCGCAGACTCCCGCGCATTTTCCCGAATAAGAAGGATCTCCTTCAATATAGAGAGAAGAATTACAAACTCATGATCGCGATTAATAGCACAATCAGCGAACCGCGATTGCTCCTCCTTCAGTTCATCGTGCCACTTCGCCAGAACGATTTTCATGAATAATTCCCCCCTTTCATTCTTGTTTACCTACAGAAACGAGGATCTCGCAAAACTATTTCTCGGACTAGCTGCACGAACTTGCCGCATTGTTCCGCTGGTTCGTGGTAGATTTACTCTACCATGGTCATTAGTCGCATGGTCTTTCCTTTAAACTCCTTGAGCTTCCGATGTAAAATAGCCAAAGATCTAACGTTGCTAAAGTCACACTACTACGACAGTCAGTGTTATCTCTTGCGCGTACGGAATTTAACTTCGTGCCACGGCAGCTGTTCCTTCGAGTCTCCGGTTCCGGGGTTGTTCCTTCTCCGAAACGCGAGAAGATAAAACCTCCTAAATCAGCGTGACACCCTTGCGACAGGCGGTAACGTTCCTAGTTCGCGGGGCAAACGAGCCGAAAAGAGATTTAATCGCGTTTGTCGAGAAGCTCCGGTAAACAATGATATTCGGCTGGAAGCGACTCGAATGAAATTTCGTGTTGCCTCGCGAGGGGCTTTAAATGCCAGAGTCGCGTGCCTTTCTATGCCACCTAGAACTTGAGAGAATGCAAATAACGCACGTGTTACAGCGCAGCGCGTTGTACCGTGAGATGCGCGAGGCTCGCAAATGACGAGTTGGGGTTGTAGAGAGCAGCGGAGCTTCCGGGTGACGCGATTCTTCTTTAAAAAGGCATATTTCAATTTCATGCATCACGGAGGAGCCATTAGCTGATTCCATAAGTAAAGAAGTCTTGCCTCATTGTTTATGACCGGCGAGGTAGCGGTGCGTTAGAATTAATTGGTCCGAAGACTTCAGAACTGTTGTTTTACCTCATGCATAGCGTTCGAGAAGAAAATACGGAGGTTTTTAACTCTATTTGAAGATATCAGAAAATTATCATATTTCCCAACTTTTTTCAACCCCAAGTTTGTGGAGTCACATGACGCGGAAGATCGGAGCAACGGTGAATAAAAATATCCTCGATCAACTACCCTATCTTACAACGCTGTTACCGTGTCACTGAATCGCGAACTCTTTTGATGCACTGCAATCGAGGACTCTCAATTTGCCACTTACGTCGTTTCGCTCTTGCGGCTACGGGGTCACTGACTCCCTTCAGGGTGCAGTCTACCGCGCGAGTCTCCTCAAAACTTCCATCAAGCGGATTAATTAACAAACAGCCGGTCGTCGTTGATGGTCGATAACGGGGGTTGAATAAGTAGGGACACAGGTGTCATCGTTCGATCACATCGACGATCCGCTTGGAAGTGTACATGCACCTTATCACCCAGCTACACTCGAGAAGCGACCGTATAGATGCGCGGCCCACCAGTAACATGCACACGTTCTAATCTGGATTAGTTCGAACTAGTCCGCCTTTGTGCGTCGAAACAGGCCCCCGGGGACCGGAAACCGCACCCCACCTCTTCCCTGTCACTGCGTGAGCTGGCACGAGCCTAATTGCGTCATTTTCGTGTAATCAGTTTATCGAGGTCGGACTTGTAAGCCACTTCATCCTAGTAGGTTACTGGGCCTGCTTTAACCCTGATCGCTCGAATCCCTTCTTCGGAAGCTGACCACCTGATCTTGGTCACCCCTTTCGTAACTCTCCCGCCCTACCGTAACAGTCTCCATTGTAATGCTTCTAAAATAGCTACGTCAAGAGCGTTTTCTTTCGTTTGTCCCGCGAGCTTTTAACGCTAATTCCAAAAAAGCAGAGGAAGCTTTAACGAACGCCCGTCTCACAGTGAATTCTCCAAGCCCACAAAGTGCAGTATTACCACAAGGCCATTTCCAGTTGCCGAGCAAATGGAGAAATTCGAAAATATTTACTGTTCCGCGAGTACTCGGTATCGAGGATTACCTGTTGTTTTTGCAGGGTGGCAACGTCTCCGCAGACTGGCCCCAGGCCGGTGAGCTCGGTGTCTTTCCTTATCACCCACTCGATAAGCTCGCGTAGAGATAACAGGAGGGCGTTCCAGTGCTCGGTATTACTCTCCAGTCGGTTTCTGTAAACAGCCAAGAAAAATAAGGTTCGTTAAATGTCGCTGTAGCAAAAAGAACTGTTAAATAGTTATTCCTTGAGGGTCGTAAAAAAAAAAGGTTTTAGTTATGGAAACTTGAGTAGATAAACTTCTGCTTTGGAGAAGTTCTTCCTCTAACGGAGTACACAGTGCTTTACAGTACAGAACCAATCTCGATAGTGTTACCGCGAGCATAGTCTAAGGAGAATCGTCCTGTGGATCGTTATTGTAACCGCGAATCGGAGGGCAGAACGGAGGGACCAATGTCTGTTTGCAGATTAAAAACGAGCAGAGAAAGAGAGAAAAAGAACGTCGATGCAGAGACAGCACGATATAGCGCCGCGATTAACGCGGCAACCGTGAAAACGATGCGGCTGCACGCGTGTCTGCGTTCTCGAAGCGTCTATGCGAGATACGAGCGCGCGTAGACACGTACGCTTTTTCCGAGGAAAGTGAAAGAGAGTCGGAAAATGAAAGAGCCGGCTGATGAATGGACAAGACAAAACCTTCGACGCGAAGAGAAACGAGAGACAAGACAAGATAGATAGTCAGATCCATAGGGCGAGTGAGAAAACTAGTGGGAGAGGGAAAGAATATTCAAGGTGAGCTGCAAAAGTGAGAGACCAAGGGATAAAACGTGTAGGACGCAACTTCTAGCATATTAGAATCCAAGAGAGGGAGAGGAAAACAGAAGAAGTGTAAGAAAGGACCCTCTCTGCTCCAAAGGGAATCGCGCAAGGAAGGGCTGGTAAAGAAAGCCAAGCACAAAGGGAGCTACCCGTCAATCTTAACCGAAGTACCAAGCCCAAAGAGGCATCCACATATGAGTATGAGCAAACGGGAGACAGAGGCGTAGACAGGTGTCTGATATAAAAAAGCAGACGGAGAGTTACTTGGAAGTTCTGTAGTAGAATAAGTCTCTCTCAGGGTGTGCCAATAGAGCGAGAGAAGAACAGAGACACAAATAAATCTTTGAATAAAACAAGAAACGCAAAGTGCGACGAAGCTCGAAGACTAACAAATTTAATCCTCTTTCGCTTAGAGCCTCTTCCTTCAGCTAGCAAACTCTCTTCTACCCAAGTCCATAAGTTTCTCAGCGAATTTTAGAGACCGAGAGATGAGCCATCGTCTCAATTTCCATCGAGATCAAGAGCTTCGCTACTGTAGACGGTGGCACAGGTGACAACGGTGACAAGGGTGGCGCGAGACAGAAAGGGTTGAATTTCGAAGATCATCGACGCTTTTATCTATAATGGCAACTTTCTATGTACCAGTCGGTTACAATTTCGAGATTCAGATATCGCAATCGTTATAATAAATCTTCTGCTCTTATATTACTCTTGTTAACAAGACACATTACGTTTTAATTCACAATCTGTTTCAATTTCATATTTCAGCTTTTAGAGTCGTCGTTTGACTCGCGAAGACCTCGAAAAGGTGAAGGAATCGTGCTATCGCCGAGGAACAGCCCCACGAGTCCTCCGGATATATTGCGGTTATTGTAACGTCGATGAAAGTCCTCGGAAATTCCGTTGTGCGTCCTATACTTCCGGCGATTCCCGGGACCTATTGTGCCTTCCGACCTCGCGGGATAAGGACCCGTGAATGTATCGCCTCTCTCGCAGTGGAATATCGCTAAAAATGATACTTCCCTCGGATGGCAATGTTCGCGACCTGATCTACCCTCGACGATGTCCCGTGCACCGTACGAAAGAAATAGAGATCGAAATACCAGTGTTATTGAATCCCAGAAATGGTCCACTTCGACTACCTTCGGAAAGCAGTTGGAAAAATTGCCAATAGATAGAAGAGTACCACCACTCGCAATTACTTCGAGAACTCGTCGACCACTAAGCACCCACCTTTCGCGATGTAATTAGTGAGAGAGAATGCATCGTGATCGGTAAAGCCTGCAGCTAAGAATAAAGCGATTGGAAACAATAGACTGTTGATTGTGTATTTTCCCTGTAAACACTAATCCCCTCGATCGCTACGATCCCAGAGCGAGCTTAATCGACGTGGCCAGCTTGCGCGATTAATTACTCGGAGTTTCGTGGGTTCGAGAGGAACCCAACCAGTAGTAGTTAATGGAATATCTCTGGCAGAGCGCGAGCAACGGAAGTGCGCAAGGAAAAATGGCTTCTGGAGGACATCCATTCCCGGTCCTGGCGTCCTCCAACAGAGAGATATATACATATACATATATATATATATATATACTTGGCGTTCGTGCGATCGCATTTCAATTCGGTAGTAGTACTCCTATCTCTAGTATATATATATATATATATATATAGTCGCGAGCATTTTCCACGAGCGAAAAACGTTGAATTCACTTCTTTTATTCGATATTTACGACGGGCCCACCTGATGGTAGCGCGCATCTCCAAAAGAAATTCTGGCCCAGTGGCGACTGAATGCTTGAAAAAGACACAAACCTTTTCTATTGTTACCGGATCACGGGACAAAAGTTACCGAATTCTTTATACTGTTTTTCTTGCGGCCGATTCTGCTCCTGAGCTCCGACAGTCTCGGCTTTCGAATTCATTCGATCGTTACTGACTTTATGCGTTTTTCTCCATGCTGCCGCCAAGTTGCGGAGCTCGAGCTAGCTCCTGCAATATTTTTCGATCCGCTATCTTGTGTTAATAAAACTTTCACGGTACATACTTGGTGAGCTTTTGCATTTAGTATAAAGTCACTGTAGAATTCGCAAAACTTCTCAGACTCGAGAATAGAATTCTGGATCTTCCGTTAACCAACTGATTATTTAAACATTCAATTATGCTAGTTTTTCAGTCAAATTTCAATTCGCGGTAGTATTCCCAAATATTTTCACTAGAGGAAGCATTATTAACGTAGATGGTCGGGGGAACATTCGAACCCACGTTATCATTGACCCGATGATCCTTAGGGGCTTGCTCGTAAAAAGCTGAGGAATTTTCGCGGGAGAAAAGGGCAGAGGGCAGCAGTAAGCGTGTTGATGCAGACGGGCTCGAGAATCAAAGTGGATTGCGAAAGTTTTGCCAGTGCAATGCGAGATGGCTGCGCAACCAGGGTGAAACTTTTGATTACGGCGGATGGCTCGATTTCGTATGCGCTCCCTGGATTACGGATAATTAAAACGCCGGGACGAATGAGCTGCAACAAATATGCATGCATAGATGCATATGCGTATAGATATAGTATCTATATGTATATGTATACAGAGGGAAGTATTACTAGTAGAAGCGGCAAGCGGAAGTGTACCTGGCAAATAGTGTGCGCGGATCTAGAGATAAGCCGCTCGCGAGAGCCAGAGGTTTGAATTTTGCAAGGGAAGCTCGAACGCCATTCGAATTTCTCGCGTTATCGTGAATCCGCTTCGCGAAAGCTTTGATCATCGCCTCGAAACGCCCGCATATCGGACAGTTTTGCCTGCCTCACTGGGCATCGTATTATTTTTAAGGGTGATCCACTCGCAATTACGTCCTTTTAAAGGACACGTCAGATTTAATTTTTTTTTTCAGGATTAAAAGCAAAGACCGAGGACCGAACAGTTAAACTACTGACGAAACTCACGATTGCAAGAGTACCACTCGCGAAATTGTTAAAGCGGTTCGCGCGGGGTTTAATTTCACCGATTGACATCCTCTGTGGTCGTCGAGCGTGTATGTATTTCTGTCTGTTCTCAAACATCTGGCCGAATTAACGAGATTTCATTATCATTTACAATAGCGGATTAAAAGTCGAGCTTTTTCATTCGTCCGACACAAAGGGACCCTTCCGCCACTTTCCGCCATCCGTTATATCGTCGGCCGCTTAAATCAGGCTTAATCAAGGCTAGCTCTTTGCGCCGTGATAACGCGAGTAATGAATTTAAAAAAATTAAATCTCCTGAAAGCACACCGTAGCCTGGACTTTCACGGAGGATAGATTGTTAATGGCGGCTTTTGAGTACACTTTAGTTAGCGCTGGGAAATCAGGTTTCGAGGATCCTTAATCTCATCCCAAGCCGCGCGTCTAAACTATTTATCCGAAACACCGGAAAGTGGCTGAGAATTTTCTCCTCTTTCGTTGACACGTTTTTCACGAATACCGTATCCTGTGGAAGAACATAATACGTATTTCCTCCTAATCATAATAATATTCTATAAGTTATTCCGGAAATACTCGGAGAAATACTCAAGTTTCTATTCGATTCACAAGAGTCAAACTCGTTAGAATTGCAGTCCAATTAACGCAATTGAGCTTAGGCCACGGTAATCCAAGTAATCGAGAGGCTACGAAAAAAGTCGTGTGCTCGAGTCGATGACGCGTAGAAGACGGGGTCGGTAGGGTCTCGACCCTAGACAAGAGGGTGAGTGACAGAGCGTTGAAGCTAGCTCCTCGACAAAGTCTTTGATCTATCACCTTGCTGACTCCTCGCCCAAGCTCTTCCGAGCGAGGCTTCTCTCCCTCCGCTTTCCCGAGCCGCGTCGCTTAACGCAATAAAGTCAGCAAATGGAATTGCCGCGAACGAGCGGACCGCTATAATTCAACTCGGGGGAACAATCTACCGGTGGCGCAATCCCAATCCGAGGTGGTACGCCGCGGCAGAACCAAGCAAAACCGGCCCAAACTTCCACGATAAACAACGACAACGCCACTATTAGCGAGTACGTGTCTCGTGCACCCAGCCCACTACGAATACATTGGAACTAGGAACTGTACCCTTCGTTAAGAATGGACCGCGTTCTGCCTTCCTCGCTTCCTGCTGGTTTACCAAGCTCAATGCACACGCGTTTCCTATCTCACTCAATCTCAATACAATCTGCATGCTCGTGCTTTTCTCCCTGGACTTCCTGAGCTCAGGCCTTTTAATGACGTCGCTTTGTAATTGAATTTTCCAATGAAATCTTGCGGTCTTGCGCCAACCATTGTAGAATTGTGCAACTTTATTAACCGGTGAATAAATAATAGCGGCTGGTCAGGGTGGTAATAGTAGCGATAGTGATGGAGTTTCCTAGGGTAGCAAAAAGGCTTTGGAAAAATGGTTAAAAGCGTGGGAATAGTCGTTGTAGGTTGCAGGTATGTGAGTTCCTTTCATGTATTATACATGAATGCTTCTTAGACTACCAGATTGCAGTAGCATCAAAATTGTTCAGCTGCGTACAGTTGCCGCTAGGTGGACTTGACCATTATTGCAATATTGTTCGATAAGCTTCCTGTGTTTACCGCGAATACCCGGTAACTCGCTCTGCCATTGATGGCTTTGTTTCGCGGCGTAGAATGGAATTTCTGGATATCGCGAAACTAGAGAACGACAAACATATACATGTACACTAAACGTATATGTATAGGTATATATAGAACTTTGGGTAGTCTCAGTCACGGTGAGTGTTATTGCAAACGATTTGGCATCGCGAATTTAGCCCCGGTCGGCGTTTATCAATAGTTGCGTCAAAGGCGATTTACGTTGTCACGGCTGATTATTAATGAGGGAACCATCTATTAGGGGCACGTGGCCGGCCGTGCACGCGCAATTTCGTGCTTTATTCAATTTCCACAGAATCGAGAGAGAGAGAGAGAGAGAGAGTGCTGTTATTATTATTATACGACGAAGCTGTGATCACGATTTTCCTACTAACAGCGCTCATCACGCACCATCGAATATCCCCAGCAGCCCAATAGTATTATCCGCGGTCTATACATTTAACCAGACTTCGTTTCCAGCTCTAAGCTAACTCTATAAGCTTTCGAACTGTACGAATACCTGGAGAAACTCTGAAAATCCAAATTTCCACTCAAACGGGACCATCACGAGCCTGTTGAGAAATAAAGTCGGAGCGTGCTGTTTCCATTCGCAGCTCTATGCAAAACTATTCCAACTATCGGACAGCGGGCTAATAAACGAGGAAACCTGATGGATAGCTCGCTCTGTTCCCTTGGGAATTAACAAAGCCGATTTGCAGAACAGGAATTTCTGACTGCTACGAACAGCATTCTGATCGTGCACCAATTGAAAAGAAAATTGATTCCGGAAACGCTACGTCAATAATAATACTAACGAATCTGTCGAATAAAAAATGCACGAGTTTCTTCGTTCAATTCTATTCTATTAAAAATATTAAATCAGATGGAAACCGCAGATTTCTATTAACGATTCACTCTCGTGATTCAAGCCGATAAGCTACTTAGTAACAAGGAGGAATTTAATGGTGCATATCCACTTACAATTAACCTCTTGATTAACTTTGGTTAATATCTGGATGAGAAGCGCACTTTGGTTGTGGTTTCTCGAGTCTCCTTCATTGATCGATCGATCCTTGATCGATCTTATACTCTCAAATTACCGAGGATATAGGTTTGATTTCGGATTGAGGTGGGTTCAGGTGGCTTCGTAATGGGGCGCAAACATTCTCGACGTTGGTAAACCCACCGAACTAATACTATTGACTGTATTACGCGCTTTATTGACCGATATTATGTCACGCAGACGTTAGATTGCGATAAATAGGCCAGAGTTACTTACACCGAACGAGTGACATTAATAAACGTGTCACGTTTCGGTAGCTTCCACATTACACATTCTCCACCTGACTGATATATCTGTAATCCAGTTCAATCTATCGGAACTAATTCAATTAGTGCATAAAGCTCGCGCAACTTTGGAATGTAACGGAATAATTCGCCGACTCGGTTACATCGACTGGCAATTAATTCGACAAAAATAAAGGAGGACAGTCGACGAGTTAATCCTCGCGAATTAATTCTCCATTGTTTCCCAGTTGATGATGAAGTCGACCGAGCAAATTACGAAATGGTGATCGATGCTGCGACCTGTTTAAACATTTTCGCGAGGTTTCCATTCATCGTGGGCTTGCCTGTAAGCTTCGTTTTTCACTTAAGGGAGAACACGACGAACAAAAACCCCTATTTTTCCCTCACGTAGTTAAAACTATGTCGCGAAGAATTCACCCCTAAAGATGCAGACATCTTTTTCACCAAGATTTTAGACAATGGATTAAAGTCGCGAGATCGCGATGACCCGGTGACCGAACGGAGGCCGCGCCATAGCATAGTAGAATCTTTTCTTTCCCGAGAAACCTCATTCCACAGACTTTGCTTTGAGTCATCGAGCCCTCATCCCAAGTCCATTCTTTCATTTTTCACCCTCGACTTGCTCTCCCCTCTCCTTTCAACCGTCGCATTCGCCGTGCGTTGCCAACTTCAAGCAGGAACTTCATATTTTCATCCAACGGATTCTTCTCCGAGTTTCGTGATGATTTTCGCGCATCGCTCCAAGCCCAAGAACATCGAATTTCAAAGGATTCGTTGAAGGAGGAGAATAAGCGAGGGTCGAACGAGGAAAACATTGATCGTAGACTGGACAGGCGAAGATAAGGTCTTGCTGCTGGTTTTGGAAGGAAGGGCGAGGTTGGTGTCGTTGTGCGACCCTTCGCCCAAAAGTGATGGTTATGAAAGAGATCAAGCTCTCGAGATAGAGAACGATATACAATCGATAGCACCAACAACAGTCACCTCGAATGACCATTTTCTTCGAAAGACAAACGCGTCCTTTTGTCTCCGTGAAAACTTCATCTCTCGGATCTTTCTTTGAACCGAGGTTTTAGCCGGAGGTGCGCGTAGCTTCGTTTTTTCTCACGAAGAAGCCAAAGGTACAACGACGATTCTACGCCTAGTTCATCCGCAACTTTTGTCCCGGACGGCACAATACTACCGCGAACAGTTACTCGTAGAGGTCGCTGCCTCCTGAAGCAGTTTCTTGCCAAGGAGCCCTCAGAAACCCTTCGCCTCCACCGGAAATTAGAAATTTCGAGCAGAGTTACCGGGTCACCTAGAGCCTCTGCTTCTTCTCTTCACGCTCGGAGGACCGCCACCTTTGGCTATTCTTCTTCCTCTCTACCGTGCACTTGAGACTTCGCGAACCAAAAAGAAAAGGCAACACCATCATTTTTCTCGCGACGTTTCGACAAAAGATTAAGAGCCTGAATGGGAGTAGGCCGAGGAAGAAATAAGTTTTTTTCAGAGATAGACTTTAGGTGGATAGAGTCCGTTGGATTTTCTTTTTCTCTCGAGTCGATCGGTGAGAAGCAAAGAGGCAAAAGATTTGGAGCATCTTGTAGAGAGAGAAAGAGTTGGGAGCTTTAAGGATGACGGGACGGGATCCTGAGCCACTGGTACCCGCGGATATCGGGAAAATTGCCATCGATCTTTCTCCAATCTATCCGATTCGACGGCTCCCTGATCGCTGACTGTTCGAGCAGCAAGATTGTCCTTAACGCTGGTGGCACGCACCACCGAGCACGAATTTCTTCCTCTGTGCTAGGTCGCCCTCTCGCCGCACTCGAATTTAGTCTTTTCCCTTCTCTCTTTCACCCTCTTATCCTTCAAGCACCTCCTATTTTTTTTGGACATCGAGAGCTCAATGCCCACGATAATTTAGTGCTCTTTACCCGGGAATATTTCTCGACCGGATTTAAAAGATTCTCTTAATTCGAGGATCTCCGGGATTCTTACAATTCTCTTACTCAGATCGAAGAAAAAATGATTTTTCAAGCGGTACCATTTGTTGGTTCATTCTACTGGTGTTGCGTCGCGAGGGCAACTATTACTCGCCAAATTAATATTGAGTAACTATTTCAATACGAATGAATTGACGAATGAGTGATTCTGATCGCACCTTGACCCGGATGTTGGTCAGCAAGGGATACTACTCGAAGTTTCGAATGGTTGAACTCGTGTGAATGATAGAATGACATGCGGCGATGGTGATTCGAACCGATCAAACGCCCGTCTCGGATACCGAACCTTTAAGACTTCGTATCGATTTGCCGAACGGTTAATCTGTTCGGCTCGAGTGCCGAACAGAGGAGCAATTCCGTATCGACGAATTGCTCCTGGATGCCAGAATTGAAACTGGTGACTCGAAGACCGATGTTGTTCGCCGCGACGATGGAACAAGAATACTGCCGGATTCCAGTGCTGAGACGTCGATCTTTCGACTTGCCTTCTTCGACCCGCTGATTGGTCGTTTAGTTTTTCCAATCAGCGGTCCCTCTCAATGGGCCCAACCCCGCTTGGTATGCCCGAAGCACGCCCTTCTGAAGCGGGGTGGGAGCGGCTCGGCGTCGGTGGCGATGAGTTCCGAATTTCCCCGGACTTGGGGTTTCCCTCGCAGGTATGCTGCGTTGGTGCACGTGTATCGCAGATGGGCTGCGTCTCCACCGGTGAATCCTTGGTTTATTGCCCGTTGGGGCCTTGAGTCGATGATGAGGCCGAAAAGAAAGGCTATTGTCCTGGGTCCGAATTGTTAGACGTTTAAAATAGTCCCGTTCCTTCGGTGGAGTCCTCTAAGTAAAATGCATGATTTAATGAACGCGCTTTTTAGTTCCGTCGGACGGAACAACTGGCATCTCGTGGACTATCGTAAGTATTTTCAATTAATCACGGGGCTCGTTTATGCGGGTAGTTTGGATCGTCATTATCCCGAGGAATTTATTAAGTAAGTATTCCGTGTGCATCAAACCTGAGCAATAAATCGGTGGGCGCTCTTCCGGAATCCCTCGTTTGTCGCGCAGCCGCGCATACACGTGTAAGGATTTAGACTGGGCTAAGTAAACTGCAGCTCGTACATAATTCCAAGGGGCATATACTGGCCAAGCGTGTAATCCCAGCAAATCCGTATGTACGATACTCCATCGCGGGGAAAAAGGTAGGGTGCGCGACACGCTAAAACCACGCGACTTCCGTCGTCGAATTACGTCCCCTTTCGATAAGATAGAAAGAGAGGGCACACAACCCTTCGCGCAAAACAGTGAAATCTACCCTCTAAGCTTGTTTCTTAGGGGGAAGAAATCTCAACGTCCCTTTCCGAGAACACCGATACACCAAGAAGAGGGATCTACTTTTTTCCAGACAGAGGAATAAATCGAGGGGATCGAACCACCCTGTAACCAAGTGTTAATACAACCATGCGCTATCGTCTGCGGTAGCACCGCGCCGGGAGCACTCGAACGGCTGGTGCAGCGGTGAATGGCACTGAATGGCACTCGATAAATTCGTATCGATCGAACTACGCGATCGAGGGGTGAGTGGAGGTCGCCACGAGCAACCTGCAAGCCGAGTTCGCAGATCCCCAGAATGGCTAAGTAAACGGGGGGGTAGCATCTGGCTCGCGGGCCGCGTAATACCACTATAGAGTATGTAGAGTAGGCGCCGAATACGCGAGACCACCACATACCACCACCGTTAGTACATTTCACTGCAACGCGCTCCAACCTGTCTGGAACCACGCGGCCAACGAAACCCAAGAAGATTAACGTTAAGCCACACCTTATCATACTTTAAGCCCGCTCGCTTGCTGCCGCATCCAATACCGACCTGCAAAACCACCACCCCGACGTTCCGGACTGTTACGGGTCGCGCGATGAGTTACGAGCTTCGCTACATTCCGGAAGGCAATTTTGGGAGAACGACAACGTTGGATCTGACTGTCCCAATAGCAGCGTATTATCGATCCAGAAGATCGAAGCTGCTTCTAGCGTTATTTTGATCAAATTCGTAGGATGAACCTACGATTTCATAAGGGAGATCTGAGAAACCAGTCAGGCTAGAGGAAATATCTCGGAATCAAAGGAAACATCGATTGGCTCGAACAAATTTCTTCGCAGGACACCGGTCATTCGTTTCGCAGGACTATATCGGAACGCGTTTCCAAGTCTTTCCATTCTCGAATCGAGCAGCTGGGCAAGCGAGGATGTCGTGTAAAAATAACTTTGATTCGTGGAACAAGTGGAGACAGAGGAAAATTGAGCGGTGGAAAGTGGTACACAGTGGTTGGTCGATGGAGGACGAAGCGAGGGGAGTGCGCCACACTGTACGTGACAGATTTCAACGTGGTCGCGAAACGACGTCGGTCTGGGCGAAGAGATGCGATGTCCTAACGGACAAACCGATAAGGTCTATCCTGGTGATTCATCACTACTCACGATTATCTAGCTGTCAATTCCGGTTCGACTATTCCGCTCAATGAGTTAACTCGCGATCGCACCTTTTGGAATTGCCAGACGATTTTTCCTAAAATTAATGACACCTACCTCGGCGCGAGCGGAAGAGATGAGAGAGAAACCGGAAATCCGCGACCGATTCGCTCGAGAATTATATCCGCCAAATTTCGAGATTCTCGAGTTTCGCTATTTTTCCCGCGACCTACATTCAGCTTGTGACCATTGAAAACTCTATCGCGCTGCTGCGTATCGAACAAAGAAAAATGAATTTTCTCGTGAACATAATAACTCGTACGTACGATAGATTATATATTAGTTCTGTCACTCGCGGTTTTCTGCGGGCTCATTTTCGCGTATTCGGACCTTGCCATGTTTCGCGATAACAAAAGTCATCATCCCGTTCCACGGTAATTCTTGTCGACGAATTAACCGCGCGGTTTTTTGTTTCCGCGAAGAAAGATGTAAATGAAGTTAGCGGGGAGTGGGTCGAATTCTGGTAACAAAGGAAATCCTGAAGCGTGCTTCGTTACCAGCTTCCTATATAATTTCTCAGAGAAGAAAGATCGTTGGGAGGTTTTTCGAAAGAAAATCCTGAGGTTTCTCTGCGCGACTGATCCAAAGGAAAATGAAAGGGTGTACAGGAAAAGAAAGAATCTTTGACGTTTTTGTCCCCCTCGGAGTTGGGAACAAGCGCCACTCGCGTTTTAGTTTCGATGATCCATCCGCTTTGACATGCAATGCCGCGTGCGTGACACTGGACACGGTTGAATGCATGGTTGCACTAATCCGGCGCGGGTAATGGCCTCGACGCACCCACGTCGAGTACCTTTCGGTCCCTGGCGCGATGAGACCCGACGAAACCCGGCGAGACACGTTCCGCTAGGACCCAACTTTAACTTGGACCCACATCACCGACTCACACAAGGCCTTATGAGGAGGATCCTAGCAGAGTACAGCTCCCACTACCCTTCTACTTTTCTTTCACCTCGCCAACAACTTCTCTGACTGTTCTGGCGACTTCGTAAATGCGAACTTTCAATCCCGCAGGAAGACTCTTGGAAGTTTAAGGCGTCGAGAACATAGACGGTACTCATCTTTCTTTTAAAATCCCTTTTCTTTCTTTCTCACTTGACTTCTCCGTGTCTTGACCAGCTTGTTAAAATTTAAAGACGATTTTATTAATTGATATGGTAGAATTGAAATAAGACGGTGATCGTGTGTCAGCCGACAAGAACTGATCTAAGCTTTTCCCTCGTTTCCTTCGTCGCGCGCCTTTCCGTCGATTTCTTTCTCTTTGTTTTCGTACGAACAATGGCGTTTGGCTTGCATCGAACATTTCTCGCACTGCATCCCGGTCCCTCGAAATTCCCTGAGCGCAACGCGTCCGGAGGGGTTCGATAATTCGTACGGCAAATAGTCGAAGCCGGTTCTCGAGTCGGGTTTAGACGGGCTGATAAAGAGTTTCACTGTTTGCGAATAAAAAGAAAAGAGGCAGGATATCCCATAGACCAGGAAACAAAGCGAACTCTTGGCTTTAACGTCGAGGTTGGTTCTCTGGTACCGCGCGAAGAGCAAGAGAGTATATTCCGGAAGATCCAAAATAGTTGACCCTAATTCCAGAAAATCGCGTGACACTACGCGGGAACAGATCCCGATCGAGGGAAACAACGCGAAGCCAATTGGGCCAATCTTTCGATTAGAGACGGCTGCCACTTAATTTTCGCTCGCGTTCGAAAAGCAATTGCAATCGCGGTAGTACATAGCTCGGAAACCGAACAAAAGCGAAGAGAGATCCGGGTCGAGTCGGATCGAGTACGGGTCGAGCCAGGATATAACTAAGCTCCTGAAATTTTGTCCGCGATATAATATATCAGTGGTACGAGTTAACGAGGGGGAACGAGTGATTTCGCCCAGTATTTGTGGCCTGATTGCGGACTGGCCCTCCCGAAATCTCGTGGTAGAAGAGCACTGACAGAACGAGCACGAGATTCGTCGATAAATATGCTCGACTGGCGTCGATTCGAAGAGAGGCAGCATCATGCCAACGGTCTGCAATGACGAGAGGAGAAGAGGAACTCGAAGAGAAAGAGAGAAACCGAGTGCCACGTACAGATCGATCCTCGGAAGAGGATGGAACGAGAAGGATAGTCCTTCTATTCGCAGTTCTCGTTGTGCAACGTCTCTGCACACCCTCTCTCTCTCTCTCTCTCTCTCTGGCGTTCCAACGAACACGCTTCCGGTAATCAAGCTCCGCGGCTTCCCAGACCGCGCGGACTAATTAATGGAGACTGATTGCTCGACTCTATCCGGGCTAACCCGTGCTGACTGAGCGCGATCGGTGCTACTTAAATTTTCGAGTCTCCCGTGCAATCCACCTTTGCGCCCATCGTTGCACCCATCGCGCGCGTAGCTTCCAATCGTTCTCCCTTTCTGCGGACACTTTGAACCTCCCTCTCCCCTTCGTCGGATTAAAATTAATGCTCTCGAGAGCTGCCCCTTTATCGGCCTTTTGCGCTGGCGACAAATGCATAATTTAACTCTTGATTACGACGTCATAAATATTAATGCGTTTTTCCACTCGGTTCTTTTATACCCGGAAACTGCGACTCGGGTTTGGAATTAATTGTCGGTAATTATGTACGGCCAGGCGCGAGCTGCTCGCGGCAAGACACCTCGGATATTGTGCGCTAGCTCTAAAAGGTTCTCGGGTCAAAAATAATAACGGGATGATTTAGTCGGGATGAAAAATAACGTGAGGATACAGTCTTGCGAGTTGCTCGAGCCTTTTTCCTTGGAATGGGACGCTGGATGATATAGGGGCCGGAGAGGAGTTTCGGTAAAAAGTAAGCTTCTCCATCAAGATGATAAATTTCCCAAGAGTTTCGTCGTTACTGTAATTTTATATCAGTCAAGGATCATCAAGTTGGTATTGCACTATCGCGATTGCAGTGGGTGTTAAAAATATTCAGATTTCGCGAAAACTTTCCGTTCCATTTCCCCACTTGGCAAATTCTACAACATTAATTATTACCACTACGAATACTCGTTGTAGTTTCATCGAATACTTAGTTTTCTTTGTCAAACAAAAAGATACATTCAAGGAAAGTTTTATCGATAAATCAAGTTTCTTTCTATTTTTATCTCGCAAGAAAAAAGAGAAAGAGGAGTGGGAGAGGGGGAGGGTGTATCGGCCAGCACTAACTTTCCGCGAGGGTTCGCGACGCTCCAAGAACGCCGACTCGCATAGTTGCCCGTGATAAGTTCACTGCGAGTCTCAAGTCGAAGTTGGCCCCGGAATTAACATCGCCATAAAGTTTCTACGGGGGAGGCAATCCGATTACGAACGGATCCACCTAGAAAGTCCCACCATTTCTCCTCTTTCTCTTTTCTCATAAAGAGAGTTGGGTCCTCGAAAAATATAAGGCGATTCATTTCGTAATCGTTCTTCGATCTTCTCGCCCATAACAGGCTTTAGCAAGCTCCTGCTCTAATAATCTAACAAAAGTACTTTCCGTACTTAGTACAAATTTCAACACGGGTCTCGTTAATCCAGTGACATAGAATTTCGGTGGAATTAGGAGAAACTTTCGGCGGCAGTTGCGCAGCGATAAAGTTTCAAACGCTCGGGTAGGATTCCCTGTAAAATGTCGACATGGACAAATAGTACTTGGAGAACAAGATCTCTGCCTCTTTGGCATTCCAGTGTACTAAATACCTTAGCCGAAGCACACCACGAGGGAAGATCCCATCAGCAATAGCAATAGGACACCATCGCGATGTAGATTCGCTGACTAATAAAAGCCGAAACGCGCGTCGGTGCGCGATACCGCGCATTCAGTCACCAGGAAATTCGGTGCAAGCCCTGCAAAGTCTACATGCTCGACAATAATCCAGCAACGTGTACCACGAGGTAATCGTTTCACCGAACTTTCGTCGGTGTTACCGAGCAAAGCCAGCCCTTCGCGAAATCTGACCAAAAGTTCCGCTACTAGAAATCCTCTGGGTGAACTTCGAGGTGAGGATCGATCGGTACTATTCGCACAGTATGTTCCAAGCCCCCCCCCCCCTTTTGGACTGCCAGTTTAAGTCAAATATTAAATCAGATCAAACATCATCGCATCGAACCCTTTGTTCTTGGAATTTAAAACCACCGATTTAAAACGAACTCATTGAAAATCAAGAAATAGGAGCAAATTAAATGTCAGCTTTGATGAGGTTCCCTCTAATTGTAAGTACTGTCTCCCCTAATTATCTATTTATCAGATTTCAATTGGATTGGAATGGATTTTAAGTGGATCGGAGTAGATTGAACTGAGTTTCAACTGGATTGCTACCGCTCACATTTAATTTCAAGAATTTTCGACCATGAAGGAACGTATATCCGGGTGAAAATGAGTCGTCTCGCAAGAGCCCTGAAACCACAGCGCATAACTGTGCGAACCGTCAAAGGAGGCTTGGCACGTCAAGAATTTCCGGGTTCATAGTTAACCTACTGTGTGCATAGGCCCACTGACCCTTGCGTTCTCGGTGTCTATGCTACCTACGGATCTTTGGAATTGTTTGCGTGATAAAAGTCATTGTTTCTCGAACTGTGTTGTTTTGCAAATTTTCTATAGGTAACTTTGAATATTCCAGTAGCTTGTCACGGGATAAAATGTGAGTTTTGCGAATTTCTATCTCGTGGTTCGACATAATTTTTTAACCGTCAATTTTGCTAGAGGGAATGCCAAATCGAGAGAACGGGAGGTAAAGGCTCTTATTTTAGCTGAGCCATTGGCAGACAATAAACGAGAGGGAACGGCTAAATGTGTCATAAAATATTCAAGCGCATTAATAAATCGATTGGATCCCCGGCAAATGGAATTGGAAACTGACTTCTCGAAAATGAAAATGCTGACATAGAACGAATGCGTGATCACAAACGAGCGCCGTGGATTTCGCGATAAAAGTACAATCAGGGAGAATAAATAACGATAGCATCTATTTTTCCTGTCCTCTCAGTTTGCTCATGTCGCGAAATGATTCTGCGGAATTCTTTCCCACCTCGAATGTACTTACTTAAGAATATTAAATGGCAAGTTTGAATAAAATATCGCGAAAGCTCTTTATATAGCTCGAATTGCGAAATCAGAAAAGTCGCCAAATTTTGTCACGTGTCAGGAGAGTCGCGAATCACGAAGCTTTTTCCGATATTTTCTTTTGAATCGTTATCGTGTAGTTGACTCAAGCAGGATTCGCTTTCTTTTCCTGGTAAACGACGCGATTCAATGTGTCCGTCTTGAAAGGACGCACCTGTTATCACCCACGCTGAGGAGTAAACCGAGGAAAATGCTAGAAAACTTTGCTCCGTCCACCTGTCATTGTTCTCAGCGCACTCGCTAATTGGATTTAAAAAGTGACATCGACCAACTCCACGAGACGGAGGAAAAAGGAACGCGAGAGAGACGCCATGTAGGAAAATACAGAGAAAATATCCTATTATCCTACGATTCTCTTGCTAGCCAATGCTACAAGACACCCTCGAGTCATGGTTCTGACATTTTCGCGCGTTACAAGAATTCGACAAGCAAATATCGCGTCTGAGATGCATGAATTCGACATTGTTTCAAAATCCAACAAAATGATTGTC
Organism: Trypoxylon attenuatum; assembly: GCA_963989405.1. Classification (NCBI taxonomy): domain Eukaryota; kingdom Metazoa; phylum Arthropoda; class Insecta; order Hymenoptera; family Crabronidae; genus Trypoxylon; species Trypoxylon attenuatum. Next base: position 3,322,858 of record OZ022496.1, on the reverse strand, counting down.
AATATGTAAAAGATGCGTTTGAACTATTTTTCAGAATCTCACATATACAGGGTGAGTCAGTGACCTTGCACCAAACTGAAACCACGTATTTTGGGGGTCAATAGAAGCCTAAAAGTCCCGGAACACAAAGTTGAAATCTCAACCCTTTCGGAATTACAGGGGGTTGAAATTTTAAGTTTTAAAAAATCATATCTTCCGACAGGATAATACTAGAGTCACGGGTCTTTTTCTAGAATGTGTGGGAGGGCCCGAGGTACCTGGAAAAAAATATAAACGACGTGAAAATTATTACTAAGCCACATTATTATTGATTTTCTCTAAACGGGCAAATTTCACGTTCATAGAAGAACTACAAGAAAATCAATAATAATGTGGCTTAATAATAATTTTCACATCGTTTCTATTTTTTTCCAGGTACCCTGGGCCCTCTCACACATTCTAGAAAAAGACCCGTGACTCTAGTATTATCCTGTCGGAAGATATGATTTTTTAAAACTTAAAATTTCAACCCCCTGTAATTCCGAAAGGGTTGAGATTTCAACTTTGTGTTCCGGGACTTTTAGGCTTCTATTGACCCCCAAAATACGTGGTTTCAGTTTGGTGCAAGGTCACTGACTCACCCTGTAGAATTCTAATTTAGTTTTCATTCCAAGAATTACAATCTTACATTAGTTCATTGGTTAGAATTTAAGATAGAGAGACTGTGAAATATATAAAACAATAATAATCGTATAAATATTGTACTAGAATCTAGTAACGATTTATTAAAATAAAACAAAAAAAAATGAAATAAGCGATCGAATTAATTCTACTCACCGAATAGCCATGCTTTTCGCCTTCAAATGATGCCATCGCTGGTTCATCTCGTCGAGCCGACGTTGCAACATAACAGCGTCATCCTGACTAGCCAAGGAGCTCAAGAGTTTTCGTCCAGTGCCGTTGAGATTCGCGTACACGTCGTGATGAGTCTCGATTTCCGACTGAAGGTCCTGGAACACGAGAAGAGCCAAGCGTACGTTAGTACATAGACTGTCACGCACATCCACTGAGGATTAAGTATGAACTCTCCTAGAGGTTGACCTCTGGTAAACATTGTTTGAGTAGTGGTTCGAGCGTCGAGGTATGTATAAGTCGAGCTCTACGCTCGACTCTTACCTAATGTTTACATTTGTCAATTGACTCCCGTGTTGATGCCCGCTTTCATCCCCACTCAAGACTCTTTCCTTTGTTGTACATACACAATTGTGTATAAGACAATCACCGCTAGCTTATACTTATTAGAATCATTCCCCAGTTTACCAATTCATTTAATTATGATGAGTAGAGTATGATATTTATAAATTTTGTCTTCTTGCTATGGCATTTAAAGCCAAAACAACTAAATACGTCTCGACCCCTTGTTTTGTCGCCGAAGATGTTATACTTATTTAATTTGTAATCAAATTCGGAGGAGACTCCAAAACAAGGGGTCAATAGGTATTTAGTTGTTTTGGCTTTTGGCATCCACCAAACATTGTGGATTGCTTAATGGCGAAAAGACAAGATTTATGAATATTATATTATGAATTTATGAATATCATACAATACAACATAATATTATATTAAAATATACAACTGGTTCCGTTGGAAGAAAAAGAAGTTATTATTGTTATTAAGAGACTAGATTGTGAAAAATATTGTGGCATGAAGGATTCGATAATAGCTCTGTTTTTTGAACAGGGTTTTTTGGGAGACCGACCGAATCGAATATCGTCGACCCGGCAGTGGTGCGAAAATATTCGCGGCGTGATCGAAGGCTCAGGCGGGGTAGGTCGCGAAATGGCAAAACGCATTCGTCCGTAGTAGTGCACACTGAAAGAGAGAGAGAGAGATAGAGAGAGGACGAATCAGAGAGAACGAGACAGAAGCAGAATAGATTCGCGGTGTTTCGTCATCGCGATGACGTGAATTGCGCCGGGCGCCGGATAGAAATGATTTATGCTGGGTTTCCACGAGGCCCGGTGCCGCGGTGCACGTTCCGTGGCACCCGATGAAAATAAATCGACGCTCGGAGCCAGTGAATTAAGAAATATTTGTCGCTGCCACCGAACGAATAACAATATCGCGCTTCTTTCACCTGGAATTTCTCCGCGCGGTATCGCCGATAAAATTGATATATGTACTGCCAACCTCGGTCTTGTATTCTCTCGAAACGTGCGAGTTTCACGGCGAAAATTTTGCCAACGATCGTATTACGCCGATCGATAGTTCTAGTGGTAACGAGAATCTCGTAATTCTCTAGAATCTATTTCTTTATCTGACAATGAACCAAAAATAGTTTTCCGCAAATATATCGCGATAGAAGACATGGCATCTTTAATCCAGTGATATCTGCCAGTCGATGCTAGTCCTCGGTTTTCTAGATCCAAAGGGACGAGTCGTGGCAGGCTGCGATTCCCATCTGGATTCGCGAATCGACGGGTCAGTCGGCACACTGCCGTTGCGATATTTTCGTTGCGCTTTTCGCATGAACCGACGCTGTTGACAGCTCCTGCGTCTCGCACACAGATCCACTCTTGCCTTTTGTAGGGAAAAAAACTCACACACGTAGTACGCGCGCCTCCCGTCACAGATCAAGACGAAACGGGCCTGTCGATCAAAATGGAGCTTGTCAGTCGAAATCCCTCTTCAATTTGTCAAACGTGTGAATCATCGATATTTTAATTGGCACCTCACCCAATTTTATTTAATTCCAGCGAATCCTCCGATGAATATATCATTCATCGTGAAATTTTTCCTATCTTTGATAACCCGTTGTTTTAAAGAAATTCTTACACGAACTTATAAGAATTAAATTCTGAAATCAATTCAATATCCGAATTGAAATAGTTTCAAGCTATTGCTTCGTATTATTGGATAAAAATTGAAGTTTCGATAACCAAGATTTTACAGTGTTAAATTTATTCATTAGTTTATGGTAATTACGTTTGTTCTTCGATCATAAGACAGGGAAAAAGAGTCTTGTTAGGGAGCTTGTCCGCATGAAGCAAGTGTCCCAGCGTATATCGATCGGCGCGCCGACAGTATTATTTTAAAAATGCATTTTCAATGCAGATTAGATCTTCCGCACTAATGGACATTCGGGCTGGGATGGAAAGAAGCCTTTCGGGAAAAATGCTCGAGGCTAGATGGATCGGAAAAGGCGACCGATGCCGATGCAACCAGTCCCCAGGTTCTTATCTATGCGCGCAATTATGTAAATGCATCCTGGTGGTAGTGGTTCGCAGTGTCGGTGGCCCAGATCGGTGTTTCTTCGTCAACTTGCCTCAACTACCACTGTTTGATTCACCGGCGATCTATATATGCTACTATCGATAGAGATATCAGAAAACTAATATCCTGTTCACACGCTAGTTCCACTAACCGTGAACTATTTTTTTTTATCTTCTCACTTTCCATTAACCAAAGCGAATGCAAATTTCCGATAAACACAGGGTGTCTGAGATACCGTGTTACAATATAGAACTATATCAGAATTTATAACTACTATAAATGTAACTTGGCACAATACTATATTATTATACTGTAGGTAGAATTGTATCGTAGTAAATGATAATAATAATCAGGTTAGCGTGCATTTAATTTTTACCGTACAATTTGATTTACCTTGGAACCTTTAAGCTGGAGAATGAGCAATCATGTCATACTTATGATGAATCGTACAATTAAATCAGAGAGTTCCTAATCTCCTCTCGATCTCCCCCTTTTGTAACAAGGGATGCCTCGAGCTCCTGCTTCAAGGGAACGTAAGCGGCCTATTATTCGTTTCATCGGTAGTTCGCCCCAAGAACGGGATATTACCTTTCCCAGACTACTGTTCCATTACGTCCCATTAGGAGATTCTAACATCGAGATCCTACTCGCAACATGTTTCGTAGATACTATTCCTGCACGGCTGGCATCTTCGAGCGATCGCGTCGGATTCTCACCTCGTTTATCATGCAGGAATAAACGCTGCGGCAGGCTTAATCTCGAAAGTATGACTAATGAACTCACACGCATACGCGTATCGTTCCAAGAATCTACGTGACCCGTTTTAATCCCTAGAATCAAAGGAAATATAAGCCTGCGGTTATATCTCTTGCTGGACAAATAAAAAAAGCTAACTAATCAGGTAACTGACGATAAAAACATGATGCAGGACTGTGCTGTATCAGTGATATTTACTGTTAGTCACGGGAGTTCTGTAATTTATGTATTTATTTAACTTTCACGCGTGTCAAAGGAAAAGTTTGCGATTCGCAAGAATGAAATATAATACAATTAATGGGATTGATCAATTGGAATCTTGTTTAATTTTTTATCGTGAGCAAAGAGCTAATGGATCGTTGGGATGTGATTCTGAGAAGTGAGAAAGACTGAGATAGATGGGAGATCACTAGACTCATTCCAGATTGTTATCTGCTTCGATAGACAGGAATTGAGCTAACGCAGGAGCGAGGCTGAAACTTCGTGGACGGGTGATACGTGCAATCGTAGATCCTTAGGACCGGCATAATTCAAGAGATTTCGGCTTACGAATGCGTATCGTGGAATTCTCTACGACGCGACAGCTTTAATGGGAAATCGGCGCTGCCAAGCTTAATCAATGTCTGACACGCGAAGGAACTCGCGCGTCTAACGGTGTTTCTCAGTGTACGGGGTGCGATCCAGGATTTCTAATGAGGAATTGTCGATTACTATTGACACCCAGAGGTTTCGCAACGATTCTATTCGCACGAAGTTTGCGAGCGACAATCCGTGAAATTCAAGATTCGCAAACTATAGCTTCTGCACGATTTCCTTTAACAATGGAATTCTGAATCGCGGAGAAAAATTCGTGTAGAGGATTACGTAGATTCGTATTCTCGATTTATAGATAATCGAAATTCCACACGAAGGGTATAATGCCACTGAATTTCCCCTATTAGGGTGCTGCTCGATTTGCTCATTCATTGAGGGCACTCGTTGTCGCGATTCGCGATATGGATTCGCTAAATGTTGCGAAACAATGAAATTAAGCTGAACCCTCTCGCGTCGACTATATTCAGTTGCTTGTTTCACCGGATACTAGCAGTGCAGTCGACCCTCAAAATTATCGAAATACCGAGCAACAGTCGTCCTAGCGAAAATCGCTTTGCGAGCGATTTGCAATGTGAGAAATCTTCTTCGTAGTCATGAAATTTGTCAGCTTTAGGATTCTGGATCCGCGAACATTGGCCGTCGACGGCCGTTTAATCGCTGGTAAAAAATTGCCCTTAATTATTCCATTCATGGGTAGCTCGATGCGTTTGGGCAGAGAAAAATTTGCAGCTCTATACCCGAGAGCCGGTTCAAGGGCGATTTCGCTAATATCTCAAGCCCTTGGGGATTTCCTCATTTATTAATTAAATGACTAATTACCGGATAGCCGTGCAATCTCGTAATTGATTGCTCTTGGGAGTTTCGAAGCACAATCAATCTTGAAGCCAGGACTGTTTGAGCCCCGATTTAAATGCAATTTACCTAAATTCAGGAGGTGAAATTGATGCAGGCGAGTTTGGAGTTTTTATGTTTGAGACGATGAATGTTTTACCTTTTCGAAGAGATGTAGTTCGGCCAGGAGAGTGTAAGATATGTAGATGTAGCGTGCGTCGTCGGGTACCTTTCGGGCACGTACCCCCCTTGGGAGTCGATTCCCCAGTAGGGTGGCACGCCCCCCGGGCCAGGTGCCCCCCTTCCCGGCACTTCCACGATAATCCACCGTAATTACGATCCCCAAAGTCCCCACATCATCCACTTCACCCTCGACAATCTCACTTTTATCACCTCCTATTTCTGCAAACGATTACCTCTTCACTCGTGACACTTCCTTCGAAGGACTATTACACTCACTATCCAGTCGCCCATCACTTTGCTCGCTCATTTCGAGACAATTTTCATTATAGCTCAATGGCATCCTGTTGCTACGTCGAATCGCAGGAATCTAATGCTGCCTAAAGATCATTTTGATTGGTGTTCCGAATGCTTCGGAAGCCAGTGGAGATTCAAAAGACTTGGGAAAGTTTGTCTCTTTGCCAATGGGAGATCATGTGCCGAGAACTTTGACGCGGTCAATTCCAATTGGAATGCGATACGATTTTAATGTAACTCCACTGCCATCCGTATGCAAATCCCGCGGTATTTGCGTGAATTATCGATCACCATTAGTGGCGGCCTAGTGCTCAATCTGATTGCCGAGAGCATTTCGCGATCCGCGGGGAGAAAAGGGAACTGGCATGGTCAAATTGGCAAGTTACATTTACCATAAATTAAACGAGTTAACTTAACGAATTTTCTTCGACAGTATCCTGTGTTAAAAAAGAATATCCATAAAGCCACTTTTCATTTTATCTTCCTTCTTGTTTCCTGAGGAAAGAATCAAGATTGTGGCTGGTCGAAAAATACTCTTATACGAGGGAGATACGTCTAATCCAGACAGAATTTGGCGTATACATCACTCGTGTCATAACAGGGTCCGTGGTATCAGCTCGAAATCCAATTTCTCAAAGAAAAATTACCCTCGTCTGTTGGAAGGGGGTTGCTAGAAATACCGCTTGGAAGTGGACACCCTCGATCTTGTTACCGAATCAATGACGCGTGTCCACCTCGTTCGGACAGACGCGGATAAAACGCGGTAGAAAGTGGCGAGGTAAGGGAGAGGATAGCGCATTCTTCTGGATTAGAAGAAGCGCTCGTGCTACGGAGACCATCCGGGGTTCGAATCGAGCCGGAAAAGGGAGCGGCTCGATCGAAATAAAATATACGCTCGCGGAAAGGAGCCGGCTCGATGAATAATGCATGCGACGAACAGCTTGTGGTAAGTAACGAGGCGGATTTGTAAAACAGCCCCATGCTGCTCGCCGCTACTCCCGTCGTCTCGATGAACCGCAAATAATTTACCGCTTTCGTTGGCTGCCTAGCTGGCTGGTTGGTTCCACTCGAACGAAATTCTGGATTCTCGCCCCTTTTGAATAGGCTGATACGATTCTACTGTCTCTCTCTCTCTTTCTCTACGTCTCCGACAATCGATGCCGGCCAGTTTGCTACATAAATCACACTGCAAAGTGATGGAAGCCTCGGGCTGCGAGCAGGTTTTCGGAGATCACCACCGAATGGCTTGTTTGTTCGTGGATTTGCTCGCGGAACGCGATAGAGAGAAAACTCGGTTTCGCTGAGCTGTTGAATCGAATGTGCGGAGTTTTAAACTGCTATGCCACCCTCGTCGCACATCCTTTCTACCCTCCCTTCCCCTCCCCCTCCCGTAACAACGGGCAAGCGTCACAGGATTAGAACGGCATTCCACTTTGGAATTCAATATTCCGCGAACGAAAGTCGTTTCCAGTAATTTAAGAAAATTCTCGGGACCCCGGGAAAGAGGCGTCGCGACGCTCTCTGCCTAGATTGATAACAATTTCCCGAATGGAATGCAAAGTGAGCAGCGCACTTGGAAACGAGTTTGAAGGGGAACTTGAATTTTTCGTGTCTTCCTTCCTCAGTGACTGTCTTTCTGTATTCGAAGAAAAGGCGCAGAGAAACTTTTTTGTTCAAGGGAAAATTTGACGATTATATTGATTTTTCTATTAATAACTTTATGCAAGACTCAATCGAGCCGACTTTCGAGTCCAGTCGGTGTAAAAAGAAACTATATAGACGCGATCGATGAAAATAACCCTGTCATGAGAGAGGGAGTTACCGGTAACAAAATTTCTAGGAAAATTTCAGGGAAAGTGCTCGCTGATGTCGATGCAGCTCTGTCAACTCCCCAAAACCTTCGTCTGGAGCTTTTCCCCGTTGTCGATACGTGATGCGACGGAAAGCAAACTCCAGAGGATGGCTAAGACCACCATCAACGCTGTCCGTACTGCGACACTCTTTCCCATCCCTGTTAGAATCCCTGAACGGCATCCCCCTAGCTGGTTTGGCGTCAAACAGCGAAACAAGTACCGAGCGAACACTACCCGAGAAAATTTCATTTTAATATCACCTAAACGTCACGCCACCGTTATAAATATACCCTGACACTGAGAGTACCTATGGCGAAAATACTGTCACCCTGTCGCCTTCTTTCCGCTCGAGGATTCTAGAAAAACATTCTCGAAAGACAAAGGGTAGAAACAGATGCATCTCCCTGCGCCAAAGTCACCCTGAAAGAACGAATTTCATCCCTTCCTCTTTATGCGCGAGAAATATAAAACGAAAATTCGAAAATGCTACGATGTAGTCTATAATTTCACGGAGAAAGCTCGAAAGTCGAAAAGCTACACCCAGTTGATGACTCAACTCCGATTCATCCGCTTTAAGCTAGGTGGTTAAAGATCAATTTTCGCAAAAAAAAAGTTTGCGAAAACTAGAGCAAACTAGCTTGCCGCCGCGCGTCCCATTCATCCACTCTCAGGAACATTGTTTATCACTGTATAAGTCTCGGATGACGTTCCCGAGCAAAAGTAATCCACGACGTGCTCCCAGACTTGTCTGCTGTCCGTTTCTACTTATTTCTCGAATCACTGCCGCGGGGATCCTGGTTAGTGGTAGCTGCTGTACAAGCCCGATGGGGCAGGTTAATACCAGAGGCTTTGCGGTTCGTCGATCTGACGTAGAAATCGTTGTACAGTAAATTCCAAAAATACTGGCACGATGCCTCGAATAGTTTTGAAATTCCTGTATCAGCCAGTGCACTAATTTCGCTTGTTCAAGCGTTAAAAGTGTTATCGAGTATCGAGAAGATGGTTGAAATTTATACAGTACCATCCGACAGAAGCTAATAAAATCTCCGGTCAGTGAACGATTTACGGAAGATGAATACAGACTGATGGTGAATATATATATTCGGGAGATAAATATGTTCAAACATATCGAGATCTACTTCGATCGAAATGGTAAATTGCACTTAAAGGAACAAGGGTGAGTAGCGTGTTAATAGGAAAAGCAGAGAACGGGAAGGGTGCTTATGTATTTCTGGAGGCTGCAGTAGGAGATCGGGCGAGCGAGTGGCGGTACTGAAAGAGGGTTGATGCAGGGGTTTTGGAGGATGGGTTAAGCGGCTTGCGGACGATTAGAGAGCGCCGCAGCAACCATCCTAGCGTTCTGGCTTCATCCCCATCGGCGATCAAAACCCAACTATTCCGTGGTACGGTTAAATACAAAGTACTGAACCCCCCCACGTGACTTTCACCACCTCTCCAACCCCTCCCACCTCGTCCTCAGGCCGTTTGCTTTTTCATCCCTGTTTTTTCGGACTCTAATTCGCCGGGAAACTAGATCATCCGGAACTTTTTCCACGCAAAAAAATGCTAGACCGAGCGCGGATTTTATTCGGAAAATAAGTTAAAACTGTCGTGTGAGTTCGTGCGATGGGACAGTGATATTTTTTTTTTTTTTATTTTAGAATGGTGCATCGACGGCGCGCGTAAACGTGATTTCCAGAGGTAGAGACGCGGAGGAGGAAGTGTCGAGTTGGAGATTTTATGAGATGGTTAAGCGATAAAGCTTGGGTGTATGGGGACATTGATTTTCCCAGAAGCGGCAAAGGCCGCACAGCGAAAGGCGTTGCCTCCGAAACCCCGGCTGTATCGGATATGAAACTTCCTCTGGCAGATGGAACCCGAAGTGGCGTCTCTGGCCATCGTGGCCTCACGGAGTATTTCGAACATCCCAACAGAGGGATCTTTAAAAAAGTTCCATCGAAAACCCTCTTGGTAATAGCGAACAATGCCTAGTCAAGAGACTCAACCCGTCAAGTCTAGACCTCGAATTTCCTCTCGAGGATTCAATCCTTTTGAGCTTGATCCTCTCTGTAAAAATTGTAACTCCTATTTGTACACAGCTTTGTCTCTCGCTCAATCGAGACTGGTTGATTCACGAACCTAATTTCTAATAGCTGTAAAAAGTCTTTTGACGATCAATAAAACTAAGGAGTATCTGTTCTTTAAAGTCAGTTGGGATTCTAGTGATTTTTCTCGGTGAAGGATTTTTTTTCTTGGATTCGAGAGATCCATTAGACGACTGGATAGCTGTCGTCATTGGCGCTCGACACTTTCTGCTTCCAGAAGCTTAGCTGAAGCCTCTGCCGTCGTCGGGATTTCAGGTTTACGAGTTCAGGGAGCGACTTTACGATCTCGCCAATTTCCCGAGTGTTTCACCGGGCATCTTATCCGAGCGAACGTCGACCTCGTATAAACTCTGTTCTCTCGCTGCGTGCCGTTTTCGCGACTCTTAACTGATTTCATCGGATATCTGCCTATTTCGGTGTCGCTGTCAGTCGAGATTCACTTCTCTCCTTGGTCTCTTAAAATTCCATTCAGCTGTCACGAGGGCGAATGCGTTTCGCGATGTTTCCAATGCAAGATCAAAGTGTGCAGTTCGGGGATTAATATTGGAACTAGCGAGATGAAATCAAGAGAATTTCGTTATCGGGCCAGGCAACAATGGCCGCGGGTAGGAAGAAGCTCGAGAGAGATAGCGAGAGAGAGAGAGAAAGCGAATCGATAAGGGTTATATCGACGTAACCGAAATTCGGATATCTAGTGCGGGTTAGTAGCGTCACGATTCCGTGCTTCCGGATTACGATCATTCCCGATGCGTACCGGCATGTACGTGTTCCAGTTTACAACCCTCTGACGTGGCATATCACTGACCGACCGGCTCTGCCGGGGTCCTCTACCCCGTTATGACCGTCCACAACTCGATTTATTGCGTACCCTGTATTAATTAGCGACCGCAAGGCCATCCGCCGTATTCGCAAACCCATTTTCCTAGTTAGTGCATCGTTAATCTTCCTGACCGAAAACAGTCGTATACCATCAAGCTCGTCTACCACTTAATGTTGGCTCATTAATCGAATCTCGATCATGACTACGCGTTAAGAGAATCTTCCAGAGACCCTTGGGGGAAACTTACGATAACTCTTTGTTTCGATGATACATTATGGCGAACATCAGAACAGTTTTGTTACATACGAAAAGTGACTCGATTTAATTACTGTATTAAAAAGTGTATCAAGTGCCGAGCATATAGTTTAGGACTTTTTGTTCGGTGACACTAGAGACTTTCGGTCTGGATTAAAACAGTGTCACTCTTATTTGAGGCGCGGCGAGTCACGGTTAGAGACGTGGCGATAGCGGAATTTTGAAATTTGACGATGATTAACGGGAAGAGCATCCGGCAGCGCGTCGCCTGTTCCTCGAGCGCTAACGACGTCGCGCTGGTACACAGGCTACCAAGAGCGGTGCGGTGCGGTGCGGCACGGCGCCCGATGAATTAACGCCCCATTGATGTTCCCAGAGAGACGAGTCAGTCCTGAACCAGCGAACTAGCGCCGCTTGTTCCCTGGCTTCCGACAATGCAGCCCCGTGCTGCACCAAGTCACCCTGGTGATGGTGCTGCTGCTGCTGCTGCTGCTGCCAGAAAGCGCGAGCTACCAAATGGAAAATAATAGCGAGAGCACGAAAGCGTTGAGCCTTCTGCTCTCGACGTTGACTCGAACGTCGACTGTGATGACGACGAATTTTGTTCAACCCTTCAACCGAGGTCGTTTAGAGAATTTAACAAAATTAAATTACTCTCCTTTCTAATGGACCGAAAAGATTGCTTATTTCGCACGAGAGGAAAAAGCGTGTTGAACATACGCGCGTATCGAATATGTTGACTCAATACGAGGCTACCGATTTTCCAAATGTACTTGATCATTCGCTTTTTGGCTAGGTGGTTTGCAAATAAATGAAAATCTGCGCGGCAATAGACCTTGATCGCATTACTCTACACTCGAACAGAATAAATAGTGGCTAAAATGTACAGCATCAAGCTGAAACTCGATTGAGCTCGCCGCTGGCGTAAAAGGGGCGGTCTCGAGCGCGCACGCGAGGGCGAGATGAACAGAGTCGGATGGATGAATAGACAATGTATAGTGGGAGAGATAGAGAGAAAGAGAGATGTTTGCACGACTACTGCGAATACCGTGGCGCGTGCACGTGGTCCTTTGTAAATGTGCACGGAGTATGCCTTTTCCATGCTAGCCCAGTCAGGATCCTCGCCACAATTCCCGTCGATTGTAATGCGGCCTATTCCTCATGCAAATCACGATGAACTTTGAATTTTGATAATGTGTGCGGAATAAACTCGCGGAACTCGCGGAACTCGACGGCTCAAAAGTTCTTTGGAGTTTAATAGTCGAATGGTCGGCGTCATAGGGGGATAATATTGTCGAGGCACTGGTTCGAGATGCACAAATAGCTCGTTATTTACCGACAAATTGCAGTGTATTTTGACACATTTTCCACCCTGTCAATTTGTAGGCGAGGTTTCGCGGAATTTCCATACTATCCGCGAAAGGTCAGCTTTTAATAAAGTTAGCGTAAATTTCGCAGAGTTTCGTTCTACGAAATAGGAGGGTTGTCGTCCTCGTTCGTTCTTTCGAGTGTAACTTCCCTGAATACTAATCGCGTGGCCACCGTGTGGCGACAGAGGTATGTTCAGAGGGAGAAAAAAAACCGCATGGGCGTTCCTCAAAAATTTTGGACGCCAACAGATTTAATGCCAGTTCTTCGCACGACAATTTATCACTCGCCGAGAAAACGTTTTCATTCGGAGAAGGAAGCGCGAGACGGAGTCCGTGCGAATTTCATTTCGCTCGCCACGTCGTTGGTAAGTGGAAATTTTTTCAGACCCGCCGACGTTTTTCGCAAACGCCACGCTACTTTCCTTCGTTTCCCCTCTTTTTCCCTCGGCAGATTTTACGAGATTCTACAACTTATTTCCCTTCCAATTCCGGGAAGTGAGAAAGAAAGGAGTCGGGCCGAGACCAACTCGTCAAAACATTTCTTCCTGAGTCGATATCTGACGCGACGATTTGCTAATAACATCCTGACAATTTTATTCAACAAACTCTATTACTAACGACAGCCAGATTCCCTTTTTCATTTCCCAATAGTAGATTTTATATCTACTGGTAGCAAGTGGCTCTTACGAGAAGCGAAAGGAAGCCGTTGGCGATCGCGTGAGAAGGTGAAAGATAGTCTTGCCAAGTTGATGAAGTATGGTCGGCAACCATGAATATATTTTATCGGCACCACTCACAGGGCAGCATGCGTTCCAGGTGACCAAGCATGTAAGCACAATGCCACCACCCTCTCATAGAAAAAATGGGGTTAGTTTAGAAAATATTGTTGCCCTGTTGCGAAAATTATTATTGGCCGCGTTCCGGACATAGCAGCAGGTGTAAACTCTCTTGCTTCAAGGAGTTCTCGGACAACGCATTTTGCACGACGTTGAGCTGAAGCACGCGTTAACGAGTTTTCGCGCCAACCGAAAACGCAGTCAGCAGAATTTCCAGTGGCGGATATCGCGCGACTCGAAAGTTATTACTGGAGAAAATGGGGGAGCATAGGGTGACTAGAATGCCTCGTTGGGTGCTATTGTACCACTCAGCCCTGCCTCTCTCCCCTTCTCTCTCTCTCTCTCTCTCTACAGCCGTGAATCACTGGGAAGCAAGTTCATCGACATTTCGCACCTCGGCGTCGTCCTGAGTTCTTTTTTACTCACGGTTGCTCTTTGCAGCTACGAGCTGGACTCTCTGAAGCAGTCTACAACTCGCCCTGTCCGCGAACGGCTGCCCGAGCGTATGGAACCCTATGCGAGCGTTTATACGCGCGTATAAAAGCCTGTCGTATGCAAAACGCGCGCGCATAAGGTACTCGCGCGGGAGTAGGTATTCACGGGCCCTTCTCACCCGCCTAATTAGCGGGAATGATGTTTTCGGTGCTAAGGAGCCAGCAGCTCGGAGAGGTCTCTCAGAGTCTGAGCTTCGTTCGTTGCAGGAAAATTTCGGCCGGTCCAAGATATCGCGATAATTGGTAGAAGAGGAAAAAGTAGTTAATTAAGGGTAATTACCTGTGACATTAAACCAAGAAGCATGCGAACTGTATTGACGTTAATACGAGAGGCGAGTGTAATCGTCTTTCCACGGTGACTTTGAGAGACAGAGATCCGTAAGGCTTTCCCGTCCGTTTTCCGTTCCGCTTTTCGCGGCTGTCGGATTATACTCGGGTATATACCAAAAAATCCCAGCCACAGGGAGAAAAAAAATAATAATAAAGAAAATGTGGGAGCATAGAAAGTTTCTTTTGCTAGCGAACGATCCATCATTCTCGCTCGTGTTCCCTTGATCCATTTTGTGGAGTAATAACGTCGGGGATTAGTGGTTCGCTATAACATTTGGAAGCACGAAGACTTCCATACACTTAATTAATTATCTTCCACCGCATCATTACCCTTTTCTAGAATAATTCCAATGTAGTTATCTTTTTTCTCTTCATGCCTCCTTTCTTTTTTCTCATCGTTCTTCTCAGCTTTCAATAACGAACGGGAAGAAAAAGGATACTCTTATCCATTACGATAACACGCGACTAATCCATTTTCGAATAGACTTTAATTACCGTCTAGTCAGGGCCGAAGATTCATTAAACTTCTGAGAGAAGATGCGCGGAAGTAGTAGCGTGCCTTGTCGATAACTTCAAAGGACGGTATCGCCTGAAACCACCGAGGCAAGCAACCAAGCCACAAGCTCATAGCAACTTTTCAATTAAAATTCTACTCGGAACAATATTGTTTTCGTTCTGTCGCCCGACTTCCAATTAATTCGCGAGTCACTAATTCGTGGCCGTGCCTTATCGCACTCGGCTGCGGGAGTGCAATTTCGAAAACGGCCCTCGCAACCACCGAACAGAGAGATAAACAGAGAGAGAGAGAGAGAGAGAGAGAGAGAGATGGTGGTAGAAAGGAAACAGAGGAATCGCTTGCAGTTGGCATGCGCCAGGAAAACTCCTCGTTTCGAGCGATATCGTTTATGGCTGTCGTTCCGACGAGATAATAATCGATCGGATCGCAACGCGGAAAACGTGAGCTCAAATCCTAACACACTCGCATTGGAAAATCCAAATGAAAGTTGGAGACACGTTTTTGAGATATGTGTCGTTCGAGAGATTCTCTCGCGAGGAGATGCAGTTATTACGTAGAAAATTCAAGCTTTCCTTATTGTTAGTGAGAATCCCTAACGAATGTCAAAGAAACACAACGTATTAAATAGACTCGATCTGCTACGAAATCCATTAAAGTAAGCGAGGAATAGTAAGAGTATTGCGCAGTTGTTAAGAGGAGTCTGAAAAGATTCAGGAAGTCAAATAAGATTTGGTGGGTCCGAGATACCGGGGGTCGTCTTGCATTATGATTTTGCAATTTAGTCCCGTCACCCTAGCAGCGTTAAACGAGTTAGGCTGTTAGATGATAATTGCGAACCAGCCACCGTAGCGTCTTTGCGTTTTATGCCCCTTACGATATTCGTCCCAGCAGACCTCTTCTTCCAGGTCGCTTCTTCGGGATGCGCGGTGGTCGTTGCAAGCCAGACGCTTCAATTAGCCACCCTGCATCCCGACGAAAACGCGAAAATCTTGTAAACCCCCTTTCGTAGCATCGTGACGAATTTCTCTGCAAGAAGAGGGTTCATTGCAATTTGCAGTGATAATCGTTTCGCGAAGCCAATGGTAAGTTATTAGGTCCAGTCAGAAGAAACTTCCGTTTTTTATCCTACATTTATTTTCCTTTTATCCAATAATTTCTTTTCATTAATTATATTAATTTATTATGTATGATTTTCTGCCATCCTCTTGACAGTTCATTCAATTCCTTTCTTGGAAAATGTAGTTTGTTTGATCTTGCTCTCGGTTTGTTTTTTAAGATCGTAACTACAGAAAGAAATTTTATAAATTAATTACTAAATGCACGATCGGTGCTAATCGTTTAGCGTAAACACTGAATATTGTTCAGCTGTCGTCTTAGCAAAACAGTCGACGCAAGACTAACTGACCGGATTGAACCTAATATTAGCGAGATGAGAATCGTAGGAAATTCGAAAACGTGTATCGGCTCGAAGTATGAGAGCGCAATAAAACACTGGGTCATTATTTTGCAGTCAGCAAAAAGGTGGACTCTCGAAAAGTCGAGAACAAAGTTTCGAGGGTCATTGGATCCTCGAGTTGATTATAAAAACGGGTATTACTGCGGGTTCGAGGGATGCATCGCGATAGGTAGGGGGCGTGTTCTCGATGGAAAGTCAAAAAACGAAATAAATATGGCGTGTTGGTGGAGTGGTGGTAATCGAGGAAAGTGGAGAACTGAGAAAAGTTCGCCGGTTCCATGGTTTCTGAAGCTTTACCAAAGGTGCATGCCGTGTGGAAGGAAGACTGTCGCGTTGGCTTCTCGCCAAAATACTGGCACTACCGTTTATCTCGACCACTTTCAGTAACCCTCCCAGCAAATACAGGACGCGAAGCACGCGTTTCTTTTTTTTCTCTCTCTTCATAATCTGATATTCTTGATTCACTCGCAATTTTATCCTATGAATCGGAGCCCGCCGAACAAACCGAATATTCCCCTCTCGCTTTTATCGGCGAATAAATAATGCTGACCAGCCTAGCGTATGAATATTCCCTGACATATCTTTCTACCATTGCTAACACAAAAATTCGCAGTACTTTATTTCGCTATTTTAACCTTCCTGCCAGAAATGTTTGATCTGCTATCGATAAAAACCCAGAGGGTCAACTTTGTGTGCAGCGTTTCGATGCTTAACGCAATTCGCGAACGTGGTTGAGCATGCGAAAATGTGCAAAATGGTCGACAAGTTTGCTCAATGTCGGTGATCGATTGCTTTGGTCGATTTTATTAATGACGGTACACGATAGACTTTCAGATTTGACGGATATTTCCAGATCGTTGTTCTCTTGATCGAACTTCTCGCAGAAAGAGACGCGATTACACAAAGCCACTTGACGAATAACAATCGGAAGATAGGTGCTATTAATGCAAGGGCTCACGCGAAATACTATAGTAGCAATAGTTTCCCTCAAGTGATGTACTCGCGAAGGAATGCTGCAAGTTTCGGCGAACTCGCAACTGATTAATTCTGTTCCGTTGTACGGTACTCGGTACATCCCCACGGCCTTAAGAGAACTCACGGTGCTAGTGTGGCCCCGTTTCTCGTAATATCGCGTTCTGTTTGACGGCAAAGTATCCCAGGAATTCCGCTTTAAACGTCAATCTGATTATTCTACTGGGCGAGTGGCGAGCATGGAATAATTGTGGCATTAAATCTGTAAGCTTTCGGACAATCGGTGGTAGGGATTTTCCAGGGAACATTAAAATATAATTAAATGGGGGATAAAACGCGAGCTTTCCGCGTACATACATGTATATGCATTTGAGCCTCCGTACTTACTTCTCGCACGGAATTAATTACAGTTTACAATCGTACGTGGCGAGCGCGATCTGACCAATTAACAGAATCGCCCAGACAATGCGCGGAGGCTCGGGCCCGTTTAATTCCCGCATCCGAATCCATGGAATTATCTCAAAATTTCAGTCGGAACCGTTGGTCACTCTCCGTCTACTCCGTATGATGCATCGCCGGGAGCAAGTGCAATTCCTCGCTGCATAATTGCGATTGCACCATTGCGTGGGACAGTAGGACCCTATCAGTCCTCCTAGGTGGTACGATCGTTCGCTCGGCCTTCGGGCGAATCTGCTACCTCTACTCCTACCTTCCCTCTGGGCTGACTACCATCGGCTGCTTCTACTCCTCCGCAGTATGGTATTAATCTCAATTAATGTACCGATTCTAGATGGAGGTTGCGACCATCGAAGCCTGGAACCCTGTTTCCCAGTGGACAACCGAAAACCAGAAGCAACCAAAGCCCGGCTGGCCGATTAGCTTCGAGTGCAACGAGTCACGTAACGGCAGATCGTCATAATCGGGTTACCACCAGCGTAATCCGTGACACCGTTTGCCTGGGATTACGCTTTGCATTTTCGTGCCGCGATTTATTTGCCGGCATCGATTACAGCGATTCGCGTGAGTAAACCAACCACGCACCGTTGAAAAACCAATCGGAAGTAAAATCAGCGTAAACATCCGATCGGTAGCTGAACGCATCCTGAATTTGCATGCGTGTATCGCGGGCCAACTGGAAGAGAGTGGAAAACAAAACAGCAGAAGCTATTGGGTTCTAACTTGTAAGAGAGAGAACCTAGGAGGGCTATCTCGAGCAATTGGTCAAGACAACCTGGTGTATGACGTATCAGGGTGAGCAGGTGTGATATCCGAGTTGCATAATTGCAATCGCATCGGGTAGACGAGCGGCGTATCGGTTGGAAGTGGCAGTGCAGCCGCATGCGCTCGAGGCAAAGCTCCTAGGACGGGTGGGTTCGATCCCCATTAACAGTGGGCTGGAAAGGGAGACAGAGGGAGGAGGAGGATTTGGCAGCGCCAGGAGCCAGGGTGCTCGCCGCGAGGGATGTTCGCCGGTCTGCACAGCATGAGCAACAGAGACAAAGTAATCCTCGACTAGCCGTGGAGACAGAGAGACGATGAAACACGGGACACAAAGAGGAGCGAGAAGGAGGATCGCATCCATTGCGACACCGCAAATGATTACATTGCGGCCGTCCACTAACTGGCTAGCCACCCTCTGCTACCACCAGCACCACCACTACCGCTACCGTCACTACCACCACGAACGCCGATGGATCTGTCGATCAACAGGGAGAACCCTGCTGGGTGTTGATGTCCGCGGTCGCATCGTTGGCCAACCTTGTTCGACCCATCTCTCTTTCTCTTTCAACTTTCAGTAACGTCCAACTCTCCACTGCGGCTCGCTCGCTCCACGGTTACAGCGGTTTTTTAACCGCAACCTCGCTCGCGACCCCAAACTATCGATTTTCCCGGGGGTTTCCCTTTTCACCGCGGTTTTGTTTGCTGCGGCGCGCGTTCGCCGAGTTCATCGGAGACGTATTTTTCGGCTTGACACCTATTTTTCCCTGGTGTCTCCATTTTTCTGGAAAATCCTACCGCAGGATTGCACCGTGATTTCGATGGCTTGTCAAGTCCGATTATTAATCTCTAGTTTTTTGAGTTATTCGCGAATGAATGCCTGGGATTGAAGTCCGCCCGTTATCAGAGAACAGTGTGCTTCGTTGAAATTTATCATTAGATACTCTAAATTCTTGCAGTACACTCGAGTATATTAATAGTTGAGAATTAATTCGTCGTACCGAGATGAATAGCTGACCGATCGAGAGCTAACTCTATACCAGCCGAGAGTTTCGTAATGCTAAGAGTACTCGAGAGAGAGAGTTGCTAAAGTTATTTTTCCCGATGCGGTTAAGACGAATTTCACGGTGGTTCCGAAGGACCGAGTAACAACGAAGCTGTTGGCGGCGTTTAACTCGAGTGATTTATACCGGATGCCTCCCGCACCGTAACTTCACACTTTCTATTCTACCGGCGCGTCGAATATACTTGGCTCGAATGCCTGAGGTATTTACATATTTCATTATTTAATATCCCGTCGAGAGCATGCTCCACGAGCTGGCGTGTGCGCTGCCAAATCCAGACACCGTCGTCGTTGCCTTCCGACCGAGGACTCCTTCTCGCGTACAAATTATTGAAACCAAGCGGAAACCGATTCAACTGACAAGTAAACGTGAAATTGAAGAGGACTCAACCGATTTAATAAGATCGGATTGAACCTCTCTCCTATTCGAATGGAAGGAAGGTTCGTCGTGCTAACTCGAACTCGTGACGTTTGACCCTTTATTAAAAATCATGCACGAGTCGCGAGTTCAAGTTTGATGGAAACGAAGTACTTGTAAGCTCCGCGAAACTCATCGTTCCTGTCTACCGAGAACTGGCGAACTTTTAAATAAAGTTCATGAACTTGGAGGTAATGTTAAATTGGCAGTGGTAGACGCAGTCCCCGGTTGCCCATCCCACTCTCACCACCCTGTGTATCTCTAAATTGCAATTTCAATATCGTCCTTGGTATTATACTAGAAGCGGGCCTTTAAGCAGCGAACCCGGCTCGCGAGTTATACTTCCGATTGGCATTAGCGGACCTCCAGTATCCCAAGGGATCTACTCCAGCATCTTGGAATGTCATTAATTATTCAGGACTCTGTACGCAAGAAAATGTGGCCAGGGACTACTCCCGTAATTCTTCGGAACTATTGGCGAGTGGTTCGGCCGCTTGTATCAATTATTCCACGGGTTCTCATAACCCAGTCGACTAGCCACATAATTCTGAAGAGAGAGAGAGCCTACCGGAGGATTAAACCTACTATTTTCTCTCTGCTCCTTTTCTCCTTAATCCGGAAAAGGGATCGTGCAAAACCCTCTCTCGCTTTCTCTGTGATATCGTCGATTACGCTCTGAGATTTGTAGAAATTGCGAAAGCTGGATTTTGTAGAAGCTCCGACACTCAATTTTAACCGAGCTTGCGAGCTGTACACAAAAAGTGTACTATAAATACAGAAACGTATATATAGACACGTATATCGACACATAAACTCTATATAGTATTCATTAATAAAACATATTTTCGAAAGACGAACCTGCGAAATTTGTTACCGATTTTTCTCTTAAATTCGGCATTTTCCGAATTATACCAGCAGTTAAGGAATACGTAGTAAATTTGAGGCTCTCGTAGCCACGTGTGCAAGTAAGAGAGACGTTTACCGAAATGACTAGTGCTATAGAAGGAGCATTTCGAGCGATTGGTAACGATCGTAACCAGCGAACGGGAGCTCAATGCACTCTGAGAGGCTCGCAAATTATTAATAACCTGGGATATACCAGCCACGAGACAGCCTGAGAGCAAATCGCTGTTCGAAAGGACGACCAAACCACGGAAGAAGCGACGCCTGTCGCCTGATGGATCATCCTGCAACCCTAATGCCGATGCGCATACCGAGTGATTGATCATCCAGGAGGAGACTCATTCGCGAATACTCGCGTATTGCGAATCCCCTTGTTGCCGGTGACTGTCGGAAGAAGAGTTTCTCCTTAACGAGGGAAGTTCCGAACAGCAGGACCATTAAATATTGTCTGTCTAGTGTCCTTGGCACTATCGAGACCCGTAGTTCAAATCCGTAAACTCTTAATATCACTGACATTCTCCTAGCCAAATGCTAATGCCCCTTATTATTACGAAGCGCTTAGCTTCACGCGGATATTCGAAATTATAAATATGAGGGTAGTTTGCGCGACTCTCGGGTTAAAACGAGGTTGTGCGGCTCGGGTGTAAATCAGAGGGTACGCAGGTGCGTTGCATCGATCAAGCGAAATAACAGTGGGCCGCGTACGTTTTGTGCCCGATAATCTCTCTTGTTGTATACTTTGGCTCTTTTGTTCTAAATAGTGCAGATGTAGACGAGTATACTTTATAGCTAGGTAGAAATCTATCGCGAGTTTCTATTTGTTATGTATACTTATGATAACGTATGTGTAGTTGCGCAAAGTGCTGGCAAAAAGGTTGAAGCAATATTCGAAAAATATTGTTCGAACCATTGATACGTTAATCGTAAAGTTCTGTATTAAGCGATGCAATTTCAAGTTCACAGAGAAGAGTTGACTATTTACGACCGCATCCTAGTCCCGCTACGGGAACGACAGGACCAATGCAACTGCATCATCGTGAATCCTGCTCTCGCAACAGCTATGGCGAGTGTTCCATAAATCTCACGATAAGGCCGCCAACAGAGAGGAATAAACGCCTTCGAGTCAGTGGAATTAAAAGCTTGCTTTCAGTGATCCTTACGGAGGATCCTGAGCAAAGTAAAATTGTCGCAATTCCATTGACGGTATTTTCACTGTAGCTGCCGGTGAAGGCTCGCGAGACGGTGAGGCAAGGATTATGAGAGTAGAAACGCGGACGTGGCAGTGCTATTGCTACAAAAGCTCCTGAGAAACTTTTGGTAGTGAATTTGAGAGAGAAAGAGCGAGTTGTGGTTCCTGCTGGCCGAGATTCCGAGAGAAGGAAGGAATACGAGGATGCAACAATGTTTGCCGAGCAGACGAGCAACGGAGAACGAGGGCAAGGACGTAAAGGAGTGAGACGGGAAGAGTGTCTGAGCCTGGGTGCACCAAATAGAAATAGAAATAGAAATAGAAATAGAAATAGAAATAGAAATAGAAATAGAAATAAGAAACAAGAGAGAGAGAGTGAGAAAAGGATGAACCGTTGCTCTCGCGTGCCTCCATCAGTGAATCGCTCTTCCTTTGTCTGGCCCGACCGCGAGGTACACACTAAAGTGCTCCCGTTAATTGCCGCTGCTGGAATTTCCCCGAGTGCCACGGAGGAGAACCGGGACCGAAAATTCCATGACGACGCAAAGCTCCCGCGGTACTCGAACTACTACCCCCTCGAACACTGGAGCCCCCCCCCCCCCCCCCCGTTCAGGGTCGTACCTCAGAAACTAACGAAGAAGAGGAGAGCGGGAGTGCAGAAGACGCAAAGAGACGGCCGCAGCAATTTGCTCGAGCATCGTCCTTTTATTGCGGTCCCCTCGCTCTGCCGAGTTGTTTGTACACACTCTGCCAGAGTTGTCAATATTTACTTCGCGAGCGCGCTAAATTATTCTCATCCACCCAAACTCTCTACGTTGCCTCTCCTTGTTTTATCTCCGAGTACGTGGATTCGTGGAAAAAGTCAAGTGCGTAGTAATTAACAGACTATTATTACTCTTATCCGTGAGGAGAGTATATTTCTTTGACCTTGGGAATTTTCTCCTGACACTCGACAGAATCGAAAATCAATTGAAATTCTGATCCAACTTTCTTCGCATATTAAAAGTGATTAGCCGTGGAATGAAAAAAAAAGATTACACTTGTTAGAACAGTAGATGGATTAAATCGCAGACAGAACAGAGGAATGGAGTTAAAATATATAAGAAAGATTCTACTGGTTTCTTCGATGGCACACTCGTTTCCCAGAGCCTCCAGAAGTGTCAGTACGACGTTTGCTGACTAGTGCGACGTTATCGCGCTTGGACGCGCGTACGCAAACATTTTCGTTTAATGCAAATGTAAAACAGGCAAGCAGATATAATGAAGAAGATTACGCGGCATGTGGTCAGCATAGATAACGAAGCGCCACCACGGCTACGGCCAGTAGCGAACACCCTCACACTAGCTGGAACTATGCTAATGCCGAGCCATAACTTTCCACATTATCATATTCGATGGGTGGCTGCGCGCGTGTTACGGGCCAACTTCGATCCCGAATCAATAAAAAGTGGATCGCGCGCGCACTGCTGCTCGTCCAGATTACGGCTCGCATTACGCGGGCGCTAACACGAAATCGATAATGACCGTAATTCGATTGCGTGAACCGCCCCTGAAAAATCCTCCAGGTAACGACAGAGAGAGTTTGCCAACGAGGGACGCTTCATTTCATTTTTCTCACAATATCCTTCTTCCGTTAATGAAGCAGATTTGTGCAAAATTCAGAAAAAGATATAAATTAGCGATTGTCACTGACGACTCTAATAGCAGAAAATACATTGAACTTCGTGCTTTTCTCTAAGAAAGAAAATTGACTATATTTTGTAATACTATATTTATCTATATGTTGTTTCTTCCGATATATCAAAATAATTATGGATAAATAGGGTAAAAAGAAAATTATTTTTAGAAGATATTAATTGAACAGTGAATTTTAGATACGCGACATAAAGTCTGCCTGTTACTTTGCACTTATCAATTACCGAGAAAGCAAGATTTTTCTAAGAGTATTTATGTTATAGCGATCCAATCGAGCAGCTATCTCAATTTCGGTAGAAGCTGCAGGATTGATGAGGGTCAGCTTTAAACGGTAGAAACTCTCCTGGGAAAATGGGTCAGAGTCGGCGGAATAAAAGGCACACGGGCGCAATTCGTCTTCTCTTCTCAGTTTCTTGCATTTTCCCTTCGCGATCGCGTGCTCTCCGGAGAACGCGTCCGAGCGCGTTCTGGCCAGGACACGTCGAGAACCCAGCGGCGTTTTTGCAAGGATCCATCGCTTTGGTCAAAAGCAGAAATTACTGGAAAGGTAGAAAAATCCAACGAGTGGAAGCAAGCGCTATACCTGCGAAAAGATTGAATCCAGTGGGCAGCCACTGCTACCACACCTCTATGCTCAAATTCGGGCAAAAATCGTGGTCGCACGTTTTACACGTGCAGCGTGTAACAACCGATAAATTCACGCGCGATAAATACCGGAATATCGGACTACGGCTACTGGAAAAACTGCTAAATCTCGCTTGCAGCGCGTTTCGCTCGGCTTTCCGCATTATCCGTTTACCGATACACAAAGGATGTATCGTAAAATTGAGGAGAAGCACTTTACGAATCGTTCTCGCATTAAACTACGCTACAATGAATTCGTATGAAAATCTCACCGAGTTTCGCATCAGTTTGGAATTACGCTTTGCGAGTAGCGTTCAAAGTGGTCAGAGAACGGAGTTTCAGCGAGAGTTTCGCGAGTCCCATCATTAATCTTCTTATCTATTGGCAGCTGCAACTACTGCTGCTACCGCGAAACTTTTTTAATTTGTCGAATCGAATGATTGTGATTATACGATATGGCCTAAATTTTTTGACCAATAGATATCATCTTCTTAGTTTCGTTCCAAGACACTGGTTATTGCCTGAAATTTATCACGCAATTAACAAGCTTCATTGTACATATATAGCTTTCTTTATGGTTTGGAATCAATTCGTACCAAGTAAAACCTGCTATTTCTCAGATACTTTTCTGGTTCTCGAGAAAATCCACTTCTCGCTTGCACGTCGCTTAATGGGTCTTAAATCGAAAATAATTGAGAGTAGTAAAAAATTCAATACTATATCGTATTCCGTAGCTTTCAAGGAGTGCGATTGTAAAGAGCCGGAAAGGCATTTCGAGCAGGCGTCGCGCGCGATTTACTTTTGACAGAGGTCCGAATTAAAGCTGAAAGCTCCGGCGAGTAATTATCGAGCGGCGAAACCCAGCAAGAGGCGACTACGACAATGAGCAAGCTGCATTACTCGATCGTACTGTGAGAGACGACGTTTTCGTTAAACGGTAGAAAGCTCCCTTGCCGTAGATTCATTATTCGTAAAACGAAGGAGCGGCAAGCGGCCTTTTCTGACATTACGAAGCTTGATAATGCGATTTGTAATTAATGAAGCAATAGCGCGCAGCTCGCATCCCCCCTTTTAATTTTCATTTGCTCAAGCGAAAAAAAAGTACATTTACAATCGTTAGTTCAAGGAAATTTTTCCGACTGGTCGATCTTTTTGCTAACTGCATCTTAACTATCCTAGATCATGATTAATCCTACTATCATCATTATTTATATCGTTATCTTAATAGACTCAGTTGCGCAAAGCTATTTGTTCGATCGTCGTAGCTTGTCGCTCGTCAATTGAAGGACGAGAGTTACATCTTGCACAATCCGCAAATTGTCAAATCCCGTCGAATCTCATCCGACTGTTGTGTCGACGAAAACAGTAGGATGTATGGCAGTAGCAGCAGAACGGTTCCTCGAGTGCAAATGCACTCCCACATTACCGTGAAGCCGTAATGGATTTGTAATTAATGAAGCATCGATCGTCTCGAGTTAGGTAGTCCTCGATTTACGGTGACAGGATCAGAGTCATTCGAAGCAAGCTCGTATATAGAGAGAGTGTCCAATCAGGAAGCTCATTAATACTTACTAATCTCGTTACCATTTCGAATTCTCTTTTTCTTCTTAAATTAACGATCTCTTGGCAATTGGATTACTTGTGACGTCGCGTGAAGGGTGGGAGAATCGTAATGACAGTGATTCGCGCGTTTCTTCGTTGATCATAGGTTGCGGATATAAAAGTGGCTGTGCCGCCGTCGAAGCATGAGGGCTGACTTTACAGCGATACGGTGAGTTATAAAAATATAGGTAGTTTCGAAGCTTATGGCTTCGTATCAGGAGTACATTTTTTATCGGTGTTATTGCGTCATATATCCGGTGGTGATGTCGAGGCCCAGCAGACTCTTTCCTTCTCTGCGGAGTGCCTATTTCTCAGCATGAGCTATAATCCTAGGATCTACCTTCACGCCGGTGTTTTAATATCGCCAATAAGGTCCTGCACCTGCTGCATTCATATTTATTAATCATCTTTCCTTCTTTAACGTAGCTTTATTAACGCTCCAATCACTTATATCTTGTCACTAATATTAAAAGCCCAAATTGCAGAGTTCCTTTGGAAATCGAATCGATATAATAGAATTTATTCAACCGAGAATGTATTTAACGTTTTTGGGGGGGAAAAATAGTGGAAAAAGGGGTAATTAATCCGTGAATCACGGTGCTCTATGCATAATTGGTTGACTTTGCCAAAGAGAGCAGGCGAAATCGTTGGGAAATGGGTATTTACAAAATCGCGATAGATTTCGACAGTAGGAGTCGAATCAACGATCGCATTATCGCTCGACTGTTAATGTGGCTGCGGTGGACCTCGTAAATTTGTCTGGGAAAATAGCACTCTCGGTGCGGCAAAAACAATGACCGCATGGAATTTACGGCGCCACCGATCGAGATTTCCGCTCGGTGGAAACAATTCGCGATTTATGACGAATCACGGAATCATACGAATATGGTTTTTAATCGGTCGTTATTCTGCCGGGCGTGCGCCGATCGGTTTTAATTCGAATCGAGAGCCCGGGGGCGGCGTCGAGGAATTCCATTAATTCGGCGGATCAATCGGCCGCGAAAAAGAGAGGGGTAGAAGTGGGAGAGGGAGAGAGAGAGAGAGAGAGAGAGAGAGATAGAGAGAATAGTCCCGCGAAATGGAATATAAAATCGGCGTGCATTATTATATTCGAATATTTCCTAGAATGCCGATGGTAACTCATTGAAATCGCATATTTATTAAAGTCCGCTTGGCCGGTTCTATTTGAAATTCAAATTCGCGCCGGCGGGGATTAAAAGTAGGCTGTCGGCCGAATGCGCCCGGTGCAATTAACGAATAACGAGGTATCGAGTATTTATGTAAGCAAGTCCGGAGAATTTAATCTTTCGTGACGACGCGTGTCGTCACGCGTGTCGACTCAACGATCTCGCAACTTGATCGTCTCCCCTATTGCCGGTGAAAATAAACAAAAAAAAAAAGAATTGCTCTAGCGACGAGATTACATCCCCCCTTTGGATAGGATTTTAATTTGTGCCACTATAAATCACGGAAACGCTCGTATTGGGGTTATCGCACTCGGTTTTCACGAATAGCTACCGACGGATTCGTTTCCAATATCGCCCAGGTATCAGCTGGTGACTTTAAACGCCTAACGACTGGTCTGACCGCTCTTTCCATTTTTTTCGACTTAAACAAATTCGTCGAGCTCATTGAGAAATTCGCTTTGGGTTAGTTGTTCAAGAGAAATCCGACGAATCGGATGCGAAAGAGAGTTTCGCAAATCGATGCTGCCCTCTTGGCATGCAAAATTCGAAACTCTTCTCCTATGTTCCGAATATTAGCCACCTCTGGTTATCAGAGACTATCAATTTTTAAACCGAAACCCGTAAAATTTGCTTATCGCACGATTCGTTGTATGCGCTTTTCCAGCGAGCTAACAACCACAGTCGCGATCGAAGGGGTAGATTTCTAAATAAACTCCATGCAATGCCACGACAGATAATTCGAGGGTAAATATTTCGGCAAAGGGCTGGTCCCGTCACTCAAAGTCTATTTATCGCGTCGAGCGCGATTGGTGAATTTTCGGCTCGGCTCGAAAGATTAATTCACCGTGGAGACTATCGGTCCGTACCGCCAGTATTCGGCGCCAATCTGATTCGAGCCGGGTACTTTCCCTCGTTTCACCCCACTGTTTGGACCGGCTCTGTTTGTCGTGTCTCAATTTCCCCATTGTTTGTCGACCAGTCTGATCCGACCAGCTTAATTCGGTGCTTCTTCGAGTTCTTACTCGCAAGCAATGAAGGAGGACGTTTCGATCGACGCGATTCTATCGTGAGGAACAAAGGAAA
The DNA here is from genome assembly GCA_963989405.1 of Trypoxylon attenuatum. NCBI lineage: Eukaryota > Metazoa > Arthropoda > Insecta > Hymenoptera > Crabronidae > Trypoxylon > Trypoxylon attenuatum. Next base: position 3,294,958 of record OZ022496.1, on the reverse strand, counting down.
CAAATCTTATCGAGAGAACGATTGAATAAGAAATATTTCTAGGAGGCTATTTGTACCAGGGAAATCCACTTTGTCGGGGCCAGGTTTGTTTGAGCCGGTATTTGGAGCGAGAGCAAAGAGTCGTGGGCAGCAGAGAGCAGTTGTAACCAACAACCAACAACCAGCAGTCGAATTGGGGCCGATCGGCAGGATTCCAACACGCGGCAGCGGGCCAGTGGACTTTCATTTCGTACGTAACGCGAACGAAATCGCTCGTCAACATCGCGTCCGCATGACTAAACAACCTGCTGGTCAGATAATCTCTCTCTCTCTCTCTCTTTTGCTCTCTTCGCTCTTTTTCCCAGCTCGAGCAGAGCAATGCGAACGTTCGATTCCAGGGGAGTATTTTCAGCCGACAAAAGATTCAAAAGCTCTGCTCGGCCATTCGACTGCCATGCCGAGCGCTTTCCTTCTTCAATCTCTATCTCCATCTTTATCCACTGTCGCTGGGATAGCGCATCGTTGCTTTCTCGATTCTCGGTGGCCCTTTGAACTGCATCGAGCGACAGGCGAGGGACAAAGTCATTTGATCGTGAACCTATTGCCTTCGGGGTCCGAAGGTTCTTCCACTCTCGTTTCTTCTCAAGTTAAATCGTCGAACGTCCACTCTTCCGACACCTTAATACAATAATTGCTCCTTGACGGTGGTGCCTCACTCGTTCCTTGACCTCCGACAAACCACGTCGTCGTGCTCTTGAGAGCACAAACCATTCCTTCTTCTTTTCTCTTTCTCCAAGATCGATGAGAGAAGAAGAACCAATGAGAATCGATCGCGAAAACAGACCGCGAGGAGACTTTGCGCGCGCAAATATTTGCCGACGATTTTTCCGCTGCTTTCCATTCCAAGGGAAAATATTATTTAATATTACTCTACTGGGACTAGCCTTCGTGGCGATATCCAACCGAGCGGCTCGACAATATTTCCCCCGTTTGCGATAAGCTCGCCGTTTTTCGCCGTGGGTGCGGCGATCATCGAGAGGAGAGAGAGTAGGAGAAATCAACGATGCTCTCGAGGACGGAGAGATGCTTGGCATGTCGAAGTCTCCCGATGCTGACTGTTGAACCTCTATACTGTATACCGTATGTTCTCGATGTGCTCCTTGCCAGATAAAAGATCGCGGCTGCAGGAGGAGAACCGTCAAAGTGCACTCTTAAAGCGCACTCCCCGTGGAGTCTGCCCCGGGTCTGGTTCTTATTTTCTCCGGGACGCAAAGGGAGTCCAGGAATTCTTCTCTTGCTCGCGTTCCAAGGAGGGGAGGAACCCGCAGTGGCTCTTTGATTGAGACGGATAACGTTGCCCGATCACCGGCGGCTATTTCTCTTCCAATTGCTCGGGAAAAACCGATGCCATCACGAATGATAATACATCCACCAGTTTGCTTCTGTTGCTACCTTTTCCTGTCTCTACCCTTTTGACTTCCTCGGTGTATCTTTTTCTCCTTAATCTCCCGTTCACGATTCCTCTCCGATGCTCGCTAGTCTTTCCTTAGGCAAAGGATCACTTTGATAACTTTCCGTTTTGTGTTTCTTCGTACGCGCTGCCTCATTGTGCTGCTGCATTGGAAGATCCTGCTTTTTTACCTTTAAAGAAGTCTCAGCATTCCAAGACCTTTAACGACCGCTTTACTTTGAATCGGTGAACTGGAGAGATCGCTGCTCGTTCATCGATGTTTCGCAGAGGAAGCGAAAAATTTCTCCGGATTGTCCGGCTTTCCTTCAACGATTCAACCTCTATCTTTCTATCTCTTTCAAGCGAAACTTTTTAAATTCGTATTCGCCGCGGCTCTTAAACGTTTCGGAATAATATTGAGTCTACATGCGCATGGTTTAGCGTTTGGGCAGAGCTCTGCGAGTCAATATTTGCGGGAGCTTGATAGTGAGTGAGAACCGGATGAAAAAATATTGCTAGTCGGATGCGCGGAAAAACCGCGTTAAATCCTTTGAGAAGATTCTGCCTCTTCTCAAGTCTCTCGAAGCTCTTAATCGAAAAGGTACGAATCGCCTACGATAGAATTGGTTCTTGCTTGAATCTTTCGCTTAATTACCAGAACTAAACACGGTCGAAGGAAAGGCGTCGACTGACTAACCCCATCTTCTCGCGAAGTTTATCAGGGTTCTCGGACGGCAAATAGAGCCTTATTGGTGTAGAGAGTATCAGAGGAGGTATTCTCTCATCCGGAACTCCTCTCATGTTACGGTGTACTGTTCAAGACCGAAACTAATTTGCCTGTTCGTTTGTCTCAACGTTCCTGCCAAATTGAGTTACGTTTCGCGATATGTACCTCTCGAAATGGTCCCACCTCGGGACCAGACCCTTTAACGGAGCTCCTGGCTCTTCTTGTTTTAAAAGCAACGCGTCTTTTCGCACGCTAGGTCCATTAGCAGAGTTCTCTAGCGATACTATTCGAGCGAATGTTTATTCGCGGAAGGTCCAGCAATTACTCCGTTGGTCAATGGCACGCTTAATCGAAGTACGAGGGAAGTAGTAGTCTTTCCCGCCGTGAAAACTCTTCGTAGCTACAGCACATCGTGTGTCGAAGCTGTCGAGGATAAATGAGGAGAATTCAAAGAGTTTGATATCCAAAGCCGACTCGAAGCTTTGCCACGTAGTACAAACCTCGTTCCAAAAACGCCAATCACCCTGAGGAGAACAGTTGTTCTCTGCGGACGATCGATCATCCTTCCGCTCGTTCGACTTCCGCTAATGTCTCCCTCCCCCCATAATCCTGCTTCGGTTCTCTCACGCCGATTAAAAATAGTACCGGCAACACTTCGAGCGAGCACACTGTCGGATTAAAGGCAACTTCGAAGGATACTCGCATCGATCTGAAAGGAAACTGTGAGGCTCTCTGGAAATTGTGCTGAATTAAACATCTCTCGAGAGCCATGCGCCAGCATCAGAGGTCGATCTGCCAAAGTTCTGACGAGGAATAAACTCGCGCGAAGACCAAGGATCATTGGGAACTGTCTCTATTTTTACGGAAGCAAAAGTCGCCGCTTCGAATCGAGCGAGGTTCTTAATTGCAGGAGGGTGAATACAATGGACCGACTGTGAGAGTCGAGGCAGGCCAGAAGAGAAGAAGCCAAAGAAGAAGAAGAAGAAGAAGATCGACTGCTCCCAGATTAATAACTTCCTTCCTTGCTTTCTCCATAGGAAGTTCGAGACCCTACGACTAAATGCCGAAAAGAAAGTTCCTCTTGCAACACTTACGAAGTAACTTTAGCCACCAGCACTTCGAGCTTTTCTTTCAGGACTTATGAAGCCCCTCTTCTGTTTACCAGGGAATATTTCGCGAACGAGCGCATCGCTAGCGCTCTATTCACCGCTCGTGGAACTCCCCCCCTGCAAGTATTTTAATACCCCGTTCACGGAGACCTTAACAGCGTCGCAGCGATATTCCATTAAAAATTGATTCGCCTCGGAGATTACGCTGTTCATTTGCGTGGATAATTATTTCGCAATGTACCGCGCGCGCCTGGCTGAATGGAAGTCTATGCATATGAGATGATGGGCCTCGCAAAATCGCAACCAACCTACGCGTCTCAACGCGATAGAATGAGAGTCTGTCGTGCTCAGTCTACATTTGCGAGCTCGGAATAAAATAAACCTCAGAATGCATAATCTTACCGCGATAGTCTCGATTTAAACCCATTATTGCGAAAGTACGACGGTTCTTCTGCGTTGAGAAAGGATCGTAGTACACTTCTTGACAGTGCAAGAATATCCTTCGTATTACACTGTCGCTCAACCATTAAGGCGCGACTCAAACAAAGACGTTCGCCGAGTGTATTCGAGTGCGGTGAATGCATCCGGGTGCATTGGGTGGCAGGTATAAATCGAAGAAAAGCAAGGCGCGAAGGCGAGACTAACCGGCCGATTGCGGTAGGTACAGTTATATGCCGATAACTTGGCTCGAGTCGACTTAATAAGAAAGTTATCGGTTATCGAGCTCACTAAATCCAGCAGTTAGTGAGTGTCAGGCTCCATATTGGCTCGTTTATCTTACATAGTCGAGTGTCTTCGCGAAGACTATCGGTCTACTATTTGGTATTCCAGCCGCGAGCATCGGAGCATCGCGAGAGTGGTATCGGAGGATGAGAAGAGGTTCCACGAGTCTTAGGACCATAAGTGTCAGCCGACATTACGCCCAGTAGAATTGCTTCTGTCATTTTCTCGGTTTGTCATTCCGCACGAGCGCCATCGACTCAGCTTCGAAGCACTTTGAACCCTTTCCTTTCCGGATCGCGAAGACAGAGACGTCCCAAGGGTTTAGGCGCGTTACTCCAGCTTATGCGATAGGGAAATATTTATCTTTCATACGCGAGATGAAATTGTTCACCGCGCGAGGCTAGTACGCGACAGATGCGACCGCGATGGATGCAAACCAAGCGCGGAAACCTCGCTTGGCTCTGTTGACAAAACCGCATATACACGCAAACACACACACACACACACACACACAGATCTACACACAGACTCAAATTGGCAACTCGATTTCCCAGAGTACGTGCGAACTCCAGTCGACGTTTCTCCGGATCGAAAAGCTTCTGAAATCGATTCCCGCCACCCTTGCGACTTTGCTTGTGCTTTTGCTGTACGAGAGCAAGAGTGAGAGGGTTGGAGAGGGCAGAAGCGAGGAAAAAGAGAGTGCGATTAGCCGAGGCAGGCCGCGCGCGGGCTCCAGACGAGTGGAAGAATGGCAAAGTGGTGCATTTCTGGATACACCGCCGTGCAGGCACGCGTTTTCTCGCTTTCCTTTTTTCTTCCTGAAGAGAGTGTATACGAGCAGACGGCAGCCAGACAGGCCGGCGCCCTTTAAAGGGACACCGGATGAATTTTACGCACAGCTTTCCGTCAAAGGTGAGTGACTCGTTAGTCGCGTTTGGCAGTCTTACATCGGGACACTTCGACGAGAGGAGAGAGCTATATACCAAAGTGTCAAATGCGGTAAAGATTCCGCGACACGGTATGGCCCGAGCGTGCCACGCTGTGGGAGCCAGAAAGGGTGGCCAGGAATTGGGGAGTAGCGCGGCGCGACGCCCATGAAAAGGGGTGGAATATTCCCGCGGACAATGGACCGGCGTGTCTGCGCGAGAAACCCAGCCGCGGAACCCTCTTCCTGCGGAAGGCATCCGTCTGCCAGCTGCAAAAATAATTATGTACATGCGAGCTTCGTGTGAGTGCGTCTTGTGCGTATACAGGGTGAGTCAGTGACCTTGCACCAAACTGAAACCACGTATTTTGGGGGTCAATAGAAGCCTAAAAGTCCCGGAACACAAAGTTGAAATCTCAACCCTTTCGGAATTACAGGGGGTTGAAATTTTAAGTTTTAAAAAATCATATCTTCCGACAGGATAATACTAGAGAGTCACGGGTCTTTTTCTAGAATGTGTGGGAGGGCCCGAGGTACCTGGAAAAAAATATAAACGACGTGAAAATTATTATTAAGCCACATTATTATTGATTTTCTCTAAACGGGCAAATTTCACGTTCATAGAAGAACTACAAGAAAATCAATAATAATGTGGCTTAATAATAATTTTCACATCGTTTCTATTTTTTTCCAGGTACCCTGGGCCCTCCCACACATTCTAGAAAAAGACCCGTGACTCTAGTATTATCCTGTCGGAAGATATGATTTTTTAAAACTTAAAATTTCAACCCCCTGTAATTCCGAAAGGGTTGAGATTTCAACTTTGTGTTCCGGGACTTTTAGGCTTCTATTGACCCCCAAAATACGTGGTTTCAGTTTGGTGCAAGGTCACTGACTCACCCTGTATGTATCTCATCGAGCTACACTTTTAGTTCCCAATAGACTTCGTTAACGATCCCAGAGGCAAATCAGAAACTTGACTGACTAGTCACTGTGAGGCATATACGTATACTGGATAAGGGACGAAAGGTGGAGAGAGATTCTGGAGCAACTCACTGCAAAAGAAGCTTCTTGCTACATTAAATGCGATTCGAGCGGGCCGGCGGCACAGTTGCCTCGGAAAAGCAAGATTTCATATTGCAACACACTTATTAAATTCAGTCTGCAGCTCCGTGAAATCGTGCCCGAAAGATTAAAGGGGCACTGGTGGAAAGGCAGAGAGGCACTCTCTTTCGAGGGAGACTTCCATTCGCGAATAGTATTCGGAGTATCGTTTTTCCGGTCTCGCAAACGGCAGGAAAAATAGCGACTGAGTCTTCGGTTAATTGAATCAGGAGCAAGCTTCAGTCGTTGCAGAGAGCCTGGCTTCGTCATCGAGATAGAGAAAGAGAAAGGGAGAGAACAGGAAAAAGAGAGAGAGAGAGAGAAAGGTAGAAACACGAGAGATGCGGAAGGAAAAACTAGAGCCATCCTCGAAAGCAAAGTGTAGAGCAAGCGAGTTCCCTTGAAATCGGTGCACAATGGACACACCAGCACCAGGAAAGGAGAGGCGAGGGAAAAGAAAAGTCGCGTTCTCGATGTGTTTCGCTTTTACAACTATGCCTGGGGGAATCGAGATCTCTGTTCTGCGGATGTTCACTGAAGCGCCGCTCGCGGGGAAGCGAATCCCTCTCATGAAAGTACATGATGATGCTAATAAACAGCTTCCTGCGGTGAAGCTTTCCAATGTTTACCCCTGCGTATACACTTTTCCAATAAAAAAAAAAAAAGTAAAACCGCATTTGTGTTATTTCTTTACATAATCAGGAAGAATACTTTTCGCCAAATTAGCTTAAAACCGAGTCGATATGTATTTACTCGTGACAATGGGAAATTTTCCGTAGTTTCAGCAAGATTTCAAGTGGCTTCACGCTGTACTTCTACCTACTATACAATTGTGTAGAAAATATCTATCGATTCCGTTGACAGTAGGTAATCGATATGGGTCTATTTATGAGAAAATCGAAGGCTGACCAAATTTCTAAACACATCCAAGGGAGGAAGAAAAATTCTCGAAGACAGATGACTTTGGCTTGAAACCGAGTGATCCATCGTCGGACTTATCCGAGAAAAAAAAAAGGTGTTCCATTCGATAGAGAGTCCTTTCACCGGAGCCCAGTCCTGTCCAAGGGCCTAAGTACTGTTTTACGTCGACTTTCTCGCGTGACAGACGTCCGTGGTTACGACAACTGGTCAGACTTAGCTAGAAATGAGAAGAAAGATGAATCTACGTGGCACCTATAAATAAGCCGTCACCCTGAGTGCTGTTCCTTGTCCCACTCGCATTACACCAGGACGTTGGTCTAAATCCCGCGTCATAATGCCGAGAAACATGGAATTTTGATGAAATTCGATTTTCCCGAATTGCAAAGATCGAATTCTGGCACTAATCGTAAGAATAATATACGACAGATAAGAAGATTTTCTCAGAATCACAAGCTCCAAATGAACCAAATCCTAGTGTTGTCTCGCGACTATAAATACTTTGGATCTGGTTTATCGGGGTAAAAACTCACGGAGAAAACCAGTTGTAATTACTGGATTAACGCGATAAATAGTGACAGTGAATGCTAATTTGGTCGCGATTATGCAAACTTAATATTCCGACTGAGAGTCGAGCCGTAATCAGTCGCGCTAATTAGATAGGCAATTCCGCGAAGGATGCTCGATCGTCTTGATCGGTGGTTGCAAATACCCTCTCAGTCTCTCGATATTCTTATCACCGATTCCACGTGATGCATGAAGTGGAGAGTGCCAGGTGGCTTGATCCAAGAATCATAGGTAATTACGGTACACTCGAGCTACCGAGGCAACTCGAGCTAAATCGACTATCAATGTTGTCTCTAATCCAATAGAGAGAGAGAGACAGAGAGAGAGAGGTATATAGATCAAGAGAGAAGGAGTGTACCTAAAACCGTCGCGTCGGCCGAGCGAGATTATACCAAGGGAGATAATCGGTACGTTCACTACTGGTACACGGGACGCCATTAATTAGAACAAGCCACCGTGTACTTGCCTCGAATACCCTAATAGTTCGGTACATTGGTACTTCTTCTCGAAGACGCACTACCATCCCATTATGTCCCATTATTTGAGCCCTCATACCTCTCAATCCCTCGCCCGGATGCGCCATCCAACGAAATGTCTAACTTTAAGACTCACCGCCAAAGTGTTCTAGCTATGGGATAATTACCACCAAGAAGGCCATGCTCCTCAAAGTCTGCGGTGTAAAACGTTATTAACTAGAGCACAGGAGTGTGCAAGAAGACGAGGAAGACAAGGAAGACTTTGTTTCTGTGATGGAAAGGAGCTTGCACCGGTGCCATAGTAGCTCGTTGTCCCACAGTCTGACAAGGCACGGGCTGTCCCTTGCTTGATGAGAGCCACGCTCTGGCCGAAGAACGCATGAAATTGTGCGTTTAACGAGAAAATGATGAGACCGGCCACTGATGAAGCGCAGACACTAGATTCTCTATAACTTTCCACGAATTTTACCATTTTCTTTGGTTCCGATTTGAATAATTGATTTTATCTTGCAAAATTTAGTCGATTCACTCTTTAAACAAATCACGATTTTACTGTTATATCATTTTCTCCAGTAGTAAACCTATTCGCTTTATACTTCGTGGGAGAATTAGTAAAATAAGTTAAAAGAAGCTTTGGCAAAAAATTCATGAATTACGATCGATATTGGATCACGCAATGTTGAACGTTATGCGCGAGTCATTTTGGTTCACTGCGTTACGCGAAACCAGATTTAGGACTTGCAAAAGCACAACAAGCAACTGGCGGCACGTTTTCAGGCAACACAAGGACGGCGACCGGGTCTCGTCGGTAGTCGATGCACGCAGAGGAGTTCAAAACGGTACTGTGTCGCGCGATGCAATAGCCGGCAGGAGGCAAAGAGGCTAGAGAACGTCGTTAACGAGCGGGCAGGGCCATTGTTTGCGGCCTAGTTCCTACGCTGGTCCGGTTCACCGCCGTAGAGCTGGTCTCTAAGCGAGAACTGTCGATACCTACTACGCGAAGCACGTGGACACTAGCAATTTAAGTATTACTTCATTACGTCACCTGGGGTCTTGCATCGAGAAACTTCTCGACTAATGGAGAATCATGAGAGGGTGAGAGAGAGAGAGGTCCAGAAGGGAAACGTGCTTATTATTTTGGAGGATGACCTCACCCCTTTCCAGAGAGGACTATAAAACGGACCCCACTCTTCAAATGCTCGTGGCAAGCGAAAATCTGCATGAGGGATTTAATTAATTCTACCTAGCCCAAATTTTTTCCATAAATAAAAATATTTTTATTCAGTGCTTTAGAAATGTGTCAGTAATCTATGGTAACGCGTTTCACTCGGCTTTTGCGACATCGTGTTATATTGAATATTTTAAATGGAATTAATGGATTATTGAAAATGTTTCGCAGTGTTGCAAATTTTCAAAAATTCCTGCCATGCAGTGTTGAATCTATTTTTCGTGGGATATCGTATCATCGGATACATTTCCCGATACAGATACTGAGGTTCTGGGATTTTCGTTAATTCGAGTCGATAGAAATTGAAATACCTATTCGACATTGGTACTAATCTTCCTGATCAAAGGCTGCTGCAATTTACGACGGTGTAAGCAAGCTTCTATTTCAGGATAATTTATCCTATTGCAACATTTACTTGTTAGAGACTAAGGATTAACAATTTACGCAACTTTGTGACAGTTGTTCGCATCAAAGTTCCAAGTGAATAAAGAGCGTTTAGATTTGAAAAACAGACGGATAGTAGAACACAAGAGAAAAGTTTGTACGCAGCCAGCGTTTGCTATCGCTTTTTACTAGGATCCGGGTCAAAAAATGGATTAAGCCGTAAAAATGCAGGTCGACGGGTACACGTGACATCAAAGTCACGTAACGGGGTAAAAAAGCGAGGATGGTAGTGGTGGTCGTGCCATTTATTTTTTCGGCTTAATATTAATGGAATCAGAGAAAACGGTAGGGTAGAGATGGGGTTGTACCGTATGGTCGGATCTTTCAGCAGGACGTGAAAAAGGGCATTTTATCTTCTATCGGATTTCGTGATGGAGGGGGGATACTCATGGAGGCTTTTGATCCGCTCTAATTAGACGGGTGAGTTTACTTGATAAGCTACGTAACAGGCATCCATTGGCGCGCTTCAATTGCGGTCCCAGGTGCAGGGGGGAAAAAAATGGAGAAAAAGAAAAAAGTGAGATTAACGACCAAATGGTAGACAGTTGCGAAAATTTGTCGAGGCAACATTTCTCGAATTCGCCAGCCGACAATCGTAATTTCATTGTCACCATTCTTTCAATGATTCGCCAAAGTATTACGCCCTGCAGGGGTGCGCGCGCGCGCGTGTGTCGCAAAAAGAAGAAAACCGATCGATATTAATTCTCCGGTAGCATTCAAAGGGTATATGTATATGCACCTGCGGCGGCAGGAAAAAATAATTCACGACACGTTTTAATCCTACGGGTAAAAAAGTGAAGCGGAAGAGCCGGAAAATAAAATTCCCAGCCTCGAGGGGAACACTGGAAAAATGTTACTCGCTTGTTCGCCTCGCTCGGTCGTTCGATAGTTTTAGAGGCTTGCTAAATATTCCGCGTTCCATGGCGATGAGGATTCCTACTGCGAGGACTGCGACGCCCCGTGTACCTTGTTAAGCTCGAACATTCTCATAAACAGGATTCTCTTCTCGCGAAAAACACTTGTCTTGCGAGAACTGTAATCTGGTCAGTTTTAATTCGCGAAACACGTGAGAATTATTTGTAAGATTCGCAGAGTTATTTTTTCTCTCAAATGGACCATTGTTTCAACCCGTTGATAGTGAAAGATTGAATTTGAAGATAGCAATCGTTCAAGCTGTCGCGTTTCGCGCCGGAAAGGTTCGAGACGATGGTGTCTCAAGAAGTCGTCTGAAGACGAATCCCTGTCTCTCTCGGTTAGAGACGATTTTCTCTCTCTTATTTGGTCTCAAAACACTCTATGGCGGGTTGGCTCTTGGTCCTCTTTGCATTTCCATTGGGTTCCATCTTTTTCTCTCCTCTTTTGGAGGTCGCATCGCGAGAGCTTTTCTCTCTCTCTCTCTCTCTCTCTCTCTCATCCCCTTTCCTCGTTCCAAGTTACTCAGCCTTATTCCCCGGTAACAGCGGAAGTTGCGAGTCGCCTGTGCATCTTCCTTTGTGTTTCAAATTTATGTATTTCGGGTAGTGCGCTTCTTGTCTGCTGCGGCAGCTGCTGCAGAGCGATGCGATTCTATGCTCTTCTCTTTCGAGCGAGCAAATGGGCCGCGATAACAGCACCAAACTCTTCTCGATATGCCGTTCCCGATGATCCTCTCTCTCTCTACGCCGGTTATGCTAGTGGGCTCTGCACCGCTGCTGTTCGCGACACTTTTGGATTACGGGACGATTTAATTGCGCTATACATTTTCTATGCGCTACTGGGCACGCGTGCGCCCGTGCGTGCTACCACCCGCTATTTTCACTGGCACTCCACTGGGCTCCACGGTAATGACATCATCGGTGCTCAGCGACAATCGCGATTAATTAATATTCAATTCAACGATGGCCAAACCACGGTGTCAACTGGCTCGTGACCACCGCACACCAGCTCGATTTTATTTCAAAACTGGTTTAGTTGCACTGCTATCTCTCTTTACCGTTGTTCCTCAAAATGAGCTTTGTTTAATGATACTCGGTGGAAGAAGAAAAATAGCAGATAAAAGGAAAGAGACGATTGGAGTCTAGAGCGAATTGCGACTAGTAGAATGCGATTGTAGTAGAAAATGAATGTCGATGAGATTTTTCGATTGAGATTTGTTAATGAACTAATTGTGCCGTGCAAACCACAGGAGACTGACGAAGAGATATCAATTATTCAGGAGTATGCCTGCTGCCCGTGGATTTAAATGGTTAACGACTTAAATGGTTCATTTTCCAGAGGGATTTTTGATCAGAGCTCCTGCGGCCACTTTGCTGCAATCTGCCAATTGACCACGAGCGAAAATTATTCGAGAGCTCGTCCACTAGCTCGACGCTTTAACTTATGATTCGTTTATGAGGTTTGCCAATCTTTCTCTACTCTCTCTCTCTTTCTCTCTTTCACTGGTGTCGGTAAATTACGCGGGAAACGTTCCCTGGTTTTGCTTGGAATAACTGGCAGCTGCTCGAAGCTATTCCCTATCATGTCAAGCTTCCAACCGCGACATTTGACACGAATACGGATACCTAGAGAATATCGAAAATAATTTAACATACGGCTACCCTTGAATTTATCTTCCTATATTTCACATAGTTATGAGGAAAATAATTTATGAGGTATTATATTTCGTATATTCCCGTACTCCATAATCCCGAGTAATTGCAAATAAAATTAATGAGCGATTAAATTCCAGTATACTCTAATGCATTGGAATATTTTCGTTATTGGCTGCGCTTGGGGTTTATGTATGTGCAAACGGAGTCAGGCTCCGTTTGCAGGTGCCCGATCGTTAAACGAAAGTGAATATCGATCAGAGTAGAGGTATCGCGAAGAGAAACTCGTATAACGAATCCTGAAACATATACCATCACCCTCTGTTTTTTTCCCCCGGCTAGTGAACTAAATCAATTTTTATGCAGATCAGACCGCGACGGTGCGCAGCGTTTCGCCGCGATTTTTCCAATTCCCCGCAGGAGGGATTTTGCTTCATTGATTTACAGCCATTTACACGCCCGCCGCCCGGTTCCAACTCTGTCGATGGTTTTTGGCAGCAGGTTCTGGGAGGCGAATCACATTTCCAGTATTCCCCAATAATCCACAGAAGCCACCGCTCTGGATTTCCCGCCCCCCGAAACGAATTGTAATGCAGCTGGGCTTCAAAGATCTTATTAGCAGATACCATTAGCATAACAGAAGCTCCATTACGTCGAAAGGCTTCTATATCGCGAATAAAATTCACGGATTGAGTGGAACGCAAGGCCTTGGAGCAAATGCAATCCGTCTAGACCGAATGTCGAGGCTCGTAGCCCCGCGGTGAGCTTGTAGATTATTCCTTATGGCTCATTAATCCACTTCAATTTCCAGTCGCTATTATACTATTCGTGGTATTGTATCGTAGTGCCGAGTAGCCCTTGCGAATCGAAATCACGTTGGAAAGACGGAGCTGCGTCGTCAAAGGTCGTCCAAAGACATTCAACGCATTTGAGTCGCACTGTGCGGAAAAATTGGCGAACGGACTCGATCCGAGTGGTCAAAGCCTGAACCGAGTGCGCTAATTAAGCTCTTTTCTCCAAATATCGATTAACGCGGTAATTTGCTTGAGCAGCAGCGTAGCGATCGACAAACAAGGACGGAAAAAATGGATGTTAAAGGAAATAAGGATGAATTGGAAATCGAATAATCGGGTTACACGTTGGATCGAATATCAGGAATTACGAAATGTTCAATTTTGGCTGATAAATTTGCCAAGTTGGTAAGGAATTATCTGTGGAAATTATGGGACTACTCTTCGCCGAAGAGAAGTAGCTCGTTAAAACGCGAGCTTGGCTGATTTGCAATTTCCTCGAGGAATATTGCGTGGAATCCAGCATCCCGCGTGCGGTTCGAGATGCGATATAAATCTTCTTTGCTAATGTTACGAGCAGCTTTAATTCCTTTTCTCTAGACAAGCTAAATTATAAGATATATAAACTATGATATACCGAAGGTTCCAGCAACTAAGGTTGAGTCCTCATTAAAGAGATAAGTCAAAACTGGAGAATAAAATTCTTTCATTCATCTCGGAAACATTAGAATATGAAACAATTCTTTTCTGACTCGCTGAATCCTAGTGAATAACAGAGCAGCAATTGTAGGAAGATAATCATAACATCTTATCAATTTCTAAGCACAAATATACATAAAAATGGTAATTTGTACCAAAGTTTCACGATGGAGTTATTTTTTCATGGGAAATCACCGGGTGTCCGGTTGTTCCAGGATTACATGGACATTCCTATACACAATCAGTTTTGCGGTTGAGGGTTGGTCTGTGTTGGACCAGCAGAGTGCTATATCGTAAAACGATTATTATACCTCACGCTGAGCGCCACAATGGCTTTTGTTGCAAAGGAACGTTTGTTTCGTGCATTCGAGAGCGCGCGAGAACAGACGTATGGACGCTTGCGAATCACGAGGAACCTCGCGAAGGGCCAACGATTTTTCGCCTCCCATTATTCACCGACCCACGCGAGATACTTTTCTCCAGCAAGAAATCTACGCTCTTCCGAGAGGCGTCTAACAGCGTTCTTAAGCTGTGCGATTTATTCCGGACCCCTGCGTGCTGCCCCGTAAGATGCCGAGTGCTCTTCTTCGAGTAGGAAGCGATAAAGGCCGCGAGATCGAAGAATTCCAGCAGAGAACAGCGGAAATGGGAAACTGACTGTGTGTGTGAGAGAGAGAGAGAGAGGTACAGTAAGATACGTAGCTAAGGGACTCGAGGGCATAACGAATCCTATGGTGCCTTTCGATGACGATGGAATGCAGCTGTGTAATGGAATTACTCTCGTTTACGGTTTTGTCACGGTTATTCATCCAGGGATTGCACGGTGAACGGTGACGAGTCGGCGAGATCCGTGAATTCGTATAGTATCCACTATGATTTCTCATGGGAGGCCGAGCACCGACGAGCCTCTTGTATCACTCTCCTGTAGTTCCTGACTCTCGTTCTCTCGGTTTCTCCATTTTATTGTTCCTAAGTGCTTCTAGGACTCTCCCAGTACATTTTATCATTTTCCCTCTAAACTCGAGTGAAAAATCGAGAGGCTTCACTTGGCATAAATGAACTACTGAACTCTATTCTTCAAATAAAAGAAACTCTATGGTTCTGATTTAACATTTTTTCCATCTGAGAGAATATATATATGGCTTCACCCGTTGGCAATTTATGCCGGAGTGATCCGCTTGATTTATTATCATTCGTGCATTGCTTTGCAATCCGTTTATCGAGATGTCCATTTAGGCTTCTCTCCACGCTGAGGTCGTGAGCGCGGTCTCCCTCAGACGCGGATTAAGCAGGGTGAGAGAGAGAGGGTGTCAAGAGAGCTGACAGGACTTGACAGCTCTCTCAAATTAACTGACAGCCATGCCGCTTGATTATCGGCGTGCTTGAACCGGCGACAGGTCCGCCTGGACGGCTTGGAAAAAAAGTTAGCTGGCTGACGATCGCGTGTCTTGGGATTAATATCCGTGCGAATGCGCGAAAGGACGCTCTCAAGGTGGAAATAGCAGCGCGAGCTCGCCCAGTCTTTTTACATACGGGGAATAACTGGCAACGAGTTCTCGAATGTCCGCGGCGTATATTGGATGACATATTGGGTTTCTCGATTTTATATGTATATATATATATATCAGCTTCTCGAGTGGATTTACGAGGACGAAACACGCCTTGCTGATCGGAAGCTATCGGGATCGGTTGAATAGGGGGTCCTCCTCCATCGGATAAAGTGACCAGTGGATTCCATCATGGGTTAAGACTGCGAGGACCGCGAACAATGAACAAACCTCTTCGCAATCTTGTAATTTCAGGAACATCCCTCGTCGCATAATGGAAGAGCAGATTTTCGGATCGCTATTGTGCCATTGGTGAGCGTGTAAGCTACGAATCGCGTGCAGCGATATTGCACTTTTCTTATCGTCTTTGGAAAAATTTCAAAAGGCATCACGCGAATTGCTTACTCCTCCTTCCCTCAAACGTTCTTTCTCGATTAATGGCCCGTTCGTTGACCGCGCGAGAAAGCAATTATACCGGAGACGTATCGCGAATTGAAGTCAGGACGACGTGGAAAATATTTTGAGAGTTCCAGTGCACTTAGTTTGGAGATCAGAGACCAAACGATCAAGGCAGACGTAGCACTGTGCAGGTTGAACGATCGTTTTCCAATAGTTAATGACCGATCGGCAGACGGACTGCGTTGCAGGGAACGAGTCGTGGATAGAATTCTTTTTAGCAAGCCGCACCTACCGCGACCGAATCTTCTCGTTTCTCATTTTTTCAAAGTACTCTACTGCCATTGTCGGTAATGCGCCAGTTTCCAGGCGTATAACGACACCCTTAATGGCACGTAATTACCCACTTCTGCGGTAAATTCAATGCGAGTACATTTCCAGAGTTCAAA
This sequence comes from Trypoxylon attenuatum, assembly GCA_963989405.1. Taxonomy (NCBI): domain Eukaryota; kingdom Metazoa; phylum Arthropoda; class Insecta; order Hymenoptera; family Crabronidae; genus Trypoxylon; species Trypoxylon attenuatum. The sequence continues at coordinate 3,278,859 of OZ022496.1, read as the reverse complement.
TGGACAAGGGAATTAAGTACGTCAAAAGAGAGAGAGAGCAGCAAGCACGACATTTATCGTCGAAAAAATCGAGGCGAATAAGAAGCGGACGACTGAGAACAGTTAGGAAAGATACGAGGAACCGTCTCGTCGCCTTTTTCACTGGTGAACGGCAACTGCGAGCTGCTGCAGCCGGTCGATTGGTTTTCCAATAGGTAATGACCGATTTGCATGCAAGGTAACGAGCCAGAGATCTTGTCCCTTTTTTTTTGGCGAGTGGACCAGTCCTGCTCGTTTTTCACGTCGAGCGAGTATTCCCGACTATTGTCGACCGGAACAAACGACGACCGACCGGCCGTCTTAAAAGCGTCTCGCGGCTGGAGTCTTTTTTACTTATCCCGGAACAAACGCTCGGCAGACAGCTGACGTAGGCGGACAAAGGTGCCGAGACAACTTTGCTCGCCTTCTATAAAAGAGACACACGAATCGGCCCCGGCTTGCTTCCCCTGGAGATTGAATGCTAGACGAAATTCTCCTGAGGACCGGAAGAACTCGTTCGGAAAACTTGGAATATCAATGCTATCGATTTCACTGTCCTCAAGATTCCGAAAAAAGCTAAATCTTCCTAATACTTCGGATTTTGTATTTTCAGAGTCTCTACTTGAATTCCGAAGAACTCTGTTGCTTAATTAAGGGGGAAACAAAAAACAATATTTTTCCCCAATATGTTAATTACATATGGATCTCGTATAAATCTCGATAATACTTCATAGTGAGAGTTATCACGGGAACCACTCCTTCAGAGTTGGATCTGATAACTCGAGGAATGCGAGAACGTGATCAGAGAGAGAGAGAGAGAGGTAAAGAGAGTGGCGTGGAGAACAGATGGATAGCCTCTCAACGATATCAAGGTTAAATGCCTAATGACCAGGAAGAGCGTCTATCAGACTGTCTGGCCGGCCAACCGCTGCTCGTGGAGTACGACTGTCGAGTGTATTAACCCCCCTTTCCACTTGGTGCCACACCGTGACAGGTTGACAGTTCGTATATTCCAATTTTTCCAAGCGTTGCGCGCACGCGTATTTCGCAATATGAGCACCGTTGATAGAAATAGGAAATACACTGGACAATGAATCCGTAGTGGACATCGCGTGCCGGAGACTAACAAGAGGCAGCACCGTTATTATCTCTGGATGAGCGTTGTCTAGACCCTCGGTAGTCGACAACTTCCTTTATTCTCGATGAATAATTTATTGGCTTCGGCCAATCTATCGTTTGCGATTCTGATCAGTATCGTTGTCAGTGATATTGCCATTTGGCTGGAGGATGTAACAGATGAAAATTAGTGTGTGTAATATTGGAGTTGTATCAATGCAAGAATATATGAGGTCATTTATGTAAGAGACCCTGTATTAGGAAAGCATAAATCACTCATTCGTATGAAAGATATTATGCTGTCTTTGTGAGTGAGATCGATAGTTTGTCTAGAAATATTGATGTCTATCGATACTCGGTTTTCTCTTGACTCGAATATTCGCGTAGCGAAAGTGTCGTGTAAGATACGACGTGTGTATGACAGGAGACGGAGGTTCTCTTGGCAAGATAGATAACAAAGTTAGTCTTGGCCAGCCGGTGTAAAAGACCGAAAGGGTCACTATCTTGGTTGCTTTTCGCTTTGGAAAGGGGGCCCATTCATGCGAAGTACCTTTTTGCATGAAGCCGGTGCTCCACTTGGCTTGCATGCAACGCGGCCCTTTCAGAAGTCTTCGAGAAGACGAAGAACGCTGTGAGTCAAGTTCCAACGTGGTACCCGACCCCCGCGCGTCATTACGAGAGGCATCGTTAGCAAGCAGTGCTATTTCCGGAAGTGGATTTCCGCCTTTAATCTTTTCTCCCAATCGCAAAAAGTTTCGCAAATCGAAACGAACTCTTTCGGCGAGTTAGCAGAATTTTCGAAGCCTGGCATCAAAATATCAGAATTCCCGGGTAGCGAGGAGGATAAAAATTAAACATTGCACGGTGGAAAAAACTCGCAAAGCGGACGAGCGCATGTGGAGAATTTTTGGTGTGGTTTGTGAATTAGTTTAAATTCTGCAGGAGATCGAGCCTCCCCCCTCCCTCGGTAGAGGATTTGCGCAAGGCACGCGCTAGAAGTATAAAAATCCAACTGGTATTTTCGCCAAAAATCCACTCCCAGTTACAGGCGCAGTACGGAAAATCGATATTCTCTCTCTCCCAGTTTGCCACTGCTACTCTTCGCCCGCCACCCATTGACCACCCACCTTCCGCACCCTCCGCACGCATTCATATTTCATAAAAGCATTCTCCTACAAGATTTCCTCACCGAAATTCGAGACCGGTCGCAAAGCGGCGAGCACACACGTTTCCGAAACCGATTTACAAACTGCATATTCAATTTCCAAATAATACACCTTTGTGCTAGCCGGGAAAGCCACCGGGGGGATCTACTGGGAAGGAAAGGGAGGAAGCGAGTCGAATGTAAATATTTCGCGGTTCTGCTTTCCTATTTGATCTTCAATTTCGATCACGGTCAGGACTGAGAAAATCACTGGTTGCCAGTTCTCTTTCGCTCACTTTCTCTTTACGGATGAAAACTTTTCGTGAACGCGAGAGTAAAAAAGAGGGAGAGAGAAAGATCGGAGAGGGTTGGTGCTTGCATTCTGCAACAGTGCACGAAATATCGATCGAGGTCTTTCAGACCGCAACGTCGACACTCATATCTCTCTCTCTCTCTCTCTCTCTCTCTCTCTCTCTCTCTCTCTTCTACACCCTATTGCATCCCTCTTTTTCGCCCTGTTCTCTCTTCTTAATATTAACCCTGTCTGTCTTTCTCTCCAGATTTCCGTCCGCCACGTTACCTTCTCACTCGCTATGTAGCTGCTTTTTACTCCCAGCCGTCCGCGCACACCCTTCCCTGCAGACCCTGTCGCCGCACGTGGAGCTTTCCACATCAAAGAAGTTATGTGTTAATGAGGCATAATTATCTCGCTGACAATGCCGGACGGCGACACGCGCTGGTCGAATCACCGACGAGTTAGTGTTCGCGAAAAAAGCAGAAAAAGAGAAACCGAGGGACGGGAGCGAGATGCGAGAGGAGAGTTGCACTTGGCGGCGCGGAGGGTGACAACTGGTAACACAGCGGGCGACACACTGTCAACGGAGGGTGCCGGATGCAAAGAAAAAACAGACTCGACGCAGGATTCCTCGCCTGATACACGTGACCGTCTCGCTTATTTTTAGCTGCTTTCCTGATGAACTTAAATCTGATTCACACTTCGAATTAACATCAAACCAAATTATATCTTGTCAAAATTTATAATAGACTAACAAACTAATTCGATAGTTATTGGGATTGAATTTAAAATCAGGTTAAACTTGGCGAATTCTTTCCAATGGCCTCGGTTGGAATCCTTTGGAGTTTGAAAAATGAAACAGTTGTAGCTTTGCAGAAAATTAGGATCCTAGTTGTCAGAGGTTTAATGATTGCCGTTCAGTGAAGTGTGGACGAGTTTACTATCGCTCTGACGATCAAATCGAAAATTCGTGGGTAGAGGTGTGAAACCGAGACATCGTCTAATCGGGAGGGCGGATACTTAAATTAACTGATCGAGGGGAGCGTATAATAACGAGAGTGTCAGGCTGCCTACCACGGGACGCAGGTGATCATCGAACGATAATAGTATTAATACATCATCGTAGCTGCTGGCATGCCCCACCCGATTCCTGATTGCACGGCAGCTGAGATCCTAATACGCGTCTCATCGTCGAGACTAGGACTAATAAATGAAATGGACTTGATTCTTGGGATCCGGTTGAGTCTTGCACGATTGCATTTAATAGCAACACCTTTTTTGACACAAACCAGCTGTATGTTCCATCTAGATCATTAATTATTCACTAATTATTCATCCATAGCGGATTCCACATTTTCGCTTTTAAATTCTATCCCGAAGATGCCGATGAATTCTATCCGTAGCACTATGTATGAATCTGGCACGTTCGATTGTCGATACGAGTATTGTGAGAACATTATTGTATTTCGAACAGCAAAAATAATAAGCTTATGAAGCTGATATCGAGATGACATTATTTGCCGTTTTGCCGAATGACCGTCAAAAAGCGAGCAGCTATTACCGGCCAGCAAATCAAAAAACAATACTGCAAATTTCTCCCACATATTATTCGACGACACCTCATTCATTAATTTATGGAATTCCACGAGGAAAATAATCGTGATGTTCATTGTCGAAGCGAGAATCCGAGTATTCAGTCATTAAGAGAATTCTCAAAAGCTATGCTTTCAATTGGAATATCATATTCCATGTTACATGCAGAAAAAGCCAATCAGAAAACTGAAACCACTCGAGAACTACACGAAACTCAAATAGAGAAATACGTTGTATATCAAAAGTGAATATCGAGAACAGTATCTAACTTTCTGGCCTATTGTAACATGCTACACAAACAGCCGTCTATCAAACCCAAATTAACTGCAATAATTCTCCGTAGCTTGTAACGACAGTAGCTGGTAACCATCTCGTTACTGACGCGACTTTCATAAACAGGAATAAGAAAAAAGAAGATTCTACGTCCTGTCAGATCTACTATTCTAGCCATCTAATTATTCCGGAGGGTCAGCGGTTACAATGGAGCACACAATGCCGGTGGTTGGCAGGCTTTCATCCGTCTAATCAGAACAAAACAGAAGCTTCCTGAAGTAGACGCGGTAGCGAGTCGCCCTACGAGTTGGGCTAATGAAGGGTCTTCAATTTCTTAGTGTGTCCCGCGAGATGTGTCGAAGGGAGAGTAAAGAGGGAGAGAGCCACAGTTATCGGTAAACAGGAAGAGTATCGGGAGGAGAACTAACGCGCTCGATATTGAAGAACCAAAGACAAGAGCAACAAAACCTGTCGCCCGGTTCCTGTCGAGGTCTGGTATCTTTCTAGCAAGAATCAAGATTCTGTTGGCTACCTTCTCTCGGCAGTACTCTCGGCAGTAGTAGTACTTTCCTCTGGCGTCTCATTCTCGTTCTTTCCTTATCTTTCGTTTCTCTTCTTACCTCTTCTTCGCCCTTTTTGCTCTCGCGCTATTCAAGCTGTGCGCATCGCACGCTACCAGCGCGGCGCTCCCTTTTCTTTCTTCCTTTCTTTCTTTCTCTTCCGGCTCCTATCTCACTCGACTTGCCTCGGCGGCGCGTTTCTGAGCCGATTATCTGCGCCACGGATCGGCCACGATCGTCGGACACCTTCGTGCCCACGCATCCCCCGCGGGAATAACGTTTGCCAGTGAATCTCGAGGATGCCACTCGCTCCTGCGTCGACTGCGACAGGCAGCCAAATGGGAATTCTAAGCTCTACAGACGTTAATTTCGACCTAATTATGCCGAATGCAATTGGAATTACTGGTTATATCGAGCACGGTGAATGTTCGAAGTCGATAGACGAGTAAAGTATCCAATGAGAACGGCCTCATTTTACTCGATGCTGCATGAACCATTTATCCAGGAAGAATATCGTATTATGAAGTGGAGTATCGCGAGGAGGCAGGGTAACTCGGAGAACGGCTGACGGTATTTATTAACGCGACTCTAATCCTGATTCATGAGGCACCGTAAGTCATGGGGATCGCGCTCGAAACAATTCCGTCCCAGAAACCCAAAGAGACTAATTTGCGAAGCGTGAAACGAGGTGCGCTTAAGAGGAGTGACAGAAGAGGTCGCCAAGAGGGACGCTAATTAATTATCGAAGACAAGCTAATTTCATTAGGCAGGATTACACCACGAGCTGTAATTGTTTCTGAGCGATGTATCGTCCTCGTCCACGGCGACGGTAGAATGGTTTAACCCACTCTCCGTGGGATGTAAATGGAATGGTTCGCGGGGGATCAGGTCAGCGCGCATCAGGTAAGTACTTACGAGGGTAGTGAGGAATTTACATGTGACGCGCGGTCTACTCTGAGAAAAGCACAAGAAGAATATATGTGTCTCGGAATCCGAAATCAGAGTGTTGAGGAGAGCTTGTGCTCGTTGGCTATGCGAGAAGAACCAAGGACACCGACTAACGACTAACACGGAGAACCTGGGGCTCCAGGGTCCCGTGGAGCTTCGTTACCAGTCGCTATCCCTATGAATATGTGGTATTCTTACTTTACAATGCACCACAAAACGTGTCAGCTCCGTATTCATTAGCGTGCCGGGGGATCTCTTTGGCGAGCGGCATGCATAAGAGATTTTTCGGGCGCGAGCACCACACTCTCGAGTGCTTTCTCTCTCTCTCTCTCTCTCAGAGCTCAAGCACGAAACATTTTCGACGATTTCTCGAATAAATTTCCAACGTCTCGCGCGGAAACGTCGCGGCTGAAGAACACCTGTCCTCCTGAAAACCACACTGCAAAGTCGTCTCGCGATCCGAGAGAAAAGAAAAGCCCTCGAGTGACTGGCTTTTGGCTCTAGAGATCCTATGTACAAGCTTTATAGGCCGCTGGCATTATTGGCAAGGGTTTCTTTTCGGAAGGCCTGTCACTGCCAGGGACAAAAAAAGGAGGAATCAAACCGCGTCCGGCGGCGGCTCGAAGAACCCTCCCATCGTCAAGCTCAAGTTTTCGCGAGTCCTACACATCGGATAAAAGAGTCGTAAACAGTAGTATCTCGTGTGCTCTGAAATTCTCGAAGATCGCGCGAATAGGAACGAGGCTCATAAAGCGAAGATTTTCGCAGTTTCGCAGTTTTTCCCGGAGAAAATTATTCCTGACTGCTAGTCGTTATTGCCAGGTCCGGAGAGAAAAAAAAAACCAGCAGCACGCATTAAGCAAAAGCGAACTCAATACTTCATAAGAACGGTCGGTAGGTACGCTTTCAGTGAGAGCCATTGTTTATGGGTGGCAGTTCTGCGTTGGCATCGCTCGCGCAATAAAAAGACTGCGACGCCAGTGGTAGCACAAATGCGCTTCGGTTTACATATATCACCGAGGACATTTAAATCAGAGTCATTCGAGCAATTAGGTTATAGCGTATGAGAACATCAAAGGCTCGCGAGCACCGATAACCGAGTTTCGATTGGCATCGGGTCATAATTTGCCTATGAGGAAAAAATCGACCAATTTCGGGTAACCCAGAGAGTAAGAATGCAAAAGCAAAAATGTTGTCCCGATAAAAATAAAAGTGTCGAGATAGCGAAAGGTAGTACTCGGTATGGAGAGGGGAGAAAAAAAATGCGCGTGTCGTTTCTTTCCCCTGAAATATTTGCCTCGTGTATCACGCTCGCGCATTAAACTTTGCGCACAAAACTCTGGGGGAGGAATTTTTTTTAAAAAAAACACCGAGGGACGAGAGGGAAGTATGTACCTTCGGCGTTGGGGGCTTTGTAAATTGATACTCCTGCCGCACGATAAATCCAGCTAAACTCCGCGCGATATACGCAACGTTTAGTGCTTGACAAGATTGAAGGCAATAGAGATAATTGCCACTCCAGTTGGCCCACCACCGCCGCAGTCGCCGAGACAATTCCGTTGAAAATAAAACACTCACTCTCGAGCACGAGCCTTTGGTAGCTGGCTAGTCAAAGGACTAATCTAGAACCACTAGCTTCGATCGGACCTCCAGAGGCAGTATCGATTCAAACGTAAAATTCCATGGTAAACTCCACGCTTGCCTCGACCTCGATCGCTACGAGTGGACCGCATTTTGATAGATTCGCGAAAAACGAAGTTTCGCCGGGCACAGAGAAGCCTGATCAGAATTTCCAGTGGGTTCAAGTATGTATGTACCAGGTACAAGGCAAGACGAGCTAAGTGGAGATCAGTCGTGGTGAACACAGTCAAAGGGACATGGTACCCCATGAGATTAATGAACGACGAACCTAGGCAGTCGAGATCCCTATGATCGTGCATGCATTATCCTGTCAGCAGAGAAGTACACATTAGCGCCAGCACCCACTGTACCCGCGTGTTCTACTACAAGACAGAGTCTATCTAAACTCTCAGAGAAATATATACTTTGAAGACTAGCCCTAAACTATTCCCATTTCCTACAGCCTCTGCTCGCAACATAGGAAAATTCAAACCAAGGAACAATCTTGTCGAGTAGACTTTGGATAAAAATCTCAATTGAGAGCGGAGAGCGAACAAGAGTCATATTCGTCAGAATGACTCTACGAGGGTGTGTCACGGGGAAGAAGTCGCTGAGTCAAGGAACGGGGTAGGTGATAATCGAAGGAGGAGCAGAGTTCGATTAGCGAGTGACTCTCGACTAGACTCGAGGAAGTTTGGCTTCGACGATCGGTGATTGCGTGGGCGAATGCGCGACTGTTGATTACTCTACCTTTCTCCCTCAGTCTCGACTCTCATTCGCAATCGATTGCGAAACTTTAATTAAGCCCGGCACACCGTGACCGAAACGAGTCGATCGCCTCTGGACACCGTTCTCCTTACGCCTTCGACGATATCTCTCTCTCTCTCTCTCTCTTTTCCTTCCTCTTTGCGATCTCCTTTCTTCTTCTAGCTTTCCTCGAATTCCACCTAATAATACTTTCATCCTACTAGCAAACATGTACCGCTTGTTTTTCCCCAACGATGCAGTAGCCATGAGCGAGCAGCAGTTACCACGGCGATCGCCACTGACTCTACCGCTACCGACTACCATCGGGCGCCGACTGCGCCGGTGGTCGTAATTGATGGGACGGCTGGTGTCACGCTGCTCGGCCAAATGTGTCGCGCGTATTGAGTGTCGCTTGTACTATTGCGATCGAGTAATTTGAACTGGCGACGCGACGCGGGGCTTTCATCATTTCTCTTCCACTAACAATACCTACTGCTCTGGCTGATTTTATCCCGCGCGCTCTTCTCTGCCTGGTATGTACATACATACATACAGGGTGGGATTCGAAAGAACGGAAAAAATTACAAAAGAAACCGTAGTAAGGTTCATTAAACTTAAAGGATTTCAGAATGCTCGTAGTTTTCAATGTTTCGGACCCATTTTCAGGCCCAAAAATTAATTATTTTAATGTTAAGAAACATCATATTCGGACGTCAAATTTCCCGTAGAATTCAAATCTGTAATAAAAAGTAGTGGTTTCCATTTAAAATTTTTAAGTTGGGTCTGTTTTGGGACCCATCTTAGCATTGGGCTCAACAACTGAGTACTCCATTGGAAAGAACGGAAAAAATTACAAAGGAAACTGTTTTGAAGTTTACAAAACTTTACTTTCCTTAGAAAATCTTCAGGTGCTTCCATCTATTTTCTCCACCCTGTATACATATGTGTACCACGCATGTATATCCACTCGTTCGGGACGCATGCCGATAAGAGAAACCGATAGAACGACACTGGGTAACACTGTACCGAGTAAAAAGAGGATTATGAGAAACTTATATTACAATGCTATTCGCGCGAGTACCATTCACGGGGTAATACTACTGGATTAAATGGCCACTCCCTGTGGAACTATAATGAAGAGCCAAGCAAGCGGCAGAGTCGTTAAGGACTGCAGTGAAATTAGAGCGATATTTGGAATTAATTAGGGAAATGCGTTTTCGGCAGGAATTCTATTTGCCGGAGCACACTGGCCGCGCTTCTATTGGGACAGTTCTAGCTAGTGGTCGTGGGGGATAACTGTGGTGCTTCGGTTGGGAAGTTACACCGAAAAGTTCCCTCGTGAAACTTTCATCGGGTTCTTCCCCGCGGCTTCTATACTATTAACTGCTCCGCCAGGTGTAAACTTTAGTGTGTGATTACTAATAATGAAGACAAATCCCTCGAAACCGCGCTTACATGAAGTTTTATGTCAACGTCCAGAAAGTTTTCTTTTCCAGACAAACTCTAGCCTCTCTCCCTCTCCCCCCATTTCGGTAATCTTCTTCATTATCCTTCGCGAATTTTTACTGGAGCTTAGTCTAATGAGACAAGTCTGTCATTAATATTAAAGTACGTTTTTATTAAATGAAGGATAATTAATTATATATTCGTGAATTGAACGAGTATCAAATGGACGGTTGGAGACGAAAGATTCGGAAGTAACGGTAAAATTGTGAATTTGCAATTCATCGGATCAAGGTTGATGACAGAGCTGCAATTGTAATCGGGCACTGGGAGCGTCTTATGTAATTGGTTCGACGATACACGAGGCTACATTTAATAGCGCGACGTTACGACTCTGTAAATTTAATTGTCGAACACCTGCAGCTCGGCCAGCCTTGCAAAATATTGTGCCACATCGACATCTTGATCGACGTAAGAATAAATAACAGTTTCTCGATTAACGTTATCTTGGCCATTGTAATTCTTCCCGCGAACCCTATCATTCCTGACGATCGGAAGCGACAAATCATTGCAAATCGTTGTTTATGACGCGAAAGCATGCTGCAACCATCGATTATACAATGATTGGATGTGTCTGTGATAAGCTGATTGTAAACTGCAAAGAACCTTGTTGGCCCCAGGATAAATAACGCGAAACATTCGAGGAACTATTTTGCATAAATTATATTGGATAAATCGCAAAGTTATCTGATTCGATTTAATAAAAATTTCCAAGAATATTCTAAACAATTCTATATATTCTGGAATTATAAAATTTCTGACTAATTGTTAGTCAATATGTAGCAAATGAGTTCTTTTTCAATTTTGTCTTGACCCGATATGTTCGTGCAATGAAAGATCTACGAGGGATTTATTATCAGGCTATAGTCAGTACATTCCTTAAAATCACGATCCAGTGGAAGCAACTATTTATCGAGTTGATCGCGAATGCCAGAAGAATCGCGGGCGTAGGATTTAAGTAGCATCAGTCGCTTGCCAGCACGAGGCCAGACCATACGAGCAACGCGGATAGCAATATCGATCGAAACGGATTCCGATAATCCTGATACCAGATTAATAAACCGGCTGCGAGGCTCTGAGAAATATACGTACAGCGAAGTAACGAAGATATTCGTTCGTCAGCCTATACTTAAATTCATCGCCTTACACCTTAATCATCCTCCCAATACATAAATCAATTTTTTACCTTATACCAAGTAATTAATTATCTTCGTAATGGTTAAGTTCAGTTTAATCGTGTAGATATAGAACTTTAGCTAATTTTAATTATTTACGACAGAGATAGAAATTTCTTTGCTGGCCGTGGTAGTATGTATTAATGCAAAAAACGAGAATTGTATACACGCATTTCTCCGAGTTCCAGCAAGCAATGCATAATATCGACACACTTCGGAAAACGTGACGAACTAGCGAGATTTTTCAATAGAGCCAGAGATCGACTTGTCTCACGGCCCGCAGCGCGTCACCAACAGGCCAGCATTTCCATTCCCAGTCAATCCATTGTTTCCCAGCATTATTATCCAATTTATCTTTGACTCTCGCTGTCAATGTTATCGAAGCAAAAATGCGTCCTTTCGAAAACCGGGAGCTCGCCTCGTTCGATAGTACAAAACGCGAGAATAACTATAACTCGAGGAATAAAATTCTATAGTTTCGGGAAATGGAGGACAAAATTCCTGAAGCAATTTTTCCCGCGATATGAACGTAAGTTGCGGAGTAATCGTCGGCGTATAACAGAGAGACCGGTTCGTGCTCTCGCGGTGTTGGCGTCTATTATTTTCGTTAGCGCGTTCCTTGCGCCCGTGTCCCGAGTGCCTCGAGTGGTCCAAGAGGCGCACAGCACACCGTCAACGACCGCGAGTACCATTCGACGGATATAACACGAGTGAGCAAGCTTCGCGTTGAAAAATAATCTCTGGAAGAGATCCGTTAAATATACCTCTGTCGAAAAATAACTATGTACCACCGAGATACTCGACAAAAAAGAGATAAACTATCCTGATCCAACTAGAGAAGCAGATACCTGCGAGTGCAATCGAAGCATACCTGTTAAAAGATCCATAAAATAAACGAAGAGAGACAGAAGATGACGATAGATTTTATCTAGTTGTTGGAATAAATAATTCATTGGCGCGCTGATAGAGTCGAGCAATTGTAAAAGGAACTCTAGGATAGTTAAGACTACGAAGCTCAAGGTGTCGGTCCCATTAACCGATAAGAGAAACGGTAGGAATGTTGAGATTGATATAAATTTGCCAATAAAAGACCATGCCAGCTCTTAAATGCGCTGATACGCGGTGTTAACTTAATGACCACGGAGTCCACTCCCAAGACGAATGGGTTTCCTGGTATCCGAAGGTAGCATGCTCCGCATGCAGTCGCCTGCCTATACACACCGCAAATGGTGTCCGATTTCTTCTCCATTCACGACATCCGCTCCTACTAAATTCACCGATCACTAGCCACTTTTTCTCTAGATCCATTAGTATTCCTGACCGGTAGCACACACTCACTCACGTCCACTGCGAACTTCTTCCGATTGTGCACTGCGACAAGCGTAGCGCAATTAAGATTATTCGCCACGTGGACAACCGATACTGTGTCTCTGAACTACACTTCTTCTTGCTAAATCACTGTCGAGCACATTTCGCGAGATATTGCATATACATATACATTTTGTGAATGTGAAAGCATCGAAATAAACTACTTGTGAGATGAAAATTCGACGTAAGGATAATCATCGAGGACCGTAAAAGCTTTGCGAAAGTTGAGAAATACAAAAATATGAGAGGATTCTTTGTATTATATTTCTTATCTAATAGCACTCTTTCATTGTGGTTTTGAAGGATGCAATTGGGGTTTTCTCTATAGTCCTTCAAGTTTCAGCTTCGCTGGCGATAATCGGAGATTCTATCCACTGTCGAATTACTTTCGGAGAGACACGGAGGGCAGTGGGTGTGTCACGCCCATACATTCATGCACACATGTACACATAAAGCCTTGGAGAATCCCAAGAGCACTTTGTCCCCGGTGTTTGTTCCAATTCGCTCCACCGAATTCACTTTGATTGGCTCCTTCGCGTTTGCAAGCTCAACCGCGCGACACTCGAGACAATTTCGTCCGATACTTCGCTCGAGAGGAGGAACTACCTGTCGAGGTTCCTTTATCCTTGTTTCCGTGTTCGTCCCTTCATTATTCGCCGTTCGCCGGCCACTGTTACCCGGATCTTCCGCTACTAGACATCGTGGGAATCGCGAGGCCCAACTGTTGATCGGCTCGATTCGCGGTCCACGAGGACATCAATGGCACTGGAGATGTGGACCCTAAGGGTACGACCAGTCTTACTCCACACGAGCCGATGCTCCTTAATCCCATTGTTACGTTCTTTGGAATGTGGTAACGGCAATGTTCTCATGGGCTCGTTACTTCGGGCCAAGAGTTCCAGGTCGCTTCAACTAGTTATCAAAGCGGTTGGATTGATGCTTTGTACTGCTACAAGGTTTTGGCTTAGTGGTCCGGTCCTTCTTCAGTGAGTGGTGCTTTGAGCTTGCCAAGGATGACCCTCGATTCGCGGTCTCGCGAGGGGCACGTGGCAAAGATGCAACAGCCGATAACGCGATACCTCCTTCTCTCCAGGGCAATCCCAGTTGCCCGACGTTCACTGCTAATCTTCCAATAATCCAATTACATCCTCTTGATACTCGGCCTCGAGTATCCCTCATCTCAGGATCAGTGGTCACCGAGCTCGAGTCTCCTTAATCCCAGGAGGAACACAGTCGGCTCGATTCGAAAGTTCCCCATGCTGGGCCTTGCCAGTAAAAGGATCAAGGAAATCCTCTCTCGCGCGAGTGAATACGATAGATTAGTCGCGTTTTCTCGATTCTGGAAGCAGGATCGGTTGTTTTTCCGGGCAAAGCACCTTGATCAGATGGGTTCGCGAACGGGATGAATCCAGGGTGCATCGAAGGAGGAGGTTCAAAGGAGGTTCGAAGGAGGTTCGGAGGACAAGCGGTCCTCGGTTCGCGCTCTATCGCGGGAGAACGCAAGGCACGAGTGCGGAACGCTGTGGTGTGTACGCGGGACTGTCGTCCGTACCCTCAACTCCGTAGGTACTCCGCATCCGCACTCGAGCTAGCAGCGTGGCGGCCGTGTTCAGCACGCTCTGTGCGCGCCTCTCCGTCTCTCGCCGCGTGTATGTGTTGTTGTGTGTAGTCTCTTCGTACGTCCTTGGCTGTATGTGTACGTACCGTTGGTACGTGTGCGCACAACAGCACACCCACGTGCCACGTAGCCGACTGTCGTGTGTTCGTAACCGCAGGAGAGAGAGAGAGAGAGAGAGAGAGAGAAGAACGAAGAGGGACAGCTGCCGTAGCTCTGGAGTATCCGCTCGAAAGACGAAGATGGAGATGCCAGAGACGCCGAAGAGTCCGTGAGAGGAAAGGATACACGGTTGTCGAACGAGCGAGAGAGAAAAAAAAGAGAGGGGAAGAGCACGAGACGACGAACACGAGGGACAGGGGAGAATGGGAAGAAGAGGAGCATCACGAAGCACGGGGCCAGCAAAGCAAGAGGAAAGAACCGCCGTGAGGAAGAGAGCCCCCGGAAGGGCACGTTGCAGTTAGTAAGAGAGTAAGAGAGTACGAGAGAGAACGAGATCGAGCAAAGGATTATGATGCGGTGTGCCGAATAGGAGGGATACACTAGCATCGAGAAACGGAGCAAGAGAGAAAGGAAAAGAACGCTGGTTCTCCAACGGCTAAGGGGAATATGGACGACCAGTTCCTGACGTGGACGTTGTTAGAGCTCCTGCGAATCGCCGCGCCGGAAGAAGCTTCCAGTGCTAAGGAGCACGGTGATAGGGACTGAGTAGTGATCCACTGCGTATCTCGTAACCAAGAATTAAGGCGATGGTCTTCCTTTTATCCCTTGACTTATCGTGTCCTTAGCATCGATATCATCCTTCGGATCTTTCTCTTCCTACGCGACCCTTCCTCCTTCTTCAGGTCAGACGTCTTATTCCATCTCTTGGACTCTAAAGTACTTTTCGGACTCTCGAACCAATTCCTCTCACTCTCAGAACAGGATTCAATTCCACGGCCGGGCAAACAGTCGCGGCGAGAATGCGAGCGTAATCTTCGCGATTAAAATGGCATTGTGCTGTCAGCCGCATTCAAGTGCTGTCAAGATATCGCGCGGAGATAGCTGAGGGACCCCGGTGGTTACGTGGAAGTTTGTCGGAGGAGCCGTGAGTGAAGAGGGGAACGACCAAGAGGGAAGCCAAGAATCCACTGGAAAACAAGGAAGAGCGGGGCAGAAGAATGATGACGGCGGGCACGCTTGCAAGACAGACCGAACAAGAACCGTGGATGCAGGTATGCATCGCCAGCAGAGACGGAGAGAATGGAAGAATATGCATTGGTCGACGCTAGCCTGGCTGGCTGGTTTTCTTCATACCGTTGCATCATGGCTGATCCTACAAATCAGAGGAGAATTCCTTCGAATCGATCGTCACCCTTTTATTCCGATGATTCTCATCGTGAAGGGATGATCGTGGATTTCTTCCGTAAGCTACGCGGTTCAGATTCCTTCTCTTCCTCTTATCGCACCATCCTTTTCTATTAGGCTCGAAACGCGAACGTGTATACATATATGTACGTGGAAAATTGAAAGTTCCTGACAGCTTCGAAACGATATAAATATGAAACTACTAGCGAGGGTCCTTTTACTTCGTGAATCTTTAAAAAGCTCGTGATCGACCGACGGATGGAATATGTACTTCACAAATGTGGGAGACGCTTCTCGAAGCCTATATCGTCAATAAGAATACACAGTTTTGACGAAATTCACGCCAACGGTCTTTGCCTCCTTGGAAATACCGGTTCCCGTTCGATCACCGAAGTCAAGCAAGGTTGGGCGTGATTAGTACTCGGATGGGTGACATCCGAAAGGATGTTTCACCTATCTTTGAGAAACACCACGTACTGTTGCGCACATAGTGGTTCGGATCCCACTTAAAACAGTAGGTCCTAGGACATATGACCTTAGCAGTCGGTTCCGAAAATCAAAAACAAACA
Source organism: Trypoxylon attenuatum (assembly GCA_963989405.1). Taxonomy (NCBI): domain Eukaryota; kingdom Metazoa; phylum Arthropoda; class Insecta; order Hymenoptera; family Crabronidae; genus Trypoxylon; species Trypoxylon attenuatum. The sequence continues at coordinate 3,262,968 of OZ022496.1, read as the reverse complement.
AACAAACAACAAAACGAAATTCACGCTACAGGGCGAAATATCCATGGAATTCCTGTTCTAATAGCAAGCACGATTGGCACCGAGAAGGAAAGAAGATATATGGCGCGAAGGTTGATAGCGGATACGGAGTTGCAAGAACACCTATACGAAGACACGACACGCCAGGGAACGCTACGGCAGGGAAGGGCAGGGCACGACGCGGCATGGCACGGCCGAATAAGTAGAACACGGACGAAGCGATACCGGCTCGCGTGTGTAAACGGAGCCTACAAATCAGAGGCAAGAGGAGACCCAAGCGTTTGGGTGTCTACCTTGATCTCGCCATCACAGTGCAGATAGCCAACCCCTTGATATCGTGAAACCCTTCCTCCCACAGATTGCCCGATAATTCATGGCTGGTTTCTCTGCAGCCGAGACCGTTATATCATACTAATTGGTAATCGAACGAGAGAGACTGATATCGCTTGATTGTTCTTAATAGAGATATGGTATACGTATCTCGTATTACCCTCCGAAATCTAATATTTCGCAAGTACGTGTTAGATATGTATATTTCGGTTCCTGATTTATGCACGAAATAGTTGTTACGTTTCTTGTTATGTACAAACGCTTTTCTCTTAGAAAACTTAGTTCTTTTCGTATTGATGGATCTAGAAAAACTAGAGGGAATCGAATGAAAATTTGATTGATAGTTAGTGTAGTACTCTTGCATATCCTATCATCCTATCGAGCCGTTCTGCCATCAGCCACATATATGCCTACGTAGCGGTAGTAAGCTAAGTGCGTGATGGAAGGTCTGCCAGAGGATCAATGACTAGCTGATCGAATTACGTGCCCGCATTACTCGAGGATGGGAATTAGAAGAGCATCGAGGCTTATACAACCATAAACTAACTTCGGTTCGAAACTTGTGGGATGTCTCGTGGATTCTCGCGAGTCGTCGGAAAACGATTAGTCCGAGAAGACCCGAAATTTCCTTTGACGAGTACGCGTTGACAAGAGAGAAGCCGGGTCGAGCAGATAATTGAGTCGATATCGGCAAATGCTCTCTATTGTTTATGGAAGTTCAGCAGTGTTTCCGGATGGTCGGTAACTCCGGGAAAGTTGCCGGTTTGTGGGGGATGGGTGGGTGAGTTCGTATAAGTTAATTCTAATCCCGCATGAATATGTAAAACCGACCAAAGTACCCCGGGTGGTTTGCAAGCGGGACAAATCGATATTCGAATGGCCGCGAACCCGCTTGTTAACAAATCGAATATGCGGCATAACGAACAGGCGGCGCGCCTACGCGCACTTGCCGCGAAATAAACAGCTTTGAGCTGCGCGGCATGCTGTTCCATAGCGCGCCGCTCCGCTTAAGCGGAAACATTTTTCACGGTGCGCGGAAAATCGCAACCATCGAGAGCATCCACTTAATTATACGACGCGACGTAATTTCGACCGACAGCCGAGACCATGACTTGAGCAGCTCAATTTATTTCACTCGTCAGCGAATAAAAAGCAGAACGGAAAATTAAGTTGCGCTGGAAATATTCTACGCGTCACGGAAAAGTAGAATGGAAGGTGGAAAAAGGTCGAAACGGTAGATGAACGCAAGCAAATTCAACGGAACGAAGTAGAAAGATTCCAATTGATATAACTATCCATCTCTGGGAATTGAGTTTGCGGTATCAGTGTTCAATCGCATGTAATTGGCAAAAAAGAAGCGATTAGAAAATCACTTATCAATATCGCAAAAATCGAACGAATGAAAGCGACTTTAGAATATCTTCTGCAGCATGGAAGGTACATGTCACTCAATAATAGAACTTGACGTCTTAGAGTCTCCAATCGCAACCGCGAGAAGAACTCTTTCGGAATAAAGAATTCTATACCACCAAAGAGATTTATATCTAGAGATTGAACCAAGAAGCTTTTCACAGTTGGCTAGCTCTACTCTATTTTTCCTCCTAGTATATTATTCTTCTCGGTTTCTAGTTCGGTTTGCATTATACCCACGCACGGGCCATTACGCGACACTCTTCGGCCATTTGGGGTGCGATTAAGAAGTATTCCGTGGTTCGCACGGTTCCTTCAGTAATTTAGGCTGCACCCGAGCCCACCACCACGATTTTATTCACGTGGATCCGTATGCGTGTGTGCACGCGTTTCGCTATTTATGTTACAGCGTTAATGTTGCCGCTACGGATTACGAGGCACCGCGTGGTCCAGGTCGCGTAATGCGGCTCGGTACGCGGCGACGTATATCAGAATTAGAGCGAGCATTAATATCGCGCGTGCGGCGAAGCCGTGCCACTGAGAGAAACGAGAGATAGAAAGAGAAAACGCGCGCGCGAGAGAAAGAAAGAGAAGGTAGCAGTGGTTAAGCGACGAAAAAGTGAGCCCAGTATTTGACGGAGCTCTGTATGGTCGGTGCGATAAGGACAAAGTGGCTCGTTCCGCGGATTTTTTGCAGGTGTTCCACGCGCGAAATCTCGCTTCACGTAGAGCTACTGTGTTTCGTTATCTCACCCTCTCTCCGATTTCGCGACCGCCCTCTGCTGGCTGGCCACCCTAAAAAGCTTAATAAAGCTGAGAGAGGACGATTCTGCGCAGCTTGTCTTCATTTGCGATCTTAATGCGACCGTCGAATGCCATCGTTACAGTTTAGATTCCTTCCTGATCCCGCGTTCTCCCAACGGGCAAACCACCCTCGTTTCGTTCCACTTTTCCTCTAACCAAACGATTTTTCACTACTGTCGGTTCCCCGGCAGTCCAAATTAGCCCCAAGGAAATTTCACTCTATGAATAAAGTATGTGGGTCACCGAAAGATTCTGAAATTCTGCCACCGATTTGTTACTGTTATTCGTCTATAAATATTCTTGACCAGGTTATTTCGAGGGGGGGGGGGGGGGGGGGGGGAATTCTAATATGATGTATAATGTACAGCGAATCTGTCGAGAATAACGCGACCAATATTATTCTACGATTGTCAGGAGTAAAGCGAGTGTAGCGTGTTTCGTTATAGTGAATTCGACGCGACACCGCGCGTCTCGAGCTGCAGATTTCGAATACAATATATACCCGAGCTAACCGGGTTTAAGAGGCAAACTTGGCGACATTGGGGCAGCCTCGAAACCTCGCAGTAAACGATGAACGACATTCACGAGGGTGGGTATTTCCCTCGTCACCGAGCTTCTCGTTGAAAGATTGCTTCGTCAACTTTCCAACCGGCAGGTCAGACTCGAAATAAAATTATTTCCCACAGTTATTTCTTTCTCGCAAGAATTATTTCTTTCACAAAAATACATCTGCTAGATAGGATTCTATTCTTCCCAAATAAATTTTTCCTCGTATTCAATGTCCGCAATAAAAGCAATTAACAAACTCGGGAGAAACAGGCTCGTGAGAATATAGGTGAAAAGCACGGAAAAACGGTGTCGCGAAGCAGAAAGTTTCCGGTGCACGGCGACTATTTAGCCTAACGAAAAGGCGAGGCGTATTTACACCAACGCGAAGAGCAACAACAACGATTGCCCTTTAATTGCACGCAGCGAGAACCGCGCGAAGGCTCGTCGGAAGTTTGTAAACAAGCGTGGAGGTACGGTAAACAGGACGCTTTAAATAATCCAATTTACGAGAAACCACGCGACCTCGCGAGTCTGCTCGTAAGCAAGAAGACTCTCTGGATATGATAATGTTATTTCGTTACGCGTTACGGGATACCCTTTTGCCTCGTGGCACAGGAAATAATGGTGTACTTACTTACACCAAGTCTCCCACCCAGTAACGAAGTCAGGCCCCTCGTTTACGTACCTGAAACACAATAAAGATAATGCGCGTCAGAGAGAAAGTCGAAAATCCGTTTGGCAAAGTAGCCGGTATGCGTTAAATGCCCGCAGTGAAGATTTCCACCGGCAATTATGAGACTGATGAGGAGTAAAGAGTAATACAGTTGAAAAGGTATTCGACGATGCAGGGTTACAGAGTAGAATTGCAGCTTTAATAGGGGCAACGTCCGCGAGATTTCGGGTGACCCGAAAGATCCAAGTCCACAGGAGACCAGAGAGCAGAGAGTCCCGACTGGAATTTTTCGCGTTTACCCCGCGCAAAACCGCCAACTCTTTCTACGAGCTTGCAAATTACCAGGGAGCGGCACTTGGTTGCCACAGGTTCTCCAGTCCAGGGGGCTTTTAGTGGCTGCACTCGCCGCTGCCACCCAGCGACGATGGTTTTCTACCTTCAGCATTCTCGACGCTTTAATTCCTCCTTTTCCTCATTTTTAGCACGCGCGAGCACGAATTCGCCTACCGACAACCTAGCCTGCAGAGCAACCCTCGCCCTTCCGGGCTTGTCGCTTCTCCTCTGCGAGCTTGCGGGCCAAAAAGTCGATCGATGCGAGAAAGCAGACGGGGCCGCCGCCGCCGCCGTCAGGCGGTTGAGAACAACCCACCGGGGGAGAGAGACGAAACGAGATCTAAAACGACTAATTGAGGAGACGAAGCCTCCCACGACGCGGGTGGTTCTCTTCTTATCTCAGAGAGTTCGAGAACCAACGGATAATCTCGCCCTCGTACGTCTCTCGCTCGTCGGATAGCCCATAAATCCCTCTTCACCGTTTTTTCCCTTGTTCCTACGTTGGAAGAGGGTACATGCCTCGTCTGGTGAATTCATCCTCGTTCTTTCTTTTCCCACAGGCATAAATAGGGCAGCCATAGTACCGTGCGTCGATCATGGAAAACGTCGCATGAATGGAATTCGATTCGCGATAAGTGCCACGAGAAGCCGCATTCGCGGAATTGAGTCTAGCGCGATTCCGAGAAGGAAAATAGAAGCGTAGGACTCTCGAGGCAAAGATGCTTCTCTCGTGGCAGCAGGGTCGAGGAGCAAGCCAAATGGAATAATGGAACGATCTTCCCCTATCTCCTTTACCTCGACGAAAATCATTAAGCGTTTAACCAAAATTCCCTCGTGTGCTTTTGCACCCATTCATGGTGGTACCTCTGGTAATCTCGAGACCCTTATTACCTTGTACTTGTGGAGTAAAAGAAATTTTCCAGTTCTCTCTTGTTCTCTATTGCTCGTCACGATCGAGAGAGGAAAAGTCCAACGCGAGCGAGACCAGACGCGTGTGCCAGATTTCCTAACCACGAGTTGAAGAGACCCTAACCATTGAATTGGACTTTTCTGTCTCGCTCCCTTCCTCTTTCTCCATGTCTCGTCTCAAACGATACGAATCCCTGCCATTTTCGCCTCGAGATCTCGCACGCATCCCGTGATAAACGGTTTTCTTGCTGCTAGACGCCTGGCAAATCGCCTCTAAAACTGTTCCCTACTCTTGTCCCACCACGGATTCTAACAGTCTGAAAGCTCCGCGACAAGACGAATATCATTCTCGTTGAAATTCGCTTGGAAAAAGTTACTATTGCGCGAGACTTCTTCGCTGTGCTTATTTGCCAAAAGTAAAGAAGCAGGTTTGGATAAAGTGGGGTAGTTCAGCAACTGTTCAATTTCCAGCCAGATTCAACTCGGGATCAATGCTGACTCCCCCTTTTCATTTTTAGCAAATATTTCAATTCTGTTACTAAAATCAGCGGTTCTGGTATTCTTGGTTTTTCATTTTGTCGACTGTAGACGCCATAGGCGGATACGAGATTTCGACGAAATGCTACATAGACTTTATTAAGAAGAAAGTATGGTGACAAAGAGGGGGTGGAACAATGCGAATCTCTTTCTTACATTGAAACAGGACCGTCCGTCTTTCTCACTGCTCGTGATCCTCTTTATCTCAACCAGGCTTTCTTACCGACTTCTGCTTACTAGCTCGCGTAACAAAGAATTATGGTCGTAGCGTGCCATCGCGCGGGAACGGAAGAATCGTGAATGAGCGTGAAGACGGGACTGGGTCAGCGGTGAGAAGGCTCTGATTAAAAGCGCGAAGAGCCAGAAACGCGAAGAGCGAGTTTCGTTCCACGGGTTTCAACGTGAATACCTTTAATAGAGGTTGCTTCTTGAATGGGGTTGGCTATTACTATCTTAGGAACGTCTTGTCGCCTGACACTCCCCCATTTACCCTTTTCCAACCGACATACCGAGCAATATTAATTACCAGCTATTTAACGCTACCGAATAAATTCCAAGAGACGAGCAACTTAATTAACCCCCAGCAGTGATTAAGTACCACTCGGATGACAGGGAAAAAAATTTCGAACAATCGAATAATTCGTGAAATCTCTAAAAGAGAATAGCAGCTAATTATTGTGGATTATAATTCCTTTAGAAACGGTTTATTAACTATTTGCCCTCGTTATTGAAAATCCAATTGGAGTCAGTGACGAGGATGAAAGGCGAAATTGAGAAAAGGGTACTAGTGGTGGAATTGTAGAGAGGTATGTTCGGACTATTAGGACCCATAAGAGGCCGCTTCGTTACCGAGATATGTCCACTTGACCCGTTGGCGAAAGGTAACGATCCTACGATTCGTTCTCGCGAGCTCTAGACACATTCTTTCGCTTGTTTAATGCACCCTTCGTCCGGGTGGGCTTCTCTCGGATATTCTCTTCTAGCTACGAAATCTCCGCGATGCTTTCCGACTCTTCCCGCCTCCACTTCATCCCTCGACTTCTCCCTCTACTCGAGACTGCCTCGGAGAAACGCGCTTCCGGAATGAAAGCTTACCAGACTGTATCGCGAGTCTTCGTTTTGCGAGTGCGCAGCCTGGCATGATGGAGCATCCTGCCAGCACGCGATCAGCGGATCTCCCGCTGTGATTTTCCGCGTTTCCGACGTCAACCCCTCTCCTCTAGTCTTCTAGATAACTCTGGAATTATGTTCGAAGATCGGACTTTGCGACTCAATGAGTCTCGTATTTGAGATTCGCGAAGGTATTGCTCCGCGATGCCTTGACCCTTTTTGCTCATAACGTTAATTAATCTGGAAGAGTGTCGAGATGGAACAGATCGCGGTTTTTTCGATAAATCTCACGGCACATTGCCGAATGTATCAGGGTAATTAATTAGAAGAGAAATAATGATCCAGCTGCGGGAAAGGTCGATGACTGATCGAGCCCCTAATTGGATCGAGAGAGATCCATTCGAGCGATACCGAATTATATCTTGTTGATACAGCTCACCGGATGTCGGATCCACAAACATAACTCGTTTAACGAGCAAATTACCTCATTATCATATCATAAATAAATCGAGTATAATTGCGATCGCCGCTAACCGAATTCGTAGGGGTAGCAGGTGTCGTTATCACGGTTTGCAATCTCGAAGAGGAATATTTATATGGAGTTTAGTGATACGATGATCCCTTGTCAATCGACCTTTGCTCCCTTTGCGTACACGCGCGCTTATAAATTCTGATCTCATAGAAATTCGGTCGAATGAAACCGTCGCCGGGAGCTTTGCTAAATAAATACATGGCAATGTCCGCGGGATACAGTTTGCTCTCGCATGTCGCTTAACGACAGGATTGAATTATTGTTTGTTCGCGGTCTCTGTGCCGAGAATTAATGAGGCGGAGACCGCGTGACACGCTTGTGTGTGACGGCCTCCGGTGGCACGGTTAACTTCTCGCTCGCGAGGTGTCGATGAAAGAGTGAATGTCGGCGCGGATGTAACTTTCGAGAAGCTTTACCACGATGGTACCGCGTATGTATCCATTCATTCACGGCAAAAGCTCAGCATGGAGCAGAGACGGGGATGACAAAGAAGATCAAGAGAAAGAGAGAGAGAGAGACAAGTGTACACGTGTTTGTAGCGATCATCGAAGCACTGCGGGCACAATGCACCGCGACTAAAGAGGTAGATTACAATATATGAATATTCAAGGACGCGCGAGTCCGAGCTGGTTCTCTCTACTTTTTGCCGCGGTCTGCTGGGGAACCAGGTCTCCGACATCGCCACCTAACCCACTCTGCTATCCGCCAAACTTCGAAAACCGGCTTAATTAATTCCTACGGAAATAAAATCTTCGTTAACGCGGCTTCACGCTAATTAGAGGAGATTCTCGAAGAGCCAGAAACTCTTTTCGCTAAGCGTTAGTCCGTTATTCTTGTCGATTATTTTTGACTGTCTCGAAATTCGAAGGGGAGGATCCCCAAAGGATATTACAACCTTTTATGAGCAGGAATCAAGTTTTATCGAGGGAGTTCTTTTCGTGGTATCGCGAAACAAGGGAGCACATTCTCTGGTTAGGAATTGCTGGAATTCGTATAACAATGGTCTCTCACGAACTACGCGTCACAGTTGGTAAAAATGCGAGCAAACTATTTCAATATGTGACGCGACCGACGCTCTTTTGCGAATGCCGTTACCAAAAAACATTGTCGGTTGGTTCGCAGTATGCGCGCATCAGGGAACGGTAGTATCGCGAAAATAATTTTCCAAGTATTCCAGGCGCTCCTGTGTTCCTCGCTGAGAAGAGTGCGTTTCCTCCGGTTGACAACGCGGTCTGTGTATAGAACGGTGGACCATCAGACGGAAATGCAGGGTATATACATGTGTGTGCCGTCGAAGGGACGCGCGAGTAAATCTCGCAAGCGAAGGGAAGTATGTCCTGGACAAACGGAAGTTTGGAATTCAATCAAGCTTTGATGGGAACGGGGCAGTGGTGATAGTAGTGGAGTCGAGGATTCGAGCGAACAAGCTCTTTGAGCTCTTGGTTTACGCGAGAGCAATGCGTGAGCGATCTACCGAACGAGCGAACGCAACTCGGAGACCTCCGAATTCCAATGCGTCGATGCACCCTTTGACCTAAATGCCGACCTTAAACCGACCGTGGACGTCGGACGCGCCGATGAAGACACGCTTCCACGAATTCAAACAGTCAGCGGTGACCAACCTTTGGAATTAAATCCGCCAACCGGTCATTTTGGGGCCGACGAACGAATTCGCTCGATCGTTCGCGTGATATTCTTCCAAAGGACGCTTAAACAACCGTGGGGGCCACTACCGGCCGATTTTCGATAAACCGTTCGGCGAGTGGCGCGTCGTTAATTGTCGCGATGTAATCAACTCGCTGGCTCGTTGGCTGGCTATCCTCCTACCACCGGTCGAGTAATCGTGCATGCGTATATGCGTGCGTTTGTTCTCAAGCGAATCCGATTCCACTAATTCCAAAATGACAATGACGCGAGCTAAACGTTCCGACGTATCGCACCGAAACAACTTTTTGAATAAACGTGCCAGCTGCGGAACAAACTGCACAAAGGCGCTCATTACTCTAGATTTATTGCTACCGATGTCGCGGTCCCATCCTCCGAAATTCACCGGTGTTTTGTTCTGCCGGCACGAAACGGCTACCGATAGCCGCGAAACAGGACCATAAAGATCTTTAAATATTGCTAATAGCGCGTTATCAGTGGCGCGACTGATTATAAGCACCGTTGCAATCTCGCATGGTGCTCTTTTTTTTTTCAACGGATGGACGGAAAAAGTCGGAGAGTCGAAAAATCGAGAGGAAAGAGAGAATGGAATAGTGGGGATGTAATGCGGGATAATAAAGCATTGCCTCGAGGCTACACACCCAATAGATACCTTCAAAAACGACCCCCAATAATGATTTCCAATAACAAACTTCAAAATGTACGCGTGATCAATTATTCCAACTCTCGAGTTCCGGGTACCGTCTCTCGTCAAGCGAACGCCGGGCGTGCATTAATATAAGGATTTATGGTGCGATCCTCGACAGGAGCAAACACAATTCGCGCATGCTTTATGGCTTGGGTGAAAAAAAAATTCGTTGCGCGACAAAAGCCACACCAGAGAGTGGCCTGGGAATGTCCTGCTACTAAATAACCAGGAAGCGCGTATACCGCAGCCGCTGCTCCGATACACTAAATCAGCCGATTCGCGTGCTAGTTAAAATTTGCCAGCCTTTTAAATTGATTACTTTAACAATATCGAAATTGGGTAAAAAACTTGGAATAAATTTGAGAGCTTGTTTTTGGAGCGAAGATATTAATAAGAAATCTTAAGAAACGAGGAACGCGATTGATGAAAGCAATTAGTCTCTTTTAAGTTCATTTGACAAGATGAATTTTGGTAGCACGTATTATTCAAGAAATAACGTTATGTCAAGGAAGAAATATAGATTCATCGTGCATTGGCGCGAGCCAAGTCTGCTTTGAAAGCGAATAGCGAACCTATACATGTATGTAAATGAGAGTACACGTTCTCTCTCACGATTGCACTGCGAGCCGAGGCAATCAAAGGGCTCGGCCAACCCCTGGTATTTGCCAGTGAACCGCCCTCTAAGCCGCCTCGTCATCCAATAGTTTTCGCGGAACCCCAGCCACAGATTCCGAATTATGATTTCAACGCTTTGCGCGCTTTGAGCAACTTATCCGAGATCGGACATAAAGCGGAAACGAGTAAGGCTTCCTACTGGCTGGTATGCGGATTCGTTGTTTGACGAGATTGCTTGGTGGAGTGCACGATTGCTTTACGTACGAACACGGATGCAGGACAAAGGTGCGATGCAGATTCTGCGGAAGATAATTTCAGGAATTCGACTAGATCGAATTAATTCCGAAGATGCGTATCAAGAATGTGAATTATTTCGAGGATGTTCGTTCGTTTAGCGGAGTGCGTTTGCACGTCCAATTAGCAATTTAGCTAATAGGAAGCGAGTCAATATCTATTACCATTGCCATTTGTTATTATCGGCGAAATTGGTGGTCGCGGTGTCGCGCTAACGAAGACAAATTCGTCCGGTTGTAATGTTTGCTGAAAAAATTCCGGTGACCTATTTATTCGGAACCGCTGGTATAAATCACGATAGCGCGCACCGCAGGAAAATATTCGCGCAATGCGAAAAATGCGGCTTCCGCGACAACCGTGCAACGCGATTACGAATTTGTGAAACACGAGAGTTTCATTTCGTAGACGATATCCATAGTCAGGATTCGGATATAGATATACGGGACAAAGAGAGAATTGGTAGACGCTCGAGCAACATCGTACAAGATCAAGAGAAGCTTTGCCTCCCAGGAGGATTCAAATGTCCAATAACATTAGTGACTAGAAGGACCTTTACTCCAGAGAAGAAGAACTAATTCCTTTAAAACTTTCAAAACTGTTTCCTCGACAACCTATCATCCTCCTCTCTTGACTTCCAAATTGGCGACAAACTCAAAGCAGCTTTGCGCGAAGCAGCAGTTTCCCGAAAACTGTCGACACCATCCAAAAGACTCTGATTTATTAATCCCATCGAAAACGTTATCCCAATATTGATATTTCGCTCGTGCGGATATTGGTCGCTCGATTCTGAATTCGCTCTTTTCTGGATCCAGCAGAAGGGTGTAGAAATCGGTGCTGAATCACGAAGGACAAGAAAAGGGGGAAAAGTTTGATGCCGACAATATTGGGAGAAGGCGAAGAAACTAGAAAGGACCCAACGTCCGGTGTACGATCGAGGCACAGCAGACGGTCAATAAAGCCAAAGCTTCCGTCTGGCGAGTCCTCCAGGCAAGTCGATACATTTCGAAAAATCCATGGAAACTGTCTGGGAGAGCGGGATTCAAGCTCAAGTAAAAAGAGAGATCCCTCGATGTTCTTTACGGCCAAAGGTAGAAGAGCATAATATCTAGAGCACCCGGGGCTCCAATCAAATGAACACGACGTCCCGAAAACAGAGGTGAGAGAATTTCTTGGGAGCATGGTGACAAATATAGTAAAGATAAAAGAGGGAACATACGAAGCTGGCCATACGAGAATTCGATTGCTGGCAAGCAATTCAAGAGATGACGAACACTTCGACTGTAAGGCTGTTGGCCAGAGGGCTACTGGCGCGAACGATAGTCGTCATTGTAGGAATCCAGGAACTCCCTCTTTACGATTGCGAGCTCTTCCTTGTTTTTAGTGCACCCACCGGTATTCCTAAGCATCGATGAAAGGCGAAGAGAACTATCCCAGCCGGAAGCAACCGCGCAAAACCTGTGGCTCGATCAGCGAACCGAATGTTGGATCAATACCAATCGGCGAGTGAGTGGTTCCTGGAGCAATCCATCATTAAAGGAAGGATATAAAGAAGACAAAAACCAGCATCATCGGTAGAAAACCTTGCTTTTTCCTCCAGTAGCCAATGAAACAGGGTAATTAGCCGCTTGCTTGGGAACCATCCGAACTAGAGATATCATTGGTGAAGGCAACGCGTTGCAACGAAGTCGATGCTCGACAAAACGATACACCGCCTTCCGACAAAGGAGAAGAGGAAAGAGAGGATATTGGTCGTTCCTGCGAATGAGGATGGAGAGCCACTGACCATCCCGAATCTCTCTCGGGAGGAGCGAAACGACGACGACGACGACAAGACGGAAACTCGTTGAAGCGACTAGTGCCACGTCCAAGGAGCAAAATAAATCACAGCCTCCGGCGCCCATTTCACTCGTAAATTATCCTCGTCGCCGCGCGTGATTTATCATCACTTCGTATTGACGGGTTAAAAATCGATTTCGGGGAGCCCCACGATGAGAGATTCCTGCGTTTGCTGCTGGTGCGCCAAATCGATGAATGGGTGGCGCGCGCGATCTATAGTAACCGAGAGACTATGAACGCAGTGCAATTAATTAAAGGAGAGAATATATATCGGCAGTAATTTATAGCTTTGGCCCGACTTCGGCTGCAGCGGAAACACTGGCTTTTCGAAAGAGAGCGCGAGATAATAATTAAATAGGAAATGTACGAATACTATGGAATCCTTAAGGGTAGTTGGAAATGTAGATATTTTTACCTTTCTTCCGTTAGCAAGGTGCAAGAATCGAGATTTATGAGAATTAAGTGACCGAACGAGCCGGAGAGGTCAGAGTCCGGTGGATCTTTGCTACGGAAAAAAAAAAAAGTTGGATAACAGCCACTGGCCGCCGGCTAGGTGCACGCCACCTGAATGATCAATAATGCGTAATGTTTTAACGACGTACTAGTTCAATTATAACGACCAGCTCCGATAAGGGTGCTACTCTCTCTCTCTCTCTTTCTCTCTGCGAGGTTAACTATTTCTCGAGTGTATACGAGAGCCGGCTACCATTCGAACTACCACGAGTTTTGCATCGTGGCAACCCGTTTCTCGGGGCTATGATATTCTACGATTTAATGGCGTAACCCGTGCAATGCTGAAACTACCTTCGAAACTCCGAAATCGTTTACGATGTCTGCTAACAACTGTATATTGCACCTTCGATTGTTTCTCGTTGGTTCAAACAGTCTGGATTACAAGAGAAATTGTTACGTAACGTGAAACGACTTGGAGAAATAAAAATCTGTGAAATCGTTTGATCGATGAACTTTTGGAATATAGTTTTTTCGAGGAATAATTGTTTAGACAATGAACCGACACTATAATAATTCCAGCTTGAAAAAGTAACTGCGGGATCGATTTATATTCCGTGCGTGCATATAATTATATTGCACATCTCGTGACGAATCTAATTACGAATCACAATAATGTATCTGCTTCTATTTCCATTCCGCGCATTTATCGAGGCATCGCGTATTTTGTACTAACGGGATCTTTGCGGTAATTAAATTCTTACAATTATATCCGAACCGCTTAATCTATTTTCGCTTTAAAATCTCCGATCAGAAAATCGCGAGGTTCGACCCTAACGGGAAACTCGAGTCAACCATCAAGAACCAGTTGGCTTCTGTATATCAAGTGTATACAAAGGAAGACAAAACAGTCAGTATCTTGACCACCAAAAAAGATTGAACTTTCGTAATTCAAACCCAATCCGACGATCGATCCAACAACCAAAACGCAACAAAGTCTATAGTATCAGATGTTAGAGAAAGGGATTCTAACGTTTCACGATGTGGCAGGAACTTCGCTAGCACCGGACTGTACTATGAAACCATCCTCATAGAGAACGGTTTCCGTTGGTACCCCACAATTCGCGCCTCCCGCTCTATCCCATCCTCTATTTACAATGCAAATTCCTGCTCGAAAAACTTTTCGCGAAACTGCGAGGCTCGCGTTTCCTCCCCCAATAAATCGCGATTCCTGTGCACCCGAAAATAAATACTGCGCGGGGTGGAGCGATTTGGCTAAAGGTTCCACCCTGACCATCATTCGTTTTCGAACTGACAGATTCTGAATGATTCTCGAGAATCGTCGCGTGTTTCAAGTAGAACAGCGACAGTGTACAGTGAATCAATTAAGCACTGGGGTTGTGATCGGTACGAACCACCTCCTAGAAGACGTATCGCGCTTTCGAAAGTCCTTAACGAGAGTCGAAGTCTCCGTCAATTAAGATACTTGCCGCGGGGTGTTAATGGTCTCATCGTCAGTCAATTTCCCCCTCGTTCGCTTGTTATTACGGGGCAATTAAACTCCTGCTTCAATTTGATTTTTATACACAGTTATATCACAGCTAGTTTATTAAGCAATTTTTAATTAATTTCTTCAGTTTGCTGGAGATGCTTAAAGGGTGAATTTGGGGTGCGGGTATTTTGTCATTCGCGAGATACTAGTTCGAAGAAGGGGGAGGGGGCAGATGTGGCAAAGCTGACAGCCAGTGGATCGACAAATGCCCGGTAAACATTGAGCACTGGCAAAGAGCGAGTTGCCCGTGAACGCGAATGCTAATGAGTTACGCTAATTTGCAGTAACCGGTTTCATGGGAAACGAATACTCGTGTGGGCGTTTGCCCTTCCTGGGAGTACTAAATCGAACGACCGGTGTATGCCATGAACCACCAACGGCTGGAGGTTCCCATCCCCGCGGACAAAGGAAAGAATAATAAAATTATAATTACAGGACACTCCAGCAATGATTAAGGATAACCACTGTGGACGATTCGTATGCGATATTTAGATATAAATTCAACGATGAGTGACCAAACCGGCCGAACAGTGGGAAATTTCCGGACCGAAAGATTCATAAATGTGTGGACATAAACGAATGGAAATTCAGGGATAAAACTGATCATTAGTACGCAGTGAATTTAACATTTAATTTCGAACAATGGGGACTAGTCATGGGAAGGGCACTAAAATTGCTGCTCGGTATTTCGATGCACGCATTGCCGCACACTGGCAAAACGTTTCAGCACTCGGTTTCCGCTCGAACGAGTTCCACTATACGTCATCGTTGATCATAAAGAGTACACTTGTACTGGACCACGCATAGAACGAGCGGGAGAGGGGGTTCGTCGGAGGGTAACAAATTTCTTCGGTGTCCTGCATTGTAAATTCGATTTTGCGATCGAGTCGTGAATGATTTCGCGATGAATTCATAAAACCAAATGCTCGATAGTTCAACTTTCGTAACGCAATTTCTTTTCGCTACTTCAGTGCCATGATGCATGCTATGCAAAATTGATCAAAAATAATCTTTATATTGTTCGAAATGAAGCTAAACGATTGGAAATAATATTTTGGAGTTGATCCAATCGGCAAAAATACCGACAGTGTTAAATGACGAGGAGAAATAAGAAGGTTCAATTTATAATTTTTTGTTCTGTATCTGATTCTTGTATCTCATTAATATGAGAAGGGATAGAAAGATTGCAATTGCAATTTTTTCGATTGTCGTCGCACACTTTCCACGACGAGACGTCATCCAACACCACTGGTCACCGTATATCCTGAAATATCGTTCCTATAAATCGTGGTAGAAACTCTCTCGCGAGTATCGCGATTGCATTATAAAAAGCCGGTAAATTAATTTCGATCCAAGCGACGAGCTTCTCTGTCCCGAGCATGATAGAATCGCAAGCTCGAGAGCAGGCATAGACTTCGCTCGTGGAATGAAAAAAAAAAAAAAAGAACGGAAGCGGAACGATTGATGCGCGACCACGCATTCCGATATTAATTACTCCTCTACATCGATATTGAAGTGGAAATTTATGGCCAGTTCGAACACCACTCGCGGTACTTAGTCGAACCCGGTTGCACGTTTTGCATCGAGCAATTTTAATCTGTCCATCCTGCGCAAACAGATACCTTTATAAATTGAATTTCAACTTTGAACGTGTTCTCTACAGTATAGAGAAAGAATGACTTGCTGGCGAATGAAATCAGTTTCTAATGCGACTTATTTCATTAACCGCTAATCAAAGAGATTAATTAACCAACCGCGATCAATATGTTGGTCATTCCATCACCTACATTTCGCTCACGATTTCATTTGTGCTCACCCGTCAGAAGTTTGCAAATGATTTAATATATACTATATACCCGCTTCTGATTATTGAATATTTCATCATTAAATTGTTCGAATTCCTATTTGATGCATTAGTAAGAATTCCAAGCGTAAAAGAATAAGTAACGAAATTCTATGAAAATACTTGACTTTAATCCGAAATTGGAGAAAAGTTATTGAACGCGTTAATACAGATATAGAACAAGTTAATTTTGAGTGAAGTTGTTGGAATATCATGGGATTCGAGGTGGGAAGGTTCGTATGGTACAAATTACGAGCGATTCATTAAGCCTATGACTGTTATGGCACTGTAACCCTCGAAGCTTTTCAGAAGTATCCAATTAAAAAGCACTAATTTCTGTGCGCGAGCGTGCTCCTACCACCGGCTTAAGAATAGTTCTCACGGTATTTCACTCGCAAATCGGTGCTCCACTTGGCGACGCACTGCATCGAGACAGACTCCGAAACTCTCGTTGAGACTTTTCAAAACCGTGGCAAAATTTGAGGAAATGCACCGGTTAATGCGGCCGTGTGACGCGTTCCGCGTATTCCCTTGGATTGCGAGTGGTTCATTAACTCTACACCGGGTTACAGGGTCTGCTAGCAGTGGAACCGTGCTGAAAGAGGCCAATTATAGTTCCGTAGCACGGAGTCGCTCATATTTCAACTGATCAAGAGACAAAGCTACTCGGATAACGGATACATTTGTTTAGTTAAAAAGCAACTTTTAGCGAGACTCAAATTTTCATGCAAATTATATGCACGCATGCAAAAAATCTCACTATTATATTAATTAGAGAATTAATCAAGGAAAACTGTAGTGATCGAGAGTCTTGCAATTCGATTGGCTCCTAAGGCAAGATTGATTCTAATATCGACATTGCCGTTGTCTTAACGTCGAGAGCTGTCGACAGCGATTGCGATTCGCGAGTGACGCCAATTTATGCGGCGCCTGTTCGACAGACCGGCTTGATTGCGATCGGATGCAACGAGCCGCGATCGTGCCAAGCTCTCGCGGAATCTCGTCGACCGAGGCGACTCTCGATCGTGATCCCTTCTGACCCCGTGGTAACTCCGGGCAGGTCGACTTTACGAGCTAGCAAACGAGGGCGACGAACGACGAGTCGATACAACCGCGGCAATCATCGTTACGATACTAGTCGGGTTTTATATCCCTCTAATTACCAGAGGGATAAGGGTCACGACATCAGCCAGGTTTCTGTACCGACTCCACCGTTCGGAACGTTATCTCATTCCTCCACGAAGCTTTAGCTTTGCGTTATAGCGAGACGAATTTTACGAGAAGCGGAACCGCCCGAAGCGTCGATTCGACAGCCCCCACTTGGCATACTGTTCAAAATGAATTCAGACAGATGTAGATCGAAGTAAGGGAATGAGATTCGCTGGGTCCTTTTTTTCGGATGTATCTCAATAAGATAACTCAGGAGAATAAAACAAGAAACGAGACTCTGTCGTATTGAAAAAAGGATTCTCAAGATGATTTGGCAGCTGAATTTATCCTCGAGCGGATTACTCTTTTCATTGCGACTACTACCGATTTATTCGTCTAATTTTCAGAATTAATCACCGAAACCAACGAATTAGATTGTCTAAGTGGTGCTACTTGACGCGGCCTCCTTACTTCGGGTTCGATCGATCTGCCCTCAACGAATCAGCCTGCTGTGTTATCTCGATTTCACTCCGATGGAAATCTCGACCTCGGCCAATTACTTTCTCGCAAGCCTGTAACTCACTTCCGTCACCGGCTTTTCGGAATTGGCGCAGCCGAGGAAGAAAGAAATTATGAGGCTCTCGAGCTAAGATAAGTGTCGAGAGATAAGGTCTTTCTCTCGAGGGATAATCGGTGCCAAGGAGGCAAGGATATTAATATCAAAGACTCGCTTCTTGTCAAGTGCATATCGAAGTGAGTCTTGAGTTGGATAAATTCGTGAGCGTTTGACGGTAGAAAGAAAAACAGCTGAGGTTTGTTTGAAAAGGTTCGGTTAGTTCCGTTAAAGTGCAATATCACTGGTGTGCACCGATCATCGAGGAAATACATAGAGGTGAGTGACTGGCTGGTTTCGCGAAAGAGCTGCCAAGTTCACGGTAACTTGGCTGGGTCTTTACTTGACGAAAGTTTTCCAAGCATTCTTGTCAGTGGCGTGGCGGAAAATATAATATCTGACGGGGCGGTCTTGGGCGTAGGTAATTTGAGCGGGTGAATGAGCGCTGGCAATTAAACCGTTCTCCTGAAGTTAACTGCCGTAGACTAGCCGGCTGGTTCCGGCTGGTTCCGGCTGGATCCGGCTGGTTCTGTCTGGTTGATATACGGTGGTCACATCCCCCGGTAGTTACAAGCCATGATACAATTCGCCAGAGCAACTTTACTGTCCGCACGTAAGATTTTATGAAACCCTGTTACATTCCCCTCTGGCTAACGAATGGCCCAAGTGCCATCAATAATTTCCGGATGGCCCGGCTATTCCCGAGTAATAGCAATTGCACTCCAACCGACATTCCGAAATTAGTTTTCGGGAGTATATTCGTGGTTAACGACGACATAATTTCGCATACGAGTGCTTGTAATATTGATGGCGCCATGTGTGTGTGTGTGTGTGTGTGTGTGTGTGTGTGTGTGTGTGTAAATGTGTGTGCACCAGCGAAGTTTTCAAGCCCAGCAGCCCTTAGTAATTCGCTCGAGCGAATCGTACTAGCGTAAAAGCAATTACACTCGTATATAAACTGGAATACGTAATAGATATGTAATCACGCCCCGTCAAGACTAGCAGGGAAGCCTTAATTTCCAGAGCTCTTGACAAAGGCGCGGCTTTCCGTAATTCCGGTGGCAAACTCTACCAGTAGAGCGTATCGAACAATTTAACCCTTTGCTTTAATCCTACACTCGTAACCCTTCATCCAAGCCACCCCAGCGTTCGCATCAGCTTCCTCGAGTTACACCCAGTGAAACACGTAATTCCTTCCGACTAAATATTTCCGGGCAACCCTCTTAAAGTCCAGGGCATCGTCCCGTGGCATACCGTAGCTGATAGGAGTCAGTGTAAAGCGTAGGAACAGTGTAGAACCCGCACCTTTGGTAAATACGGGTGGAATCGTCATCGCGTACGTCGCGGCCGAGAGTCCAATTGGTCCTGAGGAATCATTTAGCCGAGTGCACTTGCCGGTATTGCCGCGAGGGTAGCCAGAACGCGGCAACGTCATCCACACCGGATGAAAGGGTTAAAGGCGGGGTACATGCAGCATCCCACGCGACTGGCCTACATACGGATGCCACGGCTCGGCTCAGCTCAGCGGCCTTAATATTTTATCGACGTCAGAACCGTGATTGCCGCGCGCTCGAAACACCCAAGTTACACCGGGGCAGGGTGTGCGGCACATTGTCATCAAGTAGCGGGACATACGCCTCGGGCGAGGAGCACTGACGGAGAAAAAGAGAGGCAGAACGATGGGAACGGAGAGATGCACGCGGCAAAAGGGAACGAAAAGGAGACTTTGAAGGGTGCGGTATCTCAACCGCGTTCGAGTACAATCGACCCCTTGTGCCTTCGGCCAAAAGGTGATACGACACGCCTTCGACTATCTACTTTCAACCCAAACTCCAGAAATTCTTCGCGAGCCCTACGGTTTAACACTATCCTCTAATTCGTGAAAATTCGACCTTTCGAGCTTGCAGAAAAGAATCCAGGCCTAAAGGTAATTGCAAGAGGCCAGATAACCTAGGGGATACTAATCGGCACGCGAAAGGGATAATAAGAAAAAACGGGTCATTCTACTTCTGATCGGATGCCTCTTACGCCCAATAAGTGCATTGGCAGTAGAGGCATCCCGTGTATGGTCAGACTCTGCGGAATAAATGCGCTACGTTATTCTGTAAATGGTCTCACCGTACTGGTGGCACCACTCGTACTGGGTTATTTGACGTACCTGCAACACACAAAAAAAACCAAAATTTAATAGTGGAAAAAGCAGAAACGTGTAACAGAATTCCGCTAGGCAGAGCCTGTGCGGTCCACAGTCATCGAGTTCCAGCACATTTTTAAGCGAGGACACAATTTCGTTGACATAAATATTCAATTTCTATCTCATTCGTTCTCATCTCTTTAAAATTCCGTACTATTTCTTTATTTCGTCTATTTATCGGATCAATCGAAATAGTAGCGAATCAACTGCGATTACGTTGCATCAATACACACAAACAAAGAGAGAGAGAGAGAGAGAGATATCGCAAACTGAGCGGATCGGTTTCAGAAGGACACCTACTGTTGACCCGTTGCTTAATAGTCGTTGTATCCCGTTGCAATAATAATTCTCAAGGGGTTCAGTAACCTAACGATTCACCTAGCAACTCTAACTCGGCCAGGTAACCGAGGTTAAAGCCGAAGTAACGTCGAGGAGTCTACGCTTGGAAATAAGAGCGTTTCATCTCGCCGCGGATCCCGCTTGCAGAGGTAAAACATCCCGTAATATCCTCGCATAGCTCGACTCTACCCTTCGTGATTCGAGCTTCTCTATTTCCTCGTCTCTCACGGAATCCTCTCATCCCCCCTCTACTGTCGATACAATATTCATTCGAGGCATTTGTCGTTCCAACGAATCACAGTATACTCGACCAGGAATCTACTCCCCCGCGGCGATAAAAGTAATCGAGCAGCTGAACATTGTCCCGCGGGCAACTTGGAAGAGAGAAAGAGGTAAGCGCCGCTAATTCTATCCTGAGGGACCCTATCCAGGGCGCGCCTTGCAGTCAAGAATTACCCGTAGGAACCGAGGGTAGTGCCGTTATCAACCAACCGTGGTGACACTTTGGTTACGGTGGTAATGGCACCGTTTACGGTGGCTTGCAAGGGGGTAGCAGTAGTAGTGCTGTTGCTGCTGCTGGCGGTAGCTTAAGTTACGGAAAGCGGTTTCGAGAGCTTTTACGGAAACTGAGAGTAAAAGCCGGTAGGCGCTCTCTGTCACGTGGTACGAAAGCAGTACCACCAACGAACCAGTGAGGCTCTCACAAGCGCCAGCTCACAAGTGGATCCTGAAATATGCAACGGACTATCATAGCCATATACCATTCCCAAGCTCAAATCCCGTGGCACCGTGGGACCCTCTCTCTTTCTCTCTCCCGTCATCCGACCCTCTATCCATCTCTGCGTGTCTCTATCCGCATCGCTACCTATGCTGGCACTCCGGCTACCATGGCTTGTATCCGTGGCTCAAGAAACCCGTAAAGCGTACGAAAAAAAAGTGCTCAACCCAGGTAGAAGATGATGATGTCAGGTTAAAGGAACCAAATCCGCGAGAGTCAGTTTAAATCGCTTGCTCTGAAATACGTTCCAACGCAGGCAAACTGTTTCTCTATTTGAGTTTTAACTAACAATTCCGCTCCTGTATTTATTCAACAAATAACTAAATCACCATATTACGATTCTACTAATCTTCTTCGTGATAATAACGATCTCGCTAACCGAGGCTTTAACTTCGACGCGGTTAGTGCGAGCATCGAACAGTAGCCGGGAGTTAAAAGGCTACTAATTATAATCGAGCATTAACGTAGCCGATGATGATCCGTCCGCGGCATAAATTAATTTGCAATTGTATGGTAACGAGTATCGTTGGGTGCAGTGACGATCCTCGTTGACTCTCCGTATGCTTGGAATCTGTCCAACGTTGCACAGCATCTGCATACAGAGGGAGATATCTCGTGTGCGAAATAATATATCCCTCTCTCCCCTTCCTATCAAAGCTTCCCTTCTCGATAGCATTAATTTTCGCATCGATTCGTTGTTCGCCAATGCGTTTACCACCAATGTTTAGAGCGACGGAAGTTAATCTCACGCTGGTCGCCAACGGCTAGCTTCCAGGAAAACCAGCTGTTTTGCCATGTGCATTGCACGCGCTTGACACTAATAATCCGCTGGTGCTTTCTGCCGCTAGCGGCTGATTGCGAACGCACCATTTCTCGACTGTTTTCACTTTAAAGAGGATATAGTGTTGAGTGTTGCAATTGCCGGAGGAAACGTTGTTTTGAATAAGCTGTTCCAGTAGAATAGACGGCAATGCGATCAATAGCGATCGGTAGATACCGATAATAATCAGCATGCACAATTGAGCGATCTGCGATAAGCCTCTTACGTTTTTTGATCTACCGATGAATACTAGACTATGTATTAGTAGATTCTGCTGGCAGTAAAAGTGATACTTTCACAATGCGAATACATGATAAATGTGTTACCGCTCTCGTATCTCATAAGTCAAAAAATTGATGAGAATAATAATAATGTGAAAATTAATGTTGAGCAATTGTGCTAGAGGTTGGATTTTAGCTTCGTTTCTTCGTTTTTCCTTGTGTTACTGTACACCATCTCTGCGCTTCTTTACTCTGGAAACAAAGTTATGTATTCCGTACACACGTCGCAAGAATTTCGCGTTTGTCTTTTATTCGTTGTTACGTTAGAAGCAGACTGTTCCTTTAGTTTTAACAGTTCTCGCTCGTGGTTTTCTATATACAGGGAGGGGTTTCATGTTTCGCATTTCTGTTCGGAGATGAAAAGTTAGCGGACAGTTCTTTTAGCGTGTGGAGAGTAGGAAAACTTCTGTGTTTCTGGAATCCAGGGAAAATCCGTGAGCCAGTGAAGCTGTTAACGACTCGTTCAGGCTAATTTCAATTGACTGGGTGCAACGAGTCTTTTCAGCGGCACAGGAAAGACAAGACGCAGAGAAGGCTTCCACCACACAGCACGGTACACCGGCGGCGGCACGGCACCATGAGTGGCCTTTATCCGGCAAGAGGCGCTCGAGAGGACGAGGAAAAATCTTAATTAGAAAGGTTCATCCGGGCGACGGCCGCCGCTAATGCAAGCCGCGGCATGAAAACGCGCGAGGAGAAGAGTCGACGAAAAACGAGTAGAAGGAAATAAAAGGCAGGACGAGGTAGGAAAAGCAGTAGGGGAAGCAGAAAGAAAGCACCGCTCAAATGGAAGAGAGTACGTTTCGCGAAGGAACCTTCTCGCCACTGAGGCTAATGGAGCACAAGAAGCACCGTCCATTCAGCTAACAGGTCGACACTAAAATTGTATCGAGTGCCAGTTAATTCGATTATCCGACTCACTTTGATATGCACTGCTAGCCGCGCGTTTTTCTTCCAGCACTTCCGTAGTCTGCGAGGAAAAATCTCAGAGGTCGAGGAGGATTGCTACGGTGCCTAATGAGATCTGGCACATTTGCAATGATAGTGGTACCTTTGTTCGTCGACTGTAACGTAATTGTCAGGAGAGAGGCAAAGTGCTGGAGGGGTGCATTCTAACAGCTTGACAGGAAACCGGAAAAGGAAGAGAGCTTCTAGCCGTAAGATGGGTTTCTCCAGTAGACCGAAATAGGTGTACGAGCACTTAAGATGAGGAAACCGTCATTCCGTTGGCTCACGCGAGTTTTCCGCACCTACGTGCTGCTAAAGGCTACGTTATATGTACTCTACTGATGGAAGATCAGCCGGATGAGAGAAAGAGGCGAATCGACTAGAGACGGACAGAGGTTCCTAAGGGGAGGTATTTCCTAGATTAAACTGGACCATCCTTCGAACGAGCGAGCTGATGAAAATGAGACCCTTAATGGGAATCTGTATAAAGATTCGCTATTGGGAGTAACTAGAAAAAGAAAACTTAATTGAATGATCCTTATTACTTCGTGTACACTACAATTTCACTCAAGTCATTTTCGAACCAAATCCTCGGTGATTTACAACTTTTAAATGCAATCACTAGATTGCATATACATAAGAATATTACATACGGTATTTCTTACTACTTTTCACGTGAAATCGGCTGTGACCGCGTGACGTCTGCAATAAATCACGAAATTCGAAACGAAACTCGACATTTACAACGGGGCTGTCAAAAATTCCATATAGTGGAGCACAGCCGCTTCCGGATCACGGTGCGCCAGACGCATTTTCCGAGCTGCACGTGGCCCAACCTCGCTGGTCCACGAACCCGTACCGCTAAAAAGCGCACCGACACTTTAATTCACCGCGTGCCGAGCATGCCCGGATTCTCCCGACTAGCAGTCGAAGGAATGCAATAAACGCGAAATGGGGATAGTCTCCCGAAATTTGGATCGATCGGCCGTCACCACATCGGAAATGGAGATACCGATCGTTGGCCGGTGCGGATTGCAACAAAGGATTCGATTCGATGATTCCAAGAGTACAATAGGGTTCGTCATGCTGTCAAATTGCCAAAACCAGTGACAGGGTTGAACTCTCAGAAAATTAATTAACCGCGATGAGTTGTGGCATTGGTCGAGTTGCAACTCGCTTGTTCGTTAGGAAAAACTGTTTTTCGAGGTTGATCCAATGGATCCACGGGAAAACTCTTGCAGTCCACGGAAGTCGGAAGGTCTCAAGCAGCACTCGTGTTTCCACGCGAGGGATAGCACTAGGAAAACCAGGGAGAAAACCAGGGTGTAAAGGCAGCTCTCCGAGGACAGGAGGTAAAATGGGAAAAACTGAGGCATAAAATTGCGTTTCCTCGTGACGCCACGCGACCCCAAAGCACGCTACTCGTCTTATCATTTGCGCTGAGAATCCTCTCGTTCCGCGTCTCTCCATCTTTCTTTTTCTCGTTCTCGGAGTGTTTTAAAGACCTCCGACACGAGACGTAATCAAGTTTATCCAGGAAAAGTGTTTCCAGACACTGGGGCAATCCTCTAACAATCCACTGCACGACCTCGACTGGTCAGTGGTAGTGATCGTGTCCCAGGAGGAAGCTCGGAGAGTCTTTCTCCATTGGTAGAAGACATATCAAGCGAACACGTCTGTCAAGTTCCTTTAAAACGTTTTGAACTGTTTCGACGGCACTTTTGGTGGATAAGTGTGCGGTGCCATTACTGAATAGAGGCCATATTTGCGGGTCGCAGGATCGATGGTAAGGCCGTGGCAGCTAGCAAGGCAAGATTTTTCAAGATTTCCCGAGTGCATCCGGCCAGTCGCGTCTTGCAAGGCTTACGGATGCAGCATTGCATATTAATAGCTAGAAGCACCCTTAGCCGAGACGTTGCAGCGGAGCGGTTGAGGCCGCAGGAACCGGGTCTCGTTGGCATTTTGCGCGGAGCAACTTTGCGACGACGAAAGAGGAACGCAAAAGACACGAAAGAAGTGGAGGAAGAGGAAGAGGAAGAGGAGGAGGAGGAGGAGGAGGAGGAGAAGGAGAATTGTTGAAGGACGGAACAAAGTTTCGAGTGGAATTCGTCTTATATTGTTTGGCCGAGTGGATTCGATTGTCTCATGCATTCTGAAGTAAGAAGGCACAGCAAGGCATACCTCAGACCGGCTTGGCTCCGATCGGCTTGCCCGAGGAAATTGATATTGGCTCCTTCGATTCGACTGACTAACTTCTAGCTCGTCGAATCGAGACGATTCTATTACCTCCCGCCACAAGGTATTTCAAGTATCGAAGAAGACTCCGATACTGATCCACCCTTTAATCACCGTGACAAGGTAGTCCGGTCTGTCGCAACGGCTTTTAAAAATATTCCATGAGAGCTGAAGCCACCTGGTGCTTAAAAGTATCGCTTTTCCGATCACCCCGTATTCCTCTTTTCTTAAGAATAATATTCGCGAAAGGAATAAACTTTTATAAAACTAACATCAGGAGGATGTTCGCGAAGGTATCTCGCTTTAAATCTCAATTTTTCCGCGACTTTTCGGCCCAAGTGAAGACGGCTGCCGGGTAATTCTGAGTTCTCCTTCCACCCAGGTGAACTTATTAACCAGGTTAAGTGGAGCTTCTTTCGCGAAAACCTTCCGGTTGGCCTGACGCACGGTGCTCAACATAGTGGAGGATAGAGAGAGAGAGAGATCCGGTGGTTCTTTCTCGCGCAATACCACCGACACTACCACCACGCGAGACATAGTGAGAGAGAGAATTCACTCGCAGAGCTTTGAAGCTCGCGAGCTCAACGGACAGGGCCGCTTCTAATTAAAACAATGTCGATGATCGATCAAAGTCGACGACGGGAGAGAGAGAGAGAGAGAGAGAAAGAGCACAGCTTGAAATCGAGCTTCAACCGAACCCGAACCGCAGAATCAAAGCGCGAGGATAAACCGATGCAATTCTGGCTATCCGTGAAAAGTCTACAGTTCCTATAGCTATATGTATGCACATACGAGAACCATCGCCACCCTACTAGCATCATTGCCACCAGCCAGTCGAGTCTTTCACTTCTGCGTTCATTCGGTGACTCCCGGGAACATTGACATCGTTGAGCGTTACGTGCGGTGAATATCGAGCCGCGTTTTAGCCTCAATCATCGGATTACTCTCCTCGTGGCCCTTTATTTCTAGCAACGTAACTCGCAGCCGCTGGAACCGCTGCTCCATGCTGGCTGCAAGAAAAGGCCCAGGAAAAGTGGAGCTTCGTATTGAAAGTAAGACCGACAGAGTACGAAGGGCTCGCCGATACTAGCAGCGAGTAACGATTTTCCGCTTGACCTGGTTCCCATTCTCATGAGCATTTCGCGCGTTCACCTACGCAGCGGGTTGTTCTTGAGGCTTTCACTAGTAGCGCGCGTGTGAGAGAGAAAGAGAGAGAGAGTGAGAGAGTGAGAGAGTAATAGTACGTAGCCAGTTAGAGAGAAGGGCGCGAATCTGGAACAAGAGCATTCATCTGGAGGGCACGGTGACCTTGTCAAGATGGCCCCAGTAGCTTTACGAGCCTACTCAATGAGCTTCACAGAAACCGATTTTCCGAGGCGGGCTGCTGAAACTGTTCCAAAAAGAAGAGAAGCAAGTCTGCGCAAGATAAGGTGGTGGGTGTCAGAAAAATTGTATTCAATCGGACGAAGCTCCGAGAGAAGGAGAGAGAAGAATTCTTGGTAGAGTCGTGCGTCCAATTCTCGACCACGCTCGGCCCCGTTGTCGCAGGGACCATTCGTCATAGCCCTTGGCCTGAGCCCAAATCCAAGCGATAAGGAGCCACTTAAGCGCGAACACAAGGAATCAATTTGCACGTGTGCCCGCTGCCGCGCCAGTCGGTACTTTTTCTCGAGAGCACGTCGCGACTTTCGAGAGAGGAAAGTCGGGATTTCCGGAATGGGACACGCCTGTTCCTTGGCTCCATCGATCCGCGATCCGGCTAGGATCGAAATCGCGAAAGGGCGTATGTTCCACTAGCAGCAGCTTTTTTCTTCGAGGAAACTTTACGATCGCGAACTTCCTTCATACGCGTCCCACGGTTTGAAAGAACCCATCCGAGCAATTTGGCTGGCATTGACAAGTCGGTTAGTATTGCATCCGAATCAAGCTTGTGTATCGGTTCGGATTGTTGAGATAAGTGGATCCATCGATTCGCCTGTGTGCACGCTCTTCGTTGTAAAACAGACACACAGGAGAAGAATAAAGGGTTTTCCGCTCGCAGGACGTTCC
Source organism: Trypoxylon attenuatum (assembly GCA_963989405.1). Lineage (NCBI taxonomy): Eukaryota > Metazoa > Arthropoda > Insecta > Hymenoptera > Crabronidae > Trypoxylon > Trypoxylon attenuatum. The sequence goes on along the minus strand of OZ022496.1, from coordinate 3,235,414 downwards.
ATCATTTAAATGCCAGTCGCGAGCAGCTTGGCAGTTTGAATTTTTTTTTTTTTTGCTTTTGCTAGTGTATCAGCGGCACGCTTGCACGCTCACGCGCGTGGTGGCCTGATAACTTTTATCAGCGTGGATGCACAGGTAAATCCGTTTGCTGGATAGACACCACCGGAAACGTTACAGCATTACGAAGTCTGAATGGCAACCGGAGAGTATCGTCAGTCGCGCGTAAAAGTGCACAATGGTGCGAACTATCAGCATCCTCTGTCCCAGAAAACTCTATTATATTCCCTAGAGCCTGAAGGTACAATACGAGAAACGCGTTTTTCGCTCTTTCCTCGATCCACCGAAGAGATCCCGAGAGTTCCGTAAAGCGGGAGAAGGGGGGTGGTTCGCTCTCCTCGTTACCGGGAGTGTTCGGAGCGCGGCATATTTGCCAAATTTCCGGCACAGTCACCAATAATCAGACGAAGGAGCCGCGCCTTTGTCAGCGGGATCCTCTTCCGCGCCGTATGATTCGCCCTCAAGAATTCCTCGACGGAAATGTACGGGAGCTGGGAATCCTTTAAGGCATTACCGCCAAGTCCTATCCTTCTCTCTCTTCTAGTGAACATGATTTCGTGCGCGACAGACGTACCATCCAGGGGACCAAGCGAAGAAGGAAATCTCAATAAAGAGGGCGCACGGTCTTCTCTCTCTCTCTCTCTCTCTCTCCGTTTCGAAAAGATCCGGGCAACCGATCCGGTGGAGTAGAGCAAACTTCCGGATAACAGTCTCGCGCTTAAGTCTCATTGGAAATCGATGGTTTCTCCGAGAGATAGATCCTTAACCGAGCTTCTCGACCAGGATCCACCGTTCTTCCTTCTGACTCCTTGCCGAGAGCCAGACGCTGACGACGGGACAATCGTCCTGGCTGATAGGAGTTTCAGTCATAGTTTCGATCAAAGGCAAGACCGAGGAGCGAGTTGCGTTTGTCTTTGTTTCGCGTTCTCGCGTAAATGCGAGTCAGAGACCGATGTCGAATATCCGTAGCGAAGCACGTGGCCCGTGAATCGCGGAGAAACTTGCACCCCGCTGAGGGAACTTGTGCTTGTGCTTCGTTGGCCTATGACTGTACCAACTCTCTAGACTTCCTGTTTCGTTGGTTCCGCTGCGCCGCACGCGTCTTCCCTTCGGATTTCGAAGATCTTTTTTTCTTCTCTTCTCTCGCGTCAAGATAATTTCCCTTGTGTCGCTTCTTTAAATAGTTCGCAGCAACGAATCCTCTTGGACGGTCGAAAAGACGACGAGTCAAAATAAGAAATTCAACAATCGAGGAATTAATTCCGGAACGAATACGACGCGCAGCCTGTGTGGATTGGCTTTGCTAGTGGATTACTCACGCTCCAAGAAACTCTCTCACTCGTCCGGCATGAAAAACTTTTCCCAGAAAGCTAGCCAAGTGGGGGCGTTCAATAGGAAATTAGTTATATTCACTGGAGAACCTCGCGAGAAGACTCGCCGAAAGATTTGCTGCGCTATATAATTTGTAGGCGTGCTCTAGTTAACTTTATAACTGATACTCGTGAGCGGAATACTCATCGAATAGATTTTAAGTCGCATTCCGAGACGAGGATAACACTCTTACCAGAGACTAGGTTGAATCTCCCAAATTCGTTTCGCTTACGTGAAGATTCGAAAGAAATCCGAAATTCTCGCGAAACTCGTCGAAGGACGAGTTTCCCAGCTCGGGTTTAAACTTTACGAGAGAGCGGGGAGACTAATACGATATAAATTGCAGATACTTCCTGCCATGAATAAAAGCCATGCATAATTCCCCGGCTTAATTTAGCTGTCGTTCCTTTCACTGACCAAGCCGCAGTATAATTAAATTAATTCTCTTTTTTTCTTCGCGAGTCGGGCGCGCGCGCGCGCGCAACCCTCGGACCCTAGGAAATTCTGATTTTCCATCCTCCCGACGAATTCATAACGAACGGTCCCCGCTGAATTATAAATTGTAGGAATGACGAGTAAGCGTGGAAATTCGAAGCGAAAATCGTGAGGTACTTTGGATTTAGAGCGATCGGCCTGGTTCCGGTGGATTCAGTACGAAATCTCCTGAAATACCAACAGCGAACACGTTGCAACATTGAATTGACTCGTCCCGACTATACGTCGCGACGCCTTACCGCGGAAACGGGCGGCTTCCATTAAGCTTATTGCTCGATCCTCGAGGAGTTTACCGCGTCCATTCCGTTTACGAATTGTTCCGAGGATTATATCACAGTGACTGGGGGCCGGATGAATGCAAAACGTTCCGCTCAGCCTCGTCGCGGTGCATCATCCCCCTTGGGATATGGGTGTGTCCATCTGGGTAACGAGTACTTCGTGTTTTGCCCTCATCCATCCTCCAGTAATGACGGTGCATCCGTTCTCCATGCTTCCACCCATCAATGTTCTCGATCCTCTCTGTCTCTTCTTCTTTCTCTTCTTCTCTCTCTCTCTCTCTCTCTCTCCCCCCTCTCCATTTTCCTCTCCTGCTGAGGCCATCATCAACTTCTCCACAGTTGTCTCTCTCTCTCGCTCCCTCTTATACATGCTCCAGCTTCATTTCGTCCAGTTGCACAAGTACGAGAACCGATGGAAAGTTTCTTAATATCCGATGGAGGCTGAACTGCGACCTCGTACGAAAGTTCACGGCACGGCCTTTCTATCCCTTCCTCCCCCCTCCGAATCTATCCACTCGCTTCTGGCCACTGGACCCTCTTGCTTCATCCCTTCTCTCGCGCTACGAACCTTCGCGAATCATTTTTCGATATTAAGCCACACTGGCCACGCATACCGAGACCGCTGGTAAATAGAACCCTTCTGCAGTCAAGCCAACTTTCTGGCTGCATTGGGCTTCCTCCAACCTAGTAAATTGTGGAAAATCAGTCGGCCCTTTCATCGAACTCCTAATTGAACGATTAGTTCGCGATTCTCGCGTCGTTACTGACTATCTCAAGCTACTGAATCCTACGAGTGTAGTCAGCGTGGAAATATTTCAAAAGGACTTTGAATAGCTTGCCACCATTGGACTAGGCTAATAAGCTCGCTCACGACGTGAAAATCCACAATGCAACTGGTGCACTCCCGAGTCTCTCTCTCTCTCTCTCTCTTAATTGCCAGCCACGCAATTGTTTCCACCGATTTCGCAGCGGTTCCTCGAGGATTGCACGGAAGATGGAATTTCCATTTATAGCAGGGCAACTGCCACAGCACCGACAGCTTCAACCAGTCCATGTTTATAATCCCTGAGAATATTCATAAAATGCATATCGCCGGCGTTAAATGCTCTTGAACTTTCGTAATGAATTCCTCGCGGATTTTCGCGCAAGCCAATGGTACTGCGCGAATGGAAAAGAACATCGACAAGAGATTTCTTATGGAAATTAACTATTCGAGGATATGGAATTATCGTAAGAATCATCGTTAGATTAAAAGATATTACTCTCACGTGACTAATAGGTGCATCCTCACAAGCAAATGTGTTTCTAATGTGCTTCTAATGTGCTTCGTTGATTTTGCTGAGAGAGATTGGTAATACTATAATCCGTTATCGCCAAGGGCCACGCAAACCGGTAACCACGCATAGCCGCTGACCCGGATCATCATAAGCAGACGTCGATTCTTGCCGTTGCGATGTTTCAATGGAATATCCTTAATGCTATTGGAAAGTAATTTCCCCTTGGCCATCGATGAACCGCGAACCCTTTAATTATTTTATATTTCTATCTGATTACGATTTCCCCTCGTAATCGAATTAGCGGTACTGTCGACCGTGATTAAGGCAGATATTTCGGAAAAAAGCATTAAATCCACGATGGGAACGTCCAGCAGCGCTTAAACGTCATCGACTATTGTTACCAAAGGTCTGCACTAATTATCAGGCGAATTGAAGAGGTGATCTAATTGTTCGCAATCCAACAGGGATATATATGGGGCTGATCTCATTGGAAAACGTGCCGTTACATTTGCACGTGAAAATTAACCTTAACGATTTCGACAGTGAATTACATTTAATTACGATCAATGCGTATACGGATTTCACGTCCTGATGTATCGAGAACCTTTCGCCGGTTTCATGATTCACCGTGAAAGTTTTTGCTTCGGCGCCTCTCGCAAAAAGCTTCGGAAATTTATTTCGACGCGGCAAATCGCAATGCATATATCTGCTTCAGGGTATGAGGGCTCGAAATTCGGAAGATTTAACGCATCACAATAACATTGACTTAATTTTGGTAAATATCGTTAAACTGCTGGTGAAGGGCGAGCGATGTTGGCTCATCGATTGTAACTGGATGTATCAAAACGTCTGCCAAAAGATCCACCAACACAAACTCTCTCTCTCTCTCTCTCTCTCTCTTGCACGCGCACGAATGAAAGCAAATAAACGTTGAATAATGTTGATGCAGAAACGTTGCAATGTAAATTGAATTTCATACGAGCAGTACACACACGCTTCTTGATGCATTAATGAAACGAGTGCAAACAGTAAAATACCGAGCAGAGTGCATCCCGTCGAGTGTAATAAATATTCCGCGATTCTCTGACCGCTGGAATACTGAAAAATTAAGTCGAAAAATTCTGATGAGTATTGCTGATCACGTTCCAAAGTGCAAAACGCATTTCGCTGGTTGTTCTTGCATGTTCGCTATCAGCAAACACGAAGTACATAGCAGTTTTCTTTGTTGAATCTCGAAGGAATAGCAAGAATAGTAGTTTGTATACTGGTCGATACGTGTTCGGATGCAACCCAGAATCGTCGATGTAGCGAAAAGACTGACAGCCAGCAACAGTGGACATTTTTAGATAGTCGAAAAGAAAGATTTAGAAAATTCAACAAAATTCTCGCTCTCTTGTATCTCTGAAATTACGGTGTCTCTATCCGTAAAGAAGTTCTAGCAGTTTGTTTTATTGGAAATTCTACAACGCCTAATTCGTCGAAAGCCTGATTGCTAAACAAGGAACTTTCCTGTTTCAAGGAGATTGAAAACAAGTGGCAACTAAATCAGAAACGTGACCTCAAGAGTAGAATGGAAATCGAAGATTCGATTCCAACGAAGCATTCGTAGGTGGAATTAGCCAAAAGCACGGATGGTGATCAGCAGTCAGTGGAATTAAAGGGTTGCGTCTGACCAGCCACGTAGCGATTCTACTTGAGGTAAAAAGCACGTGCTTCAGGGCTCGCTTCGAGAGATCTAGGTCAGTTTCCTTGGGTTGGCCTCCTGCTAGGTGAGCCACTCGAAATAATTTAGTGGCGATCGATGCTACCTTGCTGAAAATAGAGCCGTCCAACACTCGCGGAGGGATGCAATATCATGTGACAATCCTCCTTGGCATCGTGAGCACACGCTACTAATGGCAATCTCCCTTTCTCGCGAGCTGCTGGACCGACTGGACACCTCTGCGTACGTATCCAATTATGTTGACATCTACCTCTCCAAATTCGCTTGCATGCGCGCACGTGTTCACGTTTGCGTTCTGCCTCCGTCACCCTCCGTCTCGGAATGTCCAGCGAGTAGTAACTCTGGTTACCCATGAACATGCATTTGCATATCATTGGTGGCAATGTCGTCTTTCGCTTGACAGCGAACCAATTGATATTCGAATAGCGATTTGACTTGGAATTGAAAAATCGAATTCTACTGATTTCCTGGACTAAAGTTCACAAGTCAAAATTAGAATTAAATATCGTATATCGACCTGACATCAGAGACGGCTTCGTTAAAGTCGACAGGTTTTTTTTCCTGAATATTATACGGTAAAGCTGTGATATACAGAGAAAGCGAGTATTCCCAGAGTAGTAAGCGAACGAAATTCGAGTTGAGGATCGAAACTTCCATCTCTCCTGTTTCGAAAATTGAGTTTGCGACAGATCGCCGTAGCTCTGCAACATTTGAGTTTCCTTCGGTTGCTGACGAGCGTCAAGGTAGAGAAGCATTTGCACCCGAGTTCCTCCCTATTTTGGATTTTACGATCAGGATTTTAACTACGCAAAAGTACGATCATTTCTACCCTTCAAACTCGTCGTCGAGTTGGGTTTCTACGTTTCTACGTTCTTCGAAGTCTGTTTAGCTTCTGCCTCTGATTAAATGCGGACTGGACATTTATTTGCTTTCAGCGGATACTCGACAACCGCAACTTCTCTTTACACGAATCTCATTACATCTACTACCATTGCCCAATGTAAGTATTATAGAATTTGTTGTTTAAGGTTCAATCTCGCAATACGACAATTTTTCGAAAACATTCAAATTCAAATTCTGAATTCTGTAACATTCAACATTATCCTATAACTCTAACAGATTACCGAAATCGATCTCGATATTCGAAACACGTCACTTAAGAATTCAAGGCGAGAGTAAGAGCGATACTTTTCAATTTCGCAAGCTGAGGCTAGCGAAATGAAAGGTAGGATGGAAAAATGGTAAACCCTGGCAGGGTTACGAGAGAGGTAAAGGTGGGCTATAAACGGCCGAAAGCAGCCGGATTGCGGGGGCATTTTCATAAATCCGCATGCAGCTGGCAGGAAAAAAGGGGGAGAAGAAAAGGGGGCTCGACGCAACAGGACATTATGCGAATATAAAAGGAACCGCGCGCGTAGTGAAACTCGTAAAAAAAATCGGCTGAGAGAGAAAGCAAAAGAATGCCGTAGAGATCGTCGTTGGCCAATGGAAAAATAGTATGCGTGTCTGTTTTTACTGATAAATATAAAGATGATGTCGCAATGGAATCCCACTGAATACATTCATAAGTAAATATGGATGAGATACTTAAACGCGTGACATTCAGCCCGAGTAAAAATAATTCAGTAGACTTTATCGATCAGATCGCTGGGTCGTGGTTCTCTGCTTTTATTCCGTGTATTCTCAAGTATGTATTCCACTGCTTGCGAATAGCTAGTGGAAGAGGGTGAGATATTTCAGTGTCAAAACTGGTGGCCGATAAATTTCACGATGCCCGGATAGAGCTTCCTGAAATCTCTGTTGACAGCGGGCCAGCGAGGTACAGTGATAGTGTAACGGACAGGTGGGAAAGCCCGAAAGAGTACAGTGATCTTCAAAAGAAAATAAATTTTCCCTTGAAGAAGAAAACGCTTCCATAGTCTAGCCCTCCATTCGCGTCAGTTTCGCATGCCAAGAAATAAGATGTACTTGTTTCTTAGAAACGCAAGCACCGCGCGATCCGTACGCGGTACATGAATACATCTTCCAGTCTTGGATACACCGAGTATGAGGGATGGAGCCTCGAAACGCGAAAGCTAAAACTGAAGCGGAAATAAAGAATTCCTCAGTCCGCGCGGTGGGATAAAAACGGAACTCTCGAGCGCACTGCTGTGACATTATTATTTCGGAGGGCAGCGAAACAGTATGTGACGGGGTAGTGCTTCTGGTAAAACTTCCTCTTAACTTTCTCCTCAAGCGTGACTTTTTCTTAAAACTTTTCTACGAATCTCGATGGCTTACTATGTTGCTTCCGCGATTATCCTTGGTCTTTGCGAATTTTATTAAAAATGTACGAGTACGAGGTGACGATCTAAAATATGGAGCCTCCAGTAGAATACTTCAACTATTTTGTTTATTCTTGTTTCATGCTTAGTTTCATGGATAGAGGCATATTAAACAGGATAAGAGGAGTTTTATTATTAAAAAAAAAGTGATATCTCGAAATGCAATATAGGTGTGTTTGGGTGAATAATTCCCGAAGCCAACCCGACTGGAACGAACATCGAATCCCATCCGGATGGAGCGAACCACCCTATTGAATATTCATTGACGGGGGTGGCACGAGCGCGTTCACTCAGCTTATTACGGTGAGATCGTCGCTTTAATTATAACGAACGCACTAACGTCGTCATTATCGTCATAACAATGCGGATGGCAAGGCCCTTTGTCGATTGGTGCTATAGGCTTCTGGCCCCTTGATCGATTTCTCGTCGCGACACGTTCGTTCGAGCAGTCCACTCGATCCTTTTTCCATTTATGCATCGTTCTTCGCTTCTGGTGAAATTCTCACCACTTTTCGTGGTGAGTTCTGTTTGTTACGTTGATATTAATACCGTGCGGCAATATAAATGAACCCGCCAATTAAATGCGAATACGGATGCAGTAGCGTTGAATTATTTATCACTGTGTAACCCTGCCAATTATATCGAGGTCGAGGTGGAAAATATGCATATCTCGAAATACAACGATTTCGGTCGAACGATCGATTACCTTCGAGTACGATTTTTCCGTAATGTTTGTCCGTTTGCCGCTCGAATATTTGATGAGCGCGCCATGCAAAAGGAAATGGTATCACCAGTAATAATAATAATAATAATAATAATGATAAATGCGGTTTGTTTGCGAAAACAAAGTGATTGGGGAATTAATAATGCCAGATAGACACTCCAAGTGCGAGGAAAATGAAGAGAGCCAAGAGCTCTAGTCTCAGAGATGTTCTGATTAATTAGTCTCTGAGAGATGGCGAGAGAGATAGAGAGAAAGAGAGAGAGAGAGAGAGGCATATGCCAGCCGAAGATCCACTGCAGATATACCGTAATTTGGGAGCTAGCCCACCTTTCACCGAATATAACCCAGCAAATGTCTATGAACGTCTGACGAACCAACAGACTACTCCCTAATCTCCAAAGCGCAACAGAATCTCATCAATCTGCATTCCGGACTGTTTCGCAAACGAAAAAATGCTCCGGGCAAAATCTGCTCTACATTGAGTTCGCTGCATGTTAAAAATTTCAATTACAAAAATCCCAAAAGTATCGAATACCAGGAGCTATCTTCATGTTGAGTTTCGGTGAAATCCGATCTGATTCGAAATTTGCAGGGCATTCGAATCCGAAATTACCAATATCGCCAATCTACATCTACGAATTATCTTAATCTCGGGAAAATGGAGATTCTCGTTTGGCAGGTGGAGTAACGCGATTCGAGTGAGCGAAGATCAGTCGAGATAAGAAGAAGAAGAGGAGGAAGAGAAGGAAGAGAAGGAAGAGAGAACGAGGCCCAACTCGAGAATGTAGGTTGCCAAAGGGTCGACCATTTTCCGGAGGCAGAATCGCAGGAGGCATCGAGTCGTGGGTGGCACAATTGGTGGCGATTGTTCGGCAAGTATTATGCAAGCAGTACCGCAAGCACGTCGGCTCCCCTTTCTCCGTGAGGCGTGAGGTTGGTAGCTAGCTAGCTAGCTGGCTGGCTGGCTGGATGGTTGGCGCTTGCTCACTTTGTGCCAGGGAACTCCGAAGACGGAAATGCAGATTTAACAGGCAATGTCCAACTTGCCGTGGCGGGTCTATGTAGAGCCGCCGGTCCACGGAAATGTGGCCTGGCTAATCTCCCGTTAATTAAATGAACCGCGCGCTGCTTCCCAACTCCGGCCATCCTTTCTAGCTATCAGGATCCCTCGTCGCTCTCCTGTCCTTCCCTCTCCAACTCGTCTTTCGCCTCTTTCCCTCTCTCTCTCTCCCTCTCTCTCTCTTTCTCTCTTTCTCGTTGCCTTCGAATTTCCCTCTTCGTTTTACGTTCGGTTCTCTTGGCTCGTTGTCTCTCTATATCAGCCAATTCGCAACGAACTCAATGAAATAACGAACTAGAAGCGACTGCTAACTCCAAAAATATCTCTGGCTGTCTAGCGGATGACTCCGAGGATAAGCTAGATCCACTGTTCAAAGGCAGATACGCTCGGATCGCCGAAGTAGAGTGCAATTAGAGGGAAACTTGGCGATTTAGTAGCCATTTGCGCGCTGCTTCATTGGTCAACTGGCAATGGCAAAAGACAGTTTAAGGAGCTCTTAATCCAATCTACTCTAACGGATCACTCCTAGATTGCTCGTTTGTGTAGAGAATGAATCGAACAACTCATCCTGCCATTTGAAGAACCAAAGAACCTATTCGAACCATTCGTGGAATTTAAAGTTACGTCGTCTATCACTCAAACGCAATTCGGCTAATCGATTAATGACTATTGTATATGTATAGCAAAAATAACGGGTTGCCTCGATGGTTGGACAAAATTAATGAATCGAGGATTGAAACTCAGGTTGGAATTGGGGGGAAAAAAACACTATTCACACTTAGTATTCGTTTTTAGTTGCCTTATTCTGACGAAAATCCAGTTGTTACGAGCAAGATTACACGCGAAAATCACTGAAGATTTATGCAACTATTATTTTCGCCGAAACACCACTCTCCTCGTTCCTCTAAACACCCGTCTGCCCGTTTCGCATCCATTCCCTGTCTTATTCAGTATCCCCGTGGCGAATATAGCCTCATTAACGCAATGTCGACGCTCATTGTCAGCAGCGAACAACGAGACAATGAATTTTGGTTGGATGTATTATGACTAGTGATGACAGCCAACTACCGCATCTTAAACTTCGCTCTTCTCTCAAGATAATTTCTCTCTCTCTCTCTTTCAAGTAGAAAAGAAATTTCTTTTTTCATAAAGAGTTTTGAGCTTTCACTTCTGAGGTCAAGTTTCGCAAACTCGTTGATTCCACGATTTCCGGTACATCACTAATTGCAACGGGTTTATATTAAATTCTTCTTTAAACGAACCCAGCCAAGAAATTCCTACCACTCAAAACGTTCGCGAGGAAAAACTTGCGTGAAGCTTTGCCTGAGAGTTTTCCTTCCAGCCAGTTTATCGTTAATTCTAGCTACCACGGTGAAACAAAAATGGTGAGAAGGAAAAGGATCGCGAATAAAAGGGAGAAAAGCACAGAGTCTTGCACTACTTTTTAAAACTGTGCTCGGTAGTCGGTGGCTGAGCGTACGCGATTATGAATTTCCTTCGCGAACGAAAGAAAATTCCGAGATTATTTCGTCGCCCTTTGTGGTGAAGTTGGCAGAGTCATATACAGAGTCATGACTCGGCCATTTCGCGAAAAGAGCTCGCTACGAGAAATATCTACTTTCCACCCACGTTAATGCGACCACCGGAAGATGACGTGAAAAACTTCGGAATAAATAAGAGTGACAAAACTGCTCGACGGAAAAGGCATCTTTGTGGCATTTTAAATCGCAGATTTCCTAAATTGCTAAATCGTCAAGAAAGTTGTGCAGGAAATTATTTTACTCTCGAATAATACTGACAACGAGAATTTAAGTGTCACATTGCACAATGACGATCATTGAATCTGACTCGAAGTAAAATATCGAAGCCGAATTATTACTTCGTGATTTGGCATCTCGATCTCCGTCGCATAGATGCAAAAGAAATTCGTCCAACGATTGTAACTAAAATTCCAAGGAATGGAAGAGTAATAGCAGTTGAAATTTTCCCGGAGACCTATTCGTTCACCGGCAGCGGACAAAAGGATTCGGGCAATTATTCACGTTTACCGCAAAAGGGGTGAGCGAAGGACCGTTGGAGAAAGAAGCAGAAGAAGAGGAAGAAGAAGAAGACGACAACGACGACAGAGAAGAAGAGGATGAAGACAAAAGAGAAAGGAAGAAGACAGAGAAAAGGAAGAACTTGGGACAGATTTAAGCAAACGAGCGAAGCGAGCGACCGGTAGTGGTGAGCAGGGTTATCAGTAATATTTGCACCGAGGCACCATGAGAAATGGAGCTTCCTTCCTCCGCGAGAGAAAAGGAAGCTCTCTCTCCTGGAAGATCCGCAAAAAAAAGGACGTGCCGCCGGCATTATCACACGGACGAATTAATTCACGGAACTGGTGCGCCGCGTTGGGGAACAGTTCGTAAGCTCCAGGAAGCTCGAACCTTCGCAAAGCTGAGACGAAGTACCAAGAGGCAAGTTCGACGCCCGTCACCGACACGTTTCCCCGAAGTTCGAGCCCTTTGGGAATTTCAAACGAATCCCAGCTAACTGAGCCGCCCTAGCTCGTTAAGTACCACTGATATTTGTAACCCTCCTCTTCAAGATTTACTGTGAAATGCCACACCTGGAACTGGAAGGACTCGACCAACCGAGTCCTAATCTCTCAGAAACTTCTCTTGATCGATCATGTCCAAACGCGAGTTCAATTTTCTCATAAGTACGAGCTAGCAATTCACATCACACCATTAATATTTATCAAAGCGTTTTGTATCTGAGAGCTCGAGAAGTTTGACAGGTCTTCGTTTGTGGCTACGCGAAACTTTCGTGCTTTTCACCCTCCCGAATCTTTTCTCTTTGCCTCACTGGAAGTTTATTATGATCGAAGAACGATACGCGGCACAGTATACAAGTTGCGAGGTACCTCGGAGGAAAATAGTTCGCGCGGCAAGAAAGATTTGCCTCTCTCGGTCAATAATTAATCGTCTCGTTAACAAGGCGAGCTGAATCTTCTAAAATTTATAAGGGCCACCGAGGGAAATTTATAAGCTCTGGCTCTCGAGTCCTCCTGGCTGCCCTGACGAACCAATTAAGAATGCATTAGCGGACGCGGCTGATAAGTGCCTCGGCCAGGCGCAGGAGATAGTGAAACTTTACGGGAGAAAATAAAACGGGAATGCGTACGGTCGAGGTACTCTATATACTCTGTTGAATCCTCTGCTAGAGAGAGTCTCTTGAATTTCCAGGCAGATCACGCGCAGCTAGTTACTTACTACTGCTCAGAAATTATAGGACCATTCGCAACAGGGGTTGCAAGTTGTCAGAGGGCGAATCCAGTGAAATTTGCGACGTTTATGAAGTAAAGTTTTACCACGACACGATATATCTCATCCCTACCTCCCCTACTCCTTCCCTACCTCTAACACACCCCTTTCCGAATGGACTGTTAATTATTGCGCTTAAGCAATCAGAACGCGTGCGGAACCCCCGAGTCCGTGGTCGCTCTAATGACGGAGCATTGTCACTGGTCGTATCTGAATAGGAGAATGCAGCAAGCGAGTACTGAATAAATATTGATGCACGGGATATATCTATGTAGTACGTACTTTCTCCGAATATATCTCTACGTTTCCGACTGTCGCTTAAAATTCCGAAACCCTCCCGTTCTCGTCGAAAATGCTTGGCCGCGTTCAATTAAACTTGTGGATCCATTCGCGGGACCGTCAGGGAAAACATTATAAATTCTACTCGCAGCAGGGAATTTCAGGTTTCGTTCCCAGGCCAGTGGAGTACATACTGGACAGTAAATCGAGGGGGGATGGAAAAGCGTTCGGAAAAGTCGGCCGTATTCGAAATCGTGCCAAGAGGTGAAAGGGCCGATCGACGTATTTTCAGGTCCAGCGCGTATCCTCCTTGCGCGTGGATCTCCTTTTCCTGGTGGCTCGTCGACGAAGGAGGACGTAAAAGGGGTGGAGGCTGCCACCGTGGTCGTAGCCACGATCCCACGGGAATTCTGATTACTGATTTACGAGGCCTGCTCTCTAGGTTGAAGGCGATCCTTCGCTTCGAGAAGTTAGAGAGAGTGAGAAAGAGAAAGAGAAGGCAAGAGAGAAGCCAACCAGCTAGTCAGCCAGCGAACCAACCATCCCCAGCTAGCGAAGGAGGAACCGTAGCAGATGCCACGAATGCGCTCTGAGAGAGGTAAATCCTATCAGAAGTACTTAGAGTTCGGCGTTGCCACTCTCCTACTCTCTCCGTAGCTCGTCCTCCGTAACTGGCAGCGGTTCCGGCCCAGTTAACTCCCTCAGCTCGTCCTCTATCTCCCTATCAGGCTTGATTGGGGTATGACCAAGAATTAACTCGGCTCGGCTAGTTCCCTGTTATGACACCCACGCGACCAGGCTACGAGTATACCACCCATTGGATAGTTCCTAATACCACTCTAGACTCTTGGACCTTTAGACTCTAGGTCCTTCGAGTTTACCACATTGTTTACCGTATCCATGTAAAATCAATTGCGAAGATTTTCCTCCGTTTAATTTCCCGTAACGAGTGTAATCGTCAGTGTCCAACAATAAGAAGCGGTTGCTTAACGATGCAGCTGTATTAAAGTCCGCGAGTTTTAAAGAATGACCACTCTCACAGCACCGGAAACGCAAACACCAGAGTGGTGGCCTGGTTATTCCACGAGAAGGGAAATAAGAAAATTCTTCTCGAGTCCTCTGTAACCGGCTTTCAAGCTGGAGAATTAGTAGTCTCGTTCAGCTGTGTTCAAGGGGTGGTACTGGGGTGGAGTAGGAAGCCGGAGGGAGAATAAGAGCATCGGCCCATGTCGAGCTCCGACTAAATGGTGCATCCTGTTACTTAGCTTTTAACGGGAATTAACAGGACTTACGGCTGCTACGCCAACGGTGCGCGAAACCATTCTACACGGCCATAGAAATTCCTCGAGATTGTAATCGAGATGAAAAATTTACCACCCGGTAATGGAAAACACCGGGAGCCGCCACTGGGCGAGTTGCAGCTGTGCGAAATTGAAACACCCTCTCTTAACAGGATCCACTAATGAAGCGTTTACAGCAATTACCCTTGCGCGTACGCGCCCAGCCACAACCGTCTCTCTTTCGCTTCTAATTTTTTTCTCTTTTTCTCCCGTCAGCTTTTTGATCCACCCTGCTAGACCGTGTAACGCGAGTGCAGTATCGACTTGGTCGAAAACGTGCCGTTGGAGTTCCAGCCGTTGCACTGTACTTTTATCCAAGTATTCGTCGCCTGGTTTCCCAACGTGGCCGCGATCCATAGTGTAGAGTACATCGGCTGGCCACGGAGACACGGAGGAAACCTACTGGTAATAGGGTTTCCCCGCTTTCCGTGCCAGTTGGCCGTGACACCCGTGAGAACTGGAATTCTCGCATACATATCAGTCGCTCGCTTCACGATATTCCACTCTGACACGTGTATCCATCCAGTATCCTCTACTGCTCATCGATATTGCTAGCAGGATCGAAGGACTTCCGCACCACGGAAGTGGCTCCTCTCGCGGTTAATGTTACTGTTCCTGCGTTATGCATGCGATTTCAACAAGCGACTATTGTGGAAGATTCAGAAACTCGACAATATTGCGAGAAAGCGACACTAAACTGATTGTTGGTACGTGACAAATGCTTGCGAGTGTTTTGCTCTAAATCGACTCTTCAAATTTCCGGAATCTAATCTTGAAGATCAGAATTGATCTGTCTGTCTCTTCTCTCGCCAATTGATTTGTAACAGGTTGACCAGTTGACCACTAGGTTTGTAACAGATCGAAGAATAACAAATTTCAAAGTCCCATAGATCTTCTACGAATTGGAGTACAAGCGTATTGCGATCGGGAAACTTGAACTGATTTTCTTCAATGGATGCCGCGTATCGTCGTTGATTAAAATTTACGCCCTGTGGTCCGTAGTGGATAATTTGATTTACGAGCGAAAACATTTAGTCTACCGGGGCGCGGCTGGAGCTGTGGTCCCCGGTGTACATAAGTGAAAAAAGCGAATGCAAGCCGCACTCGCGCCTCTCTTCTTGCGCGAAATGCCGGGCGTATTTGTCAGCGTGCTTAAAACACGCGCAGTCTCGGTAGTGCAATTGGCCCTAATTTCCCCAGGGTGCCGTTTGTCAGTCGATTTTCCCGTTCCGTTCCCCTAAACTCCGAATTACCAGCAAAAGAGTCGCGTAACTCAATCTTAATCGATAGGAATAACTAAAAAGTATCACTGCGAGTAACGAATGTACTATTAAATGTATTCGAACCCGATTGCTCGAATGGAAATTGATATATTATAAGCGACAAAGCTTTGAAAGTTCAATCGTATGCATGATAGAACAGACGAGTCTCTGGTTTATATCGGACCACTGACGGAAGGGTACACGTGGGAGTAACTAAAAATGCATGCTCTATGACTCACGAGTCAAGGGCTAAAAGTAGAATTCGAATAAAAAAGAACTGCCGAAAGGAAGTTGAAAAAAGCACCATCAAAGGTGAGAAATTATATAAGAAAATCAATAAAATTAATTGCTTTTACAGACATGAAATCCTTGTGATTTGTATGTGATTTGTATTTTAATAAAATGGGATTTAAAATCTATTAATTAAATAAGAATTTGGAGTCTGCGAACCTTTGCAAACTGCATCAACTGTGTCTTCTGCCTGAATTGCTCGTAGTGGCTCATTGCTTCTTTACTTTTAAATATTATGTGACTTGGCTCTTTATTCTTTTATTCTCTGACCGTTTCAAAAATTGTGACCGATAGTTCTTTTATAATGACACCTGCAAGTTTCCGCCGTCTTATTCCTTCTCTATGTAAGTGTATTTATTTATTACTACCTCCTTTGTTACTTGCATCTATTACTCTATTTTCGTTTTAACATCTAAGCGTTTATGTTAATCTCTATTAAGATCGCTTGTAATCTTATCAGATGTCTGAAGAGGACTCCAACCCCGTAGGAGTCGAAACGTTATATTGTAATTACAATTATTTTGGATCGTTGAAATGGCTTCTGCACTCTTGCATCAAACAATAATTGCAATAAAAATAAACATAAAATAAATGTAAAATAATCGTAATAATTATAAAATAAATGAATAAAAAGGATATTACCGTTAAACTAACGTCCCTCGGGATCCGTAAACGAATCTCACCGTGGTTTGCAATGCCACCGGAGACAAATGCACAAATGAATTCCCTTCGGGAAGCGAACCAATTGGCCGGAAGCGTAGCTCCACCTAGATTCTTTCTTGAATCCGGCAACTGGAATTCCGGTGCATCACCGATTAATTCAGCGGCAGGGGAATGTCGCGGTCGCACCGCCCATTCACACCGGATATTTGCGGAAGGGTAGCGACCAGAAGAGCTCGTGTTCTCCGATTAAATGTACCCCCAACTATTCGCTGGAATTTTCTGACTTTGCCTCCTCGCGATGACTACATTCGAATTGGCTTATAACTCGATGAACTGTTTTGCAACTTGAAGCTACAATTTCTCGCAAACTACCAGCAACCGCGGAATTCAAATTGAAAAGCGGAGCATGAAGCAAGCGATAGAGTACAAAGAAATTCTCTAACGTAAGTTAAATAACCAAGAGGAATTGGTAAGAAACTTCTAGACAACACATATATGAATATTCCAAATGCATTTAATTTTGCATTTCAACTTTAATTACCAAAGTGAAATTTGAGTACAGCGATAATAATTTTCCATAGTCGAAAGAAAGACACACAGTAGGATTCGTAGTTGAACAGAGTATCTATTTCGGATAGGAATTCTGGCGACTATGGTGACCCGTCGTAATTCATAAGTTTCTAGAGCGTATCGGTCAGGCCGATGTGTCCCGATAATTCGAACTCGCGGCCCACTACTGCGGCTCAGGATACGCGAAGCTTTCCTCCTATTATCGGGGGGATACCCGGAAAAACGATAGCCGCGCGCCATTAACGCCACTGATAACCGTTATTTAAGGGAGTTGCAGAACGTACTCGCGCGTTTCTATTTCACGAGGCGCAGAAAAAAGTTTGTAATAAAAATCAATTGGATCGGGTTGTAGCTCGAACTACCGCAATGCTTTTCCTTCTATCCTACATTCCGGCACCAGGTGTACCCATTACACCCTCCTCGGCTTCCCGTTCCTCTATCCTTTAATAAAATCGGCTTCACGCGTTTTACAAAGTTCCGCTGGATTATTAGATTGCCAGCGATCAAACGCGCGTTCCTGGCCATTGCCACTGCTGCCAGCGGGTCGTCAAATCCTCTTCAAAGAGGTACGAGATGTGGTTGGAATACAAAAAAGCCGTGAAAACGATTTGAGAAATTGTGCTCATTCACTTGGCTCGAAAAACCTCTATCAACGGGTATATGACAAAGCAAATATTCGACTAACCGAAGAATACAGGTTTGAATAGGTATAGAGTTGGAAGTAAAACATTCGGAATTAATAGGAATTTATACTTACGGGAGAGCATGTAGTGAATTAGAGCCTACTGGTCAAGCGGTTTCGAGCGTGCGAATATGAAACGCGTCGCGTAGACCCAGTTCCCCAGCGTAGTACGCACGGTTAGTGTTCGTTCCACGGGGGCAAGTGTGGTATACCGCAACAGCGACCGGAATTAATCACCCTGATAAATAATAATAAGTAGCTGGGTCCTCGCACCCAGTTTAGTTCGTTATTAATACGCAATTCATATTAAACGGACCCTTTGCGCGACGCATAACGACGTATGGGCCGAAACATCGTCCACCAGTGGATAGGAGACCCAGGTTTCAGTCCTTTGGACCTCTCGTCCTGCGCTATTTCATTACTTTGCGCAAGCCTCCCTCCTACGCCCTGCGCCCTTTACAATTCTTTCGTAATGAATCACAGTTCCGATTAATTGTAGAGTAGCATAGTATCATACGGGACCATTGATGGTCTCACGAGTATTTTAGGATCATTGCCATGGTGCGTCGTAGGGTCACGAGATTCAAGTGAAAATCAAACGACGTTGAGACGAGATCAAAATGCACTGTTCGAATTCGCGGCAGGCATAATGCGCTTTCCAATGGGCAAGTAATGCCAATATAGGATCGAACGGGACCGAGACAAATGTTGTATCGGAAAAGAATTAGCCTGGTAGCACGCCAGCGAACCAACTAGTAACGGTATCGATTTTGAGATTAGCGCCACAGGCTGGAGGAGCAACAGCAACCAACCCTCAGAAGATATATAATAACCGAGAGGAAGAAAGCGACTGACGAACAAACAATGGTTCAAAATCACACCGCTTACGAATCTCTTCGTCTATCGCGTCTTTGCTAAATGTTACCGTTGATAATAATTCCGTGCGAGAACAATGCGAGAGAGCAACGAATATAATCGGACCGGAGAAAGCATCGCTCGCAAGATAAGCTTTTAATTTTCGCCCCTTTGGAGTCTTTCCGCGAATTAAAGGGGTCCCAGCCAAACTCCTTCCGCACGGGTATACTTTGCATAATCGCTTTACGACAAGCCGAAATCTGCCGCGCGGTCTGCCGACTCTCTATCTCCCTCTCCCGTACTCATTTCGAGGAGCAAGAGCCATAATGGAAAAAGGATGAGAAGAGAAACCTCGAGGTTTGAATGAATTCATAAAAAGCAAAAGAGGCTCGCTATCAACCGAATGCATCGTTTTCTCCTTGGAAAAATGATCCCTGAGTAAATCCAATACTTATGAAATTATGTACTGGGAAAGTATCGCTCGCAATGTAAGTTGTTTGAGCGAAGGAAAAATTTCAAAACAAACGAATATTGCAAACGGGTAAAACGGCAACAAAGAGATGCACTCTTCAACGTTGCGCAATGCTGATGTCCGGCGAGTTGCCAGACGAAAAAGGGTGAATATAATCAGTTACGTAACAAAGATAAAAGCCAGAGGATAGGTCCGCTTCATTTTTTCTCCTCGACTCCCAACGACAATGGAGCGGAATTAATGCGAGGCCCCGGGCTAACGTAATTGTTTTACGAGCGGATAAAATTCATGAGCGCCATCCTCATTCCGCTGCTTCGTAATGTTGCCGTGTATTTTCTTTCGAGACCTCTGTCAGTTTGCGAAAAACTTAATGTCCGCTTTTCCCTTGTACCGTGGCGCGCTCGGTGGCTTCATAAAAGCGCAATAAGCTCGCTCGCCTTTCACTTCGAATAACCGTAATCCCAATTATTTGCGTGCAATTAAACCCTGTGAAACACAACACTAGCTTTTTCTCACTTCCGAATGCGACGAAGCTTCCCCACCAATAGGCTGTGACAGACTTCAATACTTTACGCGGGCGGGTTTCAAATTATTTTAGACTCGGTGAACGACAGGAACACTTGGTTGGTTCTCGATCACTCGGGCAAGTTGAGCCGGGTAGCTTCGATTCCGACAGAGCCTGAATCTCCAGTGAGTTTGAAAGGTGGGATTGTTCGAGGACAAGTGTCGGCCGACATTCCGATCGACGCTGACAGGAAATATCGTCTAGGTGTCTTCGTCATCGAGATTTATGAGTTAACAGGACTCAACAGGGTGTCTCTCTCTCTTGCCGACGAAGAGGAGAAGTCACATAGCAGCCAAAGTAACATCCTAATGATACAGTGTTGAGCAACCGTGGAAGCGCAGAGAGAAGTTTACACTAATGGGTGGAGCAGAACCCAAGCGAAAATGTGCCCGAAGTTTCGACGTCGGCGGACTAGCTTTAAGAACTTCCCTCGAACATCGTTCCCACCGGGTGAAATTCATTGTGGCTCGCTGGAGCAACGAGTCCGTGGGTCCAATGCAAAAACCCTGTCAAAATTTCCAGAAATGGCCCTTTCTTTTCCTGGGATCGTCTCACGCGAAAAACAGAAGATTCTCCTTTCGTTTAATTAGTAATACTAGACGGCTGCTTTCGATAAAGCTACTTTTATACTCTGCAAGCCTCTAATTGATGGGCAGGTTTTCGACAGGAGCGTTAATTAGAGAAAATCCTGAACATAATTAGAGACGAAAATCAGCGTTGAAATTCAATCGGAGCAACTGGGACCCAGTGAAATCGTTCGAGACGGTTCGTGGGCATAGAACAGATGGGCTTGCTCCTGCCTCTGAGTTCCTTCTGCTCTGAGTTTAGCAAGTATATTGGCTTAGTTTCGTGCAACGTGCTTGGATGCAAGGGATAAAACGTACTCCCGCCGTTGGCCTGCCAATGCCTACGGCAACGTCTTCCCTTCTCGTGAAACTTTGAATGCACTCTGGATTGATTCTACTCCCTCTCTGTCTCTCTTTTCCGTATGCCTCGCCATATATGGATATTGCCCGCGGGCTTACCTTTCCCTCGGAATAGCGAAATCGACACATCGATATTACCCTCGTAACTCGAGTCAAAGAATTATACTGCGAACTGTAAAAAGATTGCGAGAGATTCATTCTTATGCAGATTAAGGTTAAATGAGATTAGAATCCCACTGGGAGGAGGAAGAGAGCGTAGTCGTTGGATATACTATCATTCCTGCGAGTATGATTAATCCTTATCGCGATATTTTCAAGGTGGTACGACAGCTCGAAATCTGCGGATCCAAACGACGAAGATTGAAGAGTCCAAGCTCACCCCTGGCACAGATACACTTCAACCGGGGTTCGCTATTTCTGAGAGGATCGTGCATCAGCTGCTCGCGACTGCTAATTTCCTCCCTGTCCGTCTCCTTGGCAGTCGTTCATTTATTGATTTCGCAAAGATTAACCCAATGCTAGCTCTCTTTTTCTTAACTCGCGTTAGAACCGTTTCTATCCGATTACCTTGAATGCCAACGGAATTTTTGAGGATTCGGTGACAATGAGAGAACGAGAGGACCAGTAACTCTAAAGACAAACGATGCAACTGGGAGACCAACGGGAATATGAAAAGCCAGAAATTTGAGACAGTGAGTTCGGGGGTTGAAGCATCTTTAACGTAAAAGTACGGTTCTTCAAAAGTTACGAACCACTCTGGCAAGGCGTTTGTAAACTTTTACAACGGACTCCCGGCTATACTCGACTTACACCCCTTTAATCCTGCCGCGAGCCTGCGTAAATGTGCCCAGGATGGTACATATTTAATAAGAGAAATGCATAACAATGAGTACACTTTCAAACACGGTTTCCTCTCGGTCCCAAGTATTATACACTCGCGCTGACTTTTCTCCTTCTCAGTCTGTTAAGCAAATTACTCCTGGCTCATTGTCGAACTCTCCTTCTCGCGCTCTTCCGTGTACACGTTCAAACGTTTTTCGCATTCAAATGGTCAATTAACTTCTCGCGTCACCAAAGTATCGACTGATGAGGGAAAATAAGAGTAGTCGTCGAGACGAAGGGCTGGCGTTCCGTAAAAGAGGCAAAGAGAAGTATCCTTATCGCGTAATTTGCTGCAACATCCAGCCAGCGCACTGTTTAATTTCGAAACGCAACACTCTCCCGTCTAATTTCGTTTGGCAAAGAGGAATAGGGTTGGACGTCCCTCAAGAATTATCAGCGTCATCGCCATGCTTCATTAGCATGCGCACTAGGAAGATGTGACTTCTGTAATCACAGTCGAAAGGGTTTGTGAAGCTATTGCCGCACCGAGTCTGTAATAAACCATTAACATCGTGGCTGAGGCTACCGAAAAGAGGTGAATCCAGTGGCGCCTGGCACGTTTGCTCCTCTTTCCTCCCCTACAACCACTAGGATCCGCTTGCTCGAATAACCGCGCCAGAAATTTTCCAGGAATTCCCATTAGCCACCGGACTTGATTTCGTGCCGCGCATAGCACTCTCCTCTGCACCAACCGAACAACCCACCGACTAGACCCATTTCCCGTTAACGCGAGTCCCGATTTTCTTCGCGCAACGAGTCTCCAAAATCAAAGCCTCCCTTTGACGAAGTCACAGCTTCGGTTCGACCTAACAACGTTTTCAACTTTCTCATTTTTATTTCTTCTTATGCGCGATGCGTTATTTCCAGGGAATATTTCTAGAGATCCTCGAGACGGCCGAAGAACGGGTGGATTAGAAGCTGCGAGCGCGTAATGATTGCGAAAAAATGTGCTGCGTGCGAAGAATTCGTATTGCTGAGTCTAGTTGGATGCGCACATTCGAGAGAGCACAAAGTTCCTCTCGAGATTCTTGGAATCAGCACGATGTTCTCTGATTCAATTTGTATGCGCAACATCGGCCAATCCGTAATGCTACCGAGTGTAATGTTTCCATAAACCCGATATTCTCACTTTAATATTATATCTCTCCAAGTTTCTCGACAGTAGTGTAAAATAACTCTTGGAGATTTCCCAGTTTGAACTGAAGCCATTGCGACACCGTGGGAGAATTGCGAGCTCGTTAATTCATTGTAGTATGTAGAGGATATCAGTCGAGTGGGGTCGAAAAACAGACTCGAAGTAGCACTTCAGAGTGAATCTCGTTTACATTCATTGGAGGTGAAACGGGTCAACTATAGTTATCAGCCACACCTCAAACAGCGTTCGTTTGATTCGCGAGACATTGAGTCCTCAATTAGACGGTTGCATTACTTCGAAAACTAATATGACATTGGATAACCAAAGAGCGATGGTGAAAAGCGAGCCCGATAGGTGAGTTACGAAACTTGGAGACTGGTTCACACACAAGACCGAGCGAGCTGGAGATTTGACGAAAGGCCGTATACAGTTCGCTCGATTCCAAGGAACTCGCCATAATGGAGAAAGAGCGAATCCTTTGAAACTGCAGCTTATAAACAGCGGGCCAACCGCTACCGACTGTGAGCTCGAGGAATCCGGAGCGGAAGTATCGCTCCTCTCGAGCCGTTTAATCTCGCCGCGTTCCCCTCCGCGGGCACTACCAATTCTCGCGAAATTAAATCTCACCGGGTATACGTGGTTTCGTCGTTTTTGTGGCGGAAAGAAGCTCGGCTAAAGCTCGTTCGACGGCAAAATAAACGAGCTAGACCCGGGACTCCTCGAGTGCGGTGTGCCAACCGAGCGTACGTACCTACTTCTGCTTCTGTCACACGAGATTTCCAACCACTGTTTTCGTCCTCTTGCTTTTACAAGGATACCCCTGACTGTAGTATAGCGATGGCTATATTCCGAATTTAGCCGGTCGATAAATATTTCTCGAGCGGATTATTGACACCTACTTGAGAATCCCAAATCGAGTAAGCATTCCACTCGCGATTAGAGATTCAGATTACATCTTCGGTAACGTGGATTTTCGCGAGTGAATTAAAAGAAAGGTTTGGCAAATAAACGTGCCACGGGTCTTAAAGAAAGACCCTCCTTTTGTGACCGAGGGCCGAGCTTGTAGCGAGGCCGTGCTTTGTCCGTGCCACACAATCTCATTATGCCCATTTCCACGTTGAATCCAAGAAGACACAGGGCGACAAGAAAGAAGAAAAACAAGCTGGGTACATGGAAAGAAAGAAAAGGGAAAGGAGAGAAAGGGAAAGAGCCCGTTTTCTTAAGCAACTCTCCTACGAAATGCTCTTTAAAAGGCACACAGATATAGAGAGCCGCTGGTGGTCCCTGGCTATTTCACTAGCGAGTCGCATCTCTGAAAGGAATTCATTTACAGTTCCACTCCCAACAAGTTGCAACGCGATGCTGCGACTGGAGCAATTGCTAGTGGCGCGACTTTTTGCGTTAAAATCTTTCCCCCCCGTTACGAAAAGAGGGGTTTCGCCGTTTTCCTCGTGCAGCCGAGAAAAAGTACAATTGCGAGAAGCGGCGTGAATTCGCGTGCTTAATTCTCGAGGAAAAAAGAAGCTTAGTCGAGTTCGCGAGGCGAGGTAAACCTCGTTAGAAAGGGGTACATAGTGGTAGGATATCAAGAGGATCAAAGTCGACGGGGTTTCGGCCGTTTCCAAGGGTCATTGCGCGTTGTGCCAGTGGCAAGAATACTGGCCGGTGCGTTAACCTGGCAATTTCCTATGCATTATGCGAGCCAGGCAAACCCACTGTGCCGCTACGAGCACTCTGGAGCACTGTCGAGCACCGTCGAGCACCCGTGGAGCATCGGTGAGCATCGGTGAGCATCGCGAAGCATCGCGAACCGCCGGAAGCACCGTTAAATCGGATCTGAAACTCCCGATATATCATGCGCGACCTCCGGTGGATGCGTTATGCGTTTGCATATAAATAATATCGCAAGATGCCGGCGGACGCGGCAAATCATAAAGTTACTGGTGGAAGCGGCAAGTTTCCGCCGGCCTCGGTGTGGCGATGCGATAGTAAATAGTACACTAGGTTGATGCAGCTCCTGTTGGCTCGAGCAGTCTGCGTGTGTTCGGGCGCATCTTCGCTCGATCGAGCGTGCAAGCAAAAGTACGCCGAGCAGCACCGTGGCGCGCCTCGCGTCACATTTATTTTTCAACGAGCAAATTTATGTATGACTCTCCTTCTCTCGGTCTCTCCTTCTTTACCACTTTCTCTCTCTCTCAGTATCCGAGACTACCGACCGGAGATGGGATCCTTCGGCGTCCTCGAACGGCGCATTATCGATTTAAAGCGAAAACTGGCTTAGCCGCCAAATCGTTCCGAAATTCGATAAAGCGCAGCCCTGGCAAAGATAGTTTCGTGGTCGGACAATGAGTCGGCGAGGTGGGCTCCTTCCCACCGCAATTTATCTTCGAACCGGTAGTAGACGCGAATTTAACAGGAATTCGCACGATCAATAACCATTCGCTCGAAAGAGTGTCGTGGTGTTTAGAGACCCAACCGGGTTACAAAGCCAAGCCTGTACCCGGTAGATTCTCGTCGAAGTGAAATTTATCGCCGTAGGAAGGGACGAGGTAATGTCTGGGTATCTGAGGAACTTATCTAACTAGACCTAAACTTACCCTACCCGGATAGGCAGCTAAGAAGACAAAAGCACAGAATGAGTGACAGAGAAAACGAGAACAGATCACTGCTGCAGTAGCGCACCTCTAAATATATACACCGTTGCCACTGACCTTGGCGAACCGCTCCTGCGTGTCGAGGATCTCGATGAAGAGGGAGACCTTATCGTCCATTATCTTGAATCCATTTCGTGGTTGCGAGAGCAGCTGCTGTATCGCCTGGGAGGTAGTGAGTGGCGTGGCAGGGCTGCTCGCGGGTGTCGAGGTTCTGGTGCTTGTACTGGTCGTACCAGAGCTGCTGTTGTGAAGATGAGTGCAGCCCAAAAAGATTGGATTGCCATTCGGCGAGACGCCACAAGTGAACGGCCGGAACGGTAGTCCGTGAAACGTTGGACTAGGTTTTGGTGCCGTAGCACGCAGCAGAGTCTGTGCGGATGGTAGCGAGAGTCTACGAGTGGCGCTTTGACTCGTTTGTCGTTGTTCTTGCTGCGATTGTGTTTGCTGCTGCGAGCGCGAGGGCGACTTCAAGATTTGATAGTCGCTAGTGGCGGACGGCAGCGAGCGATATCCAGAATCCGACGGCGACGCAGGTGGCATCGGAGGATTCTGTGGCGTGGATGCGATACTGTGAGGCCGATGCCGGAGAGCAGCTCCAGGAGTCCAAGTGTTGGAACTTCCAGGATTCGTGAGGACACTCAAAGCGGGCCCTTGTGACGTAGGCGTGGGTGGCTGGGGATGTGGGAGGGTCGAGGCGTACGGCCGACGAGGTATGGGTTGGTGCAACACCATACCGGAGGGACCCCACTGTAAAGGCTCGCCTGGGGTACGAGGGGTGCTCGATGATAGGCCGGTGGTTGCTGCTGGTGTTGTTGCTGAAGTTGGAGGCATGCTTGTTGCAGCTGTAACGGGTGTCGCGGCGATGCTGTGAGGCCTGCGAGATACGGGTTGTTGTAATTGGCCGTTCCATAAGGATTGTGGTGGTACAGCGCTGCGAGTCGTGGGTCCCACTGGCCCGTTGACGGGGGTCCCGCCACCGTTGGTCCGTGGTTCCGGTTGACCGTTGATACCATTGTGGCCGCCGCTGCCGCTGCTGCTGCCGTTGCTGCCGTTGCTGCCGCCGCCGCTACCCCCGGTACCGTTGCCGGACCCGGGCCCGCTGGATAGAGATATGGGAGTACCGGCGATCGAATGGGCGCGCCGCTGTACCAACCCGGGTATACTGGCTGCGGTTGTACTTGGTGGACCAACTGTGGCCCACGATGCCGATGCTGTTGTTGATCCTGATGTTGGTGCTGGTGGTGGTGGTGGGGTGGCGGATGATGGTGCGGTTGAGCCAGTTGAGCCGTTGGCTGCGGCTGCTGCTGCTGCGGCTGCAGCGGCTGCGGCGGCTGCTGCTGCTGCTGGTGATGATGAGGATAGTGTTGACGGTGCACCTGCTCTACCAGCGAGTTGACCAAGGGAGTGGTGCACACCTGGGACATGGTGGTATGGTGGAGCGGCAATACTATGAGGACGCCTCGGTGGTGTTGGCTGGGGTAGACCGTTGGGAGTAGAGCGAATTTTATTTGCGCCGGATGCTGGTATCGGGGCTGGTGGGGTGTAGAGGGGGAACCCGTGACCATTGTGGCTCGGGCTTCGGCTGGTGGACAGCTGCCCGATCGGGGACGACTGTAGACTGTTGCGTTGTTGCTGTTGCTGCTGGTGTTGTGACTGCTGCTGCTGGTGGTGGTGGTTATGCTGTTGCTGCTGTTGCTGCTGTTGGTGATGCTGCTGTTGGTGATGCTGCTGCTGGTGATGCTGCTGCTGCTGCTGCTGATTGTGCTGCTGTTGGTTGTGCTGCTGGTGATGCTGGTTGTGATGGTGCTGTTGCTGCTGGTGATGGTGCTGGGCAGCGTGACCGGTTGGATGTTGTGCGTGGTTGAGCTCGTGGTTGAGGGATGCTGCTCGAGTCGTGGTCGCAGGGGGGTGTGCTGGGGCCGGTGGGGGCGGGGGTTCCAGCAAATTTTCAAGTTCTGCAGAGAGCGACCACGCTGGAGGTAATGGTGATAATGATGATACTGCTGATAGAGCTGATAGCTGGACGGTGCTTGCTGGACCGCCACCGGACTCGGAGTTGTTGAGTGTGACGGCAGGGCTTGGCGAGGCGGACTTGTTGACGCGAGCGGCGCGTCCACCGCCGAGGACAGCGGTGACGTGCTGTAGATGACGATCATTCAGGCTCGCTCGTCCATTGACATTTCGATAGAAACCAGGACCCGGGGCTAGGTTCAGGCTTGTCGGCTTCTGCTTTACCCCGCCGTTGGGCTGCGGAGACGAAGCGGGCTTCGGTTCGCCCATTTGGGTTTTCAGCGGCCTCCGGACACGAACGATTAAGTGCCCACCAGCACGATCATCGTCGTGTCCTGCACATGCGAGTACCCGCGCCGCTGCTCTTTCTCTTTAATCTTCACTTCCCAGCCAATCGCACTAAATCTTCCTATCCCCAACTATCACCAGGGAACAATTCATTTCTTTTCGCAGGAAACACGATTCTCTTCACCAAAAGTTCTTCCGACGTGCCGTATATAGATATATATTTGTATACCTGTGTTCCTATAGACTTATGTATGTGTTTACGTGTGTCTTAATGTACAACAAAGACCACGATTCGATTACGATGTTAATACTGTCGTTGTAGGCGTGTTTCGATGTAACTTGGAGAGCTCGAGCACATTTCGCGCGTGACATGTTACCCCGCGTGGCCAAATCGATAAGCTCACCGTTTCATCGTCTGGCAGCTTAAGCATTTGCCACAGCGGCATCGTAAAGTCGAACGATCCTCCATCTTTATCGATGACTCCAACTTCGACTCCTTATTAACAAGTTCGCCAAGTTTTTCCAATGAGGGACAAAGTTTTCGTCCAGCCTTGTTAGTTGGGCTAGCAGCGACCTTCCCCTTCGTCCGTTCGTTCGTTTTATTATCAGTCCGTAGGTCGATCAAATTCTCTTCACTGACACTGGCTAGTTAATTGTTTCTGATACTGTTTTGGAAGTGACAGTCGATTAACGTACACCGTCGACGTACATTAACTCGATGCACAAGATTCTATTGCGAATCGATCGCCATTACTTGCTTGTCGGTTGTTGCTCCGATTCAAGTGCGAACGCATGACTGGCGTTATGCGTTAAAACGAGGGTCATCCACCGGACAACCATTCGCCAAACAGTACGATTTCACAAGCAGTCTTCTACTTTAACTACGCGAATCTTCCGACGATCGTATCCCACGTTGATCGTATATATAAAGCATCAAAATCCTTCCACTTAGCGCGAGATTATCGAACGATTCTCGATGATAAATTTCCACTATAACGATAACAGTCACTAAACTCTAGATATGTCTTTAATGAAATTTTCTCTACGGCGATCGTTGACTCGCATATATATAATATATATATATATATAGATTTGTAAGTTAATAAGGGAAAACTATTTCTCTAGTCAACAACTCGCTTATTCGTGTTATCTTCGATGCTAAAATTCGAGAGTCCAAGAGAGTGTTCTCGTTGAGTAGGAAACTACCTGGGCACGTGGCAGATGGTTCGAATTTGGAAGAAATTTCGTGAGAAATACAGAATTCTGATATGACTATACGTGAACGACACTAGAATTTCAAACTCTACTACTACTGCTCCACTAAATATTTTCGTAATAACGTGAGATTTCCTTTCTTTCGGATTCTCTGTTTCTTCTGCTTCGAGCCTCTCGCGGAAACACGAAGATTACAATACCGCGCACTCGACACAATAATCCACCACCCGGCGGCCGACGACGAAACTCCGCGAAACCGTATCCGAAAGAGCTCAGTCAACGATAAACAATCTGGATCAATCGGACAGATCAACGACTCTCTCTCTGTCTCAATTCCACCTTCGAAACTTCAATATCACTCTCCTATTCAGTTTTCTACACTGGTCACCTCAAAGTCGATCACACCGTTTTGTTTCTATGCTCGCACTCGAGCAACATCTTCTCCCGAATCTCATCTGTCGCTCTTCAACTCTCTGTCTCATTGTCCTCGTCATCTCGAGAATATCAACAAACTTGTCCACTGTCTTTCACAGACTATTTTACTTGCTTCTTTCTCTTCGATGTTTTCCGGCACTTCTTCTTCTTCTTTTTCTTCTTCTTCTCCTCTCAGCGAAGGAGAATTATTTTGCGAAGGAATTTACCGTGATCCTCGCGTGCCGATCGCGTAACGTTGATCCTCCTTCATCTCGGATCCCGTCATCCAAGATCGGTAGGTCGCACGAGCGGTTCTCGCGAACATGTTTAGCTCGCGCGGGTTTGATCAGAATTGAAAGAGAGAGAAACAGTGAAAGAGAGATCGAGAGGCAGAGCGAGCGAACGAGAGGAGAAGGGAGAGACCGAGAGAGGAATTAGAATCGCGGTGTGGAAGCCGCGTGAATCGAATGTGCGCGGGTCAGGAATCGAAGAGGGAAGTTAGGGACAGGAGGTCAGTCGGGTGAGAGTGACGCGTGGCTGCCGTGCCGGGGGCGGAGTGGCGTGCTCCTCTTTGGAATACGGCGGGATTCGAGCCGCGACCAGGCGCACGCCTGCGCCAAACCACCCGAGTTTGCTTCTCACTCTTCTCCTCACTCTACCCTCCTCTTCATCCCTCCGTGTTCGTTCCCTCGCTCGCTTCCTCCCTCAGAAACAGCGTTCTGGACCAGCCACCACCTCGCTCTATCCCTGCTTCTCGGTTCTCTACCCCGTTTCCCTCAGCGCCACCACCGGCGCCACCACCGTCACTGCCGTCTCCGTCTTCTCATCCTCTCCCCAGCTTTTCCTCTTGGCCTCTCTCTCTCTCTCTCTCTCTCACTCTATTCGTACAGAGCCTTGTTCTCTTCCTCATTCACCCGCGCCTCCTACGCCCGTGCTCCACGGTTATCCTTCTCCCTCACTCGCGACTACTACTTTCTTCCTCGCAGCCCAGAGCTGCCGCTTCGAAGCGTCGTCGACGAGCACCGCGAAACTCCAGCGACAACAACGTCTGCGACCACCTAGGCAACGAGGACGCGACGATCCTCGCGCCTGTTCCAATCCCCGCAAGATGCGCGGCCCAGCCGAGTAAAGAGAAAAATTGCAGATAGTAACGAAAAAGGAAGCGGAGCATAAAAGGGGGTAAAAGAATGACAAGGATGAAGAGTGACTGCTATCTATCTCTTTGAGGATACCCGCTGCGCTTGGCGCAGGGAGAGGGCATTCCTCCTGAATCTACTCGCAGTGGTACCGAGCGCTCGAAACCCCGGGAGCGACAGAGGGTCGTGTCCCTCTTTTTCCATGGCTACGGCAAGTACGCAGGATGAAGCGACCATTAACCCCATTTTGTCGATCCGTCGCGGTACCAACGAGGATACAGAGGTGGTGGTGGTTCAGTCTACACCGTACTCTCACACCTGTGTTTCTACCTTGACAATGCCTACGATATAATTATTCCCCTTGCGGGAGAGACCACTCGAGAGTAAAGCGCGTACTCGCTCGCGTGGAGAACGCAGAAAGAAGGCCACCAGTGCACGATCTCGCGCTTCGTACCAGTGACAATGTGGGACCAGAAGTATCGTTGATAGGAGGACTACCTGCCGTCCTACTGTGGCTGGCAATGAGAGGCAAAAAAAGCGTATGGGGGCCAAAGGGACAAGATAGAATGAAAGGTAGTATCTCTTGGAGGATATCGGGTACGGGCACACGCAGGGTACACATTGCTCTCCCTGCCATCTATTCCCGTTTGTCTCTTGATCCCTACCCCCAGACTTTCTCGCCATCTGTCTCCCTCTGTTTATCTATTCAGCCAGCTAGCTCGTCCACGCTGCTGTCTGCACGGTAATGCGAGCACCAGTGTCACTAGCTCGCCGCGGCTGCAACGGGTTTCGCGGCCACCTAGCTAACCCCCACTCTGTTGACAACTGCTGGTTTACCGGGCTACCAAACCAAAACCAAATGCATCCTTGGTACCCTCAGCTGACAACTCCTCCTCTCCTCAACGTACTTTCGAAATGGCTAAACATCTTCGAGTTTCTCGAAACCGTTCACATCATCAAAGTAGACGAACTTGCACATTGAGAATGCCTTAGCTTCACTATCCTTGAAGATCGTCTTACGCATGAACTATTTCGCGGGTAACTAATCGCAAGTGGAGTACTGCTACTGTTAGGAACATCGAGGAGCAGAGTTCATAGTGGTGAAACTCAAGGTACGATCATAATAGTGACACTCTGGAAATATGTACATCAATACTGCAGATGGAAAATTTATTTCGAGTAATGTATATCTCGCTGGCAAAGCGAATGTACTTTTTATTATATATTTCTACCGATCTCGACTTTTGGACAGGCCAGAATGTGCCAATAAACGATCAATGAGATCAGCGATGATAGTCGCGATGACAATGGTATTACGATTACTGTCCTGATACGATCGTTCACTGTTCCCGGGTAGAGCAGTTCTCGCGGCGATACGCGAAAAAATCGCTAGTTAACTACATTGGTGCATAGGGAAAAAGTGCACCAGTTGTTTTTATCTCGGAGAACAATGCTGCGGATAGAACTGCACAGTGTTATTTGAGCGGCAATCTTTCGATTCTTGTATCATGCGCGATTATTTTCAGAAACGTAAAACGAAATCAGTTTGATTCGAATCGGGGGAAAATGCAGGATTCTACGGGAGCTAGCCGCAAGCCGAAGAAGCACTCGTGGTTCGATGGAGTACATTGATTCCGGCTTGGAATCATTAATAATTACTCGCGCGGACCTCGCGGTGCGCAAGAGATAGCTCCGTATTTCAGGGGATAGAGGACAGCCACCATGGCGCGTCTGCCACAGCGAGGAATACCCCGGCAGAATCTACTATATAATTTAAATTGGACTTTGCACGCTCTTCTTCTCATCTTGAACGCGCGAGTACGTCTCCAACGTAAGGGTGAGACCGAGTAAAATGTTTAAATAAAAATTGCGACTTTTGTCGCCCTTCGTAATCAGGCTTTCGGCCGGTTCTTTGGCCCATCAGCCGTCGGCCTCTTTTTCCCAGTCGAGGAAAAAATTGAGTGAGAGCTGGAGAAAGCGAGACGAGACGAGACGAGTAAAAGAGAGAAACGTGGAAAAAGGGTATGAAAGCGGTTGGCCTGCACAGCCAAAAAAGGGAGCTCGAAAAAGCATCTGCCGCGAAATAAAATGCCTTTGTTTTTCCCGTATGGTGCCCTGAGGATGGGAATTTACCACGGCAGGCTAATTATCGCGGGTCTATGACACGCGTGGAAAGTTAAGAATGCGCGTTACGCCGGGAAATAGTATTGTATGCCTTGTACATTAGTGTACATACACACATCGTGGATATGAAGCGCGGGCAGCTACGTGCATAAAGAGACTTCGACCGACGCACTTCTTTAAAATTAAACCTCCCTTTGATCCAAGGTAGCTCTATTAAAAATTCCTGTGCGCGCTCATGTATAATCCAACCCCTCAGGATGGAACAGCACGAGGATGGAAACGGCACGAGTGAAATTCGTGGCGAACTCTCGATATTTTATAACTCGCATTGGTCTTATCCCATGAATAGTGTGCCCTCCGGATGAGGACAGGCAAGTTCCGTCAATGGCACACCACGCTTCGACCCAGCACGTCCCCGATGCATGAATCTCGCGTCGATACCGAAAAACTTTTCGAAAAACTTTCCAGACTCGCTCTGTTCCGACCTCAAAGTTTCCGCATAAAGATACACGAAGGATACGTGTTGTCGTTCGGACTCGACCGCGTTCTCTCGGCATTCCCGATGTTCCCTCCTCGTGTTTACAATGCAACCATACACACAAAGGTGTCTCTACACTACGAAGGATCCTAGAATTACAGGCTCGGAGAGATGCTCACTGCGCGTTCCCAGTTAGGCAGCAGTTGCCAAACAGCTAACTGAATTTTACAATCAAAGTGAGTTGGGCACGTGCCAGAAGCTATTACTCCCCCGCAAATTATGCCACGAGCCACTATTTCGCCGGTCTTTGCGTTATCCGTAATTTCCGACGCCCTGAGAAATCGGCTATCTCGAGAACGCAAAATCAAGATGAAGGAGCTCGACTGACAAGGAAGGATAGAAAAGAACCCAGTACGATGGTTCGACAACTTCTCGGACACAATGGATACAAATCGAATCGTTGTGGAAGATCCACTGCGCAAGGAACCGAAACTGGCCTCTTCGGCTCTGAATAAAACTGTCTACCATCGGTAATACTGACGGATCTGACCTAAGCTCTGCCTTATAAGCTACCTATACAATCGACGTACTACTTTAAACCAATAACTACAAGAAAACCTGTCTGAGCTGTCAGCTAAAAGTTTCCTTGGAAAAATTATATTTCCAGCACTGGTCTGACGTTAGGGATCAATGAAAGGAGCGAGTTATATTTTAAGAAGATCAGAATCATTTCTCATCGGATCGTACAACCTAATCTTCTGCGAAACAGGCAGAAGTGCTATGATCTTTTGATGGATACAGTGCTAAGAGTATTTTCCAAAGAGTTACGCGAGATCGGTGGATTCCAGCGCAGTCGAAAGCGTCTTTGAGAGACAGGGAATCGCGTTGAGGAGCGACAAGACACTAGTGCTTCACAGCGCGCAATGTAATACTATAATCCGGTGAAACAATCTGGAATGCCAGCAAGTGTCCTCCTACCATGCGGTCTTGGTATCAGAATCCAGCTAATAAGATGTACAGCCACCTTGTTCCGTAAATGGAGGAACCAACGTCGAGCGAAGGTAGAAGCAAAAATAGATTCTTCAATTCAAATTTTTATACAGGGTGAGTCAATGACCTTGCACCAAACTGAAACCACGTATTTTAGGGGTCAATAGAAGCCTAAAAGTCCGGGAACACAAAGTTGAAATCTCAACCCTTTCGGAATTACAGGGGGTTGAAATTTTAAGTTTTAAAAAATCATATCTTCCGACAGGATAATACTAGAGTCACGGGTCTTTTTCTAGAATGTGTGGGAGGGCCCGAGGTACCTGGAAAAAAATATAAACGACGTGAAAATTATTATTAAGCCACATTATTATTGATTTTCTCTAAACGGGCAAATTTCACGTTCATAGAAGAACTACAAGAAAATCAATAATAATGTGGCTTAATAATAATTTTCACATCGTTTCTATTTTTTTCCAGGTACCCTGGGCCCTCCCACACATTCTAGAAAAAGACCCGTGACTCTAGTATTATCCTGTCGGAAGATATGATTTTTTAAAACTCAAAATTTCAACCCCCTGTAATTCCGAAAGGGTTGAGATTTCAACTTTGTGTTCCGGGACTTTTAGGCTTCTATTGACCCCCAAAATACGTGGTTGAGTTTGGTGCAAGGTCACTGACTCGCCCTGTATACGTGTACTATCTTATTCTTTAAAGCTACATACACCGGAAATTATTATTACGTTTGACATATTGAACTTTCTTTCAAAGACTAAAAACAGTGGCATTGGGTCAACGGAGCTATCGAACCATATGCAACACTTAAGATTAATCGGGCACATGCTACCAGTGCCTCGTCGATGGTTTCGGTATGAGAGATGCTCGTTAAACGTGTCAGATAGTAAGGCGCCAGATGAGAAACGGAACAACATCTCTCTCCATAGCGAGTTCCTGGAACCGGCTGCCTTATATGCGACCAATCCCTACCTCGTTTTCTAAAGCTTCAATATTCGCAACGCGTGGAACTACGAGTTGCTCGACTTCAACGGATTACCAGCGCAATCCGAATCCCCGAAATTCGCTTCATTTGCAGGGTATGCACCCGAGTCTACCGCACGTGCTGCACACGTCAACTCTGCCACTCCTTTATCAATATTCGCGAGCGAGTGGGTATGGGATGGCAGCGGCCGACTACCGTCGCTCCATAGACCCTCTCAATTACGTTTAATTACAATGAAACTGTCATGACTAATTTCACGACTGAAATACACCTCAATCTCTCTCTCTCTCTCTCTCTCTCTCTCTCTCATTCCCTCTTTCTCTTGTGTTTCCATCCTATCCGGCAGGTTTCTCGCTCTACGAATAAGCCCGCAGAGATCCACAGTTACCACTGTCGACCGCATAAATCCGCCGACAGGCCGGAATTATCAGAGACCCCGAGTAAATCAGCAACAAGCGTCTAGATCCAAATCCAACTGGTATTGTACGATTATGTACCATCCAAAAGTGAGGTAAGACTGTCCACACCAACTTGCTCTCTCTCACTCTCGCAGATGGGGTCAGAGAAAGCCAAGAGTGAAAGAACTTTGTCATCGACGAAGAAACCTACGCGAGCGCGAGCGACTTTTGTTCGGAGATTTGACCGGCCCTTGGCGAAGTGTCCGCATCGGGTAAAAAGTTTCGCGGTACATTGCTGTGAGAACCTGCGATACTTGCAACGGTATATGTTATATATATATATATATTTAAGGAGTTCACAGAAGCACATAGTCGAGGTTAGGTAGAGGTTACGACTCGGCGCGATTCTTTGCAAGGTGAGACGCGCGGCAAGGCAGAGCAGGAGACGAGACGAGACCAGCCGAGACGAGGTGAGGTGAGGTGAGGCGAGGCTACGAGTGCCCTGGGCTCTACCGAGCGCGCCCGAGTATTTTTGTGCGGAACGAGTGGCTTTGTGAAGGAAGAATGGCCGGAGTAAGTGCTCCCGTGAAATATGGGTTACCGAGTTAAGGCTGGAGGGGCTACGGGGGTTGACGCGCTCGCTTTAATGATACATCCGGGCTCGCTTCTTTCGCGAAATCCCCCTCAATTAAATTTCTGACTAGACCTTTCCAGCGACTGCGCTACCGAGTTACTCCCATCTTCTCGCGATGTATTCCTTCTTCTGCCAATGTCTTTGCTCCCGGTGACGCAGCGCCGAAAGGACACCGATGACACGCGAGATTCTTCGATGCGAATCTTAAAAGCCCTTTGTGTATTTACATCTTGCATCTTTCAGCGAACGCCTCAAACGCATGTTCTACGACTTGCTTCTATTCTGGACGAAATTCTTCTTTGGAATTCTTGGCTCGGAACGCACCTTACTGGGACAATGACAAAATTTCGACTAATCATTCGTGAAATACCGGACGATACTCGCTTTACGACTTGCCAATCGAAACTGTACCGATACGGCTAAAGAATTCGAGCTATTCTGACAATAATGGGTAACGACTCGTGAGGCTACCTATCGAGAGGATGGTATTCGTCTTCGTGCTGGCTGATTTGCGTTCGGCTAATAGAACGCTCGGCTTTAATTCGCGCAGCGGAAAATCTCATATCGTCCATTAACGCCTAATTGAAATTCTCTTTCGCTCCAACGAGCCCAGCTCGTTTCGCGATCGAACGCGCTGGACTTTTGCGCTCGCACCGTCTGCGAGATCGTACATTTTCGTGAGGGTAGCGAGGGGAAGGAGAGTGCCGTGTGTCAATTACTCAAGAGACTAATTAAAATTCACGACTCTCTCGTAAAAGTCGCCGACTCGAGACAGTGGCTTTATATACGATTTATTGCTTAGAGATTTTGTGCCCAAGTATGTCTTGTGTTTTAGTGTCAATCC
The DNA here is from genome assembly GCA_963989405.1 of Trypoxylon attenuatum. NCBI lineage: Eukaryota > Metazoa > Arthropoda > Insecta > Hymenoptera > Crabronidae > Trypoxylon > Trypoxylon attenuatum. The sequence goes on along the minus strand of OZ022496.1, from coordinate 3,198,693 downwards.
TTTCGTACTCAGACGATTTAGATTTCTATCGGAGCTCCACTCTCAGAAGAATGAGATCATCATCGTTTCGGGTTATTTCTCTAAGCGAGACTTCTGAGTGATACGAAACGCGTGGTAATATTATTCCCTCGGAAAGTGGTGTATATGTAGTTTTAGGACGGAATATGGTTAGTGGTTATTAATTAGTTATTAGTTAGTTATTAATTAAGTTCTCGAAAGTTGAAACATTAAACGTTGCGGAGTTATTGAAAATGGTAAACAGCGGACGAATACATTAGCCCAACAGATGTAATGTTGTAATGTAATCTCGACAGACTGTGCAGTCAAATCGAATCTCAGAGTAATTTCACACGAGAGATAATAATTCCGACCGAATAAGGACTCTTAGAATTACGAATATTCGCGACTACAGAAATTCTATAGCTCACCAGAGAAGAGAAACGCCGCTCATAATTCTTGTCCACCGAAAGAGAAGAAAACCAGTCTTACCTGCAACAGAAAAATGACGTTCATTAATTAGCAACGTACGTCCGGCAGCTTAACCGATATAGTCTTGACGTGATCCAAAGTAAGATGACTGAAAGCACAATGGCATAAATGAAGGGTGAACTTCAGAGAAGGCTGAAGTGCTTTGGAAGACTGAAAGCTGGATCCTTAGGAGAGCGCGTAACAATCTAATAATCCTGGTAGCGCGAGCTTAATTAAAGGCTTCAGCGCCCGCTCGCAAAAAAGGCCACTGCCAGAGACAGCTAGCCAACCAGCGTCTTTTTATAAGACCCAGCCGACCGCAACGAGGACAGCCGGAATTCAAAGTTCATATCTCACGACAATAGGCATCTCACCCTGAAAGAGCTTGAGAATGACATTCCATCCTCCAGCAGAGTGCATAAAGTTTTTCCCCTAGCACACCGTACCATGTTATACCAGTTCGCCAACCGGAGGGAAATCCGTACAGGGTGTACCTCGCGCTTATTCCACTTTTCCACGGAAATCCACAGCGAAGCTCTCTCTCTCTCTCTATTCATCACGACGAGTCGTCGCTTTTGCAGTCGCGAAATAAACAGCCTCGCGTTCAAGACAATTGCTAATTGAATGGACGCTCCTACAATGTAATTACATCACAATCAATGCTTCAACAGTATTATGTGCGCGGCCTGGAGGAAGAAGCTGAGAAGCTCATCGTGGAACGGAACTTACTCGAACGGAAACGGTGCTTTTCTGTAAATTAATTATAGCCACGATTAATGAACTGTCCCGGAAACTGGTAACTAGGGCTTGAAGCAATTGGACTACCCCACGTTTCAAGAAGTCACTGCGATTCTCGTTTACTCGAGGATCGGTAGTTTCTGCTTAAGAGACTTGTCAGGTCCACCGAGGTGATTTCGTTTTCGAGAGGCCTGCAACGATCTACTCATTGCTGCGGCGGGACCATCGAAAAGCACTTGTGGCTTGGAAAAAACTTTTTCCATCGTTCATCAGTGGTATCGCCCTTCTGAACCTGCGGTGCCTGTTTTGTGGTGTACTCGCAACGCCAAAACTAACAGCGGAAAAAGGAAGATCGTATCGGGAATCGGGAAGGCGAAATTGGAAGTTGGAGGGCAAGCGAGAGATACAGGAGTGTGGGAGTGTGGATGAGGAAGAAGGAAAGGGTACGGTGAGAACGCCAATGGGAATAGAAAAAGTCGAGTTGAAAGAAGGATGTTTTTCGCCACGATGTAGAGTGTTATCGGTCATGCAGAGTAGCCGCAGAAAAGTACGGCAACTAAATTTTCGTGGGTCCAGCAGTTTAAGGTCATAGCCTCGACATAAATCCTCCTCTGAAGATATGTGCCGGATAAGAAGCTCTAGCCACGACACACAAATCTCGTTTGGAATTTTTCATTTCCTCGATGGCGATCGGTTTCGCACAAAGATGTCATCCGCGCGCGCTCGCGTATGGTTACACGACGCTCCGAAGAACTGTTATTTTCTTGGGATAGCATCAAGCTGGTCCAATATTATGCGCGCAATATATTTTCGACCGCTTAATCTGAACCAAGGGTTTCCATAAAGTCGGCTTTCATCATGGAGAAAAAGGTCGATTTAAATCTAAACGTCTTCTTGAATTATATTAGCTTGGTAAAAAAAAAAATAATTGAGGGTTTTGAGGAGGGAATTTAAGAAATGTGTGTTTAAAGTTTACCGAATTCAAGAGTTGTCTTTATTTCGTAGACTATCGAGAAGTTAAAGAGGTATCTGAGTAAAAACTTATACTTAAATGTATAGATTTAAATATTGAGCAACTATTGAATTGAAGCAGCGATGAGTTTTTCCACAGCCCCTCGAATTGTTCATGCGAATCCTCTTGAACAATAGCTATTAAAAGTGCTCGTTACCCTTAATTAAAAAAAAACATCTGGTAAGCCCTTACCTCCCGAAACTTTAGAGAATCAATGCTAAATTGAAAGTAGTAAAAACCACAGATATTTTTGCACCAGCCTAGTAAAAGTCGAGCCAAAATATCGGTGCTCTAGATCTACTTCGTTTCAATTAAACGAGGAGGTTGGTCCAGGATAGAAAAACACCCGATAATCCCCTCGCATGAATAGCAATAGGTTCGATCACCGTTCGTCGCATGATTGTTCCACCTTCGATCCGCAGTTCCAAGCAGCGTTGATTTGACAGGTTGCCTGACCTCTCGTCGATTCGTTGGCCTCGATTTTCTCTTCTCCTCTCGCAATAGCCTTTGTTAATGCCCAACGCTCGTCATCGTAGAATCACGACGCGCTCCTTCCACTGGCATCGGAATCATTAACATGCCGGACGTTCGAATAAACGAAACGATACGGCGGATCAACGCCTTTCTCTTTCTACTTCAAGCGTATACTTCCGAGCAATTCCCAAGTGAATAGTTAAACTTAAACGACATACGTATAATTCTCCTCGTTTCACTTGCAGCATTCAGATTCCTTCTGATCTCTGTTTGCTCAAAGCTCCTTGAAAAGTGGATGCTACAGTTATCATGGAAAGTGGATCGTGCTTGGGGATCGGTTTACGAGAGCTTACACAACAGAAGAAAGAAAGACGATACTCTCTCGGCTTTAAAAGAATCGCGAGGAGGAGCCACTCGCAAAAATGGGGTTGCATGGAGAAATGAGGACGGATGCTAAGAGCGAGTAAACGATGAATTATCGTGTGCCAGTTGACAGTCGTCCTGATCTCGTTCCGTGGTTAAAATCGATAGGCGCCTATTTCTAGTTCAACAAGCCCGATCTTCGATCGCGCGCGCCGAAGAAGCTTTTCTTCTTCCTCTACGTTCTTTCCGTATCCCTCTTCTTTACCTCTACCGAACGTATACCGTTTACGGTATACATACTCAGCTGCCGACATTTCCCAACGTTTTTCTCCGTTCTCTCCCGCTTCTGTCCGTCAGAGTGCCTTTGACAAACGGATTACCAAGCGGATTTTAGGCATCAAGCGGACAAATAAAAGCACCCGTCGCGATGGAGAGCCTTGTAGTCGTTATTCGACTATGCGAGCGAATTGCACATTACGACTCGGAAACTCTATATCTATAGAGCTCTTGCTATCGATACTGGGAAAACAAGAATGCTATCGTTGGAAAAATTGGATTCAGCCTCATTAGAGCTGCAGTTCCTTTTATAAACTAGCTCCATCCTTATTGCGAATACACGAATAAGTAAATAACTGGAGAGACAGTACTAATTCCCAAAACCAAACTTTCAATTTAAAAGCATCTAAACTAGAGTTTTCCATTTGGAGCTAATTCTCATTCGTTTTCAATTCAGTTGGAAGAAACTGTCGAACTATGACGAGACGGTATTCTAACGTTCGCAAATTTGTTTATCATCTTATTCGACTCTCGGGACTGAGAGCAGCAACCTTGTTAGAGAAGGAGGGGTGCAAGGCAAATCTGGTTGTCAGCGTTAACCCTGAAATATGACCACCTAATACCAGTGCTTGTTCTACGAGACTGACAACGCATGTTCCTACGATAATTTGCCGCTGGCAGAGAGGGTGGATTTTTTTCCATTTGGAAGGGGAGTGCGCGAGCTACGGAAGCGAAACAACGCGTAAGAAATCTAAGAAGAAGAGAAAGGGGAAAAGAGAAGGACTCTCAGCAGTGGTCGTCCTCGTCATCGTCAGCGGTAGCGGCAGCAAGATAAACGAGAAAAGGGCTTTAAACCTCGCACGAGAGATAAATTAGTCTGTCCAGCGGGTGGTCCAGGTTTTTAAGAGCCAGTTGGATGAGCTTGAAACTGCGAATGGAGCACACTCACACAAATCGAGACCACTACCTTGCTATATACCCTCGACCATTCTCCAGCCCTCGATTCCACCAGGAGCACACCGTTACCTATCGCGCTAGAGCTCCTTTTACGCGCGGACCAAACGTTTTACGTCCGCCTCCGGCGACCCACAAACCTCTCCTCTCATCCAGACGAAACAGCTACGAGGAAACAGAGTTGCCGGAAGGCTAGTGGCTTCGGCGAGTATTCCAGTCTCATATTTAAAATGATACGTATACCAATCGAAGATAAACGTTCGGCAGATTAATCTTAAGCTAAAAGAGCAAAGGGATGAAGGGAATCCACCACATCTCACTATTACTCTGTATTACTTTTTTACATCGAACACTGGTATCTATTACTAATCTCCTTTTACTCTGTGATCCTCTGAACTACCGATATCTGTAGACTCAAGTTCCATGTTCCAAACGGGTGATACGTAGAGAAAGACAGTTGGGGCATCAAGGATCGAAGCAAATCAGCTTTCCATTAAGATAAACGCACAACTTGCCATTGGCAGAGTACGATATTAGATACACGGTTCGAGTAAGAGGAACATCAGTTTCCTGTCTGCTCGAGGCTCGGTGCAAGGAATAACGAAGCCTTGCGCGGTACCATTAGTTTCGAACCGCGAGCGATTGTCGATATCGGCCGTGAGCCGCGCAATCCGGAACGAAGAATGGAAACGAAGGCAATCGGGAGGAATAGAGCTTGGGCAGAAGAAGGTGTCTGTGGCCAGTATCGTCTAAAGTGAAATGGGATGGGGGCTCGAGTCTCGAAGAAATGGCAGCTTTGATGTCGAAATAATTGAGTTTATTCTTGCAGCCATAGAAAGAGAGAGAGAGAGAGATGGGGAGAGAAGCTCCTGCTCTTCTTAATGGTACAGTAGTCTCGTTGCTACCCTGCTGGCAGTTGTTTCGCGAAAGTTTAAGGCGCACTCACTTCGCAGACGTACGCGCGCATGATCAATAACGACAACAAAGTTTCGCGGCAAGACTGGCAGAGTATCGCTCGTTGAATTTTATGAAGGCTCCCGGAACGAGATCGAGAGAGAGAGAGAGAAGGAACGGATGAAAAAGAGACAAGAAGCAGTTTATCGAGTGCAACCCCTCCACCTGGTGCTGCAGGATCCTTAAAACGCACCGAACCTGTCAGTAGACTGACGGATAGGGAGAAAATTGAGGAATGTTGAGATAGAAACATTGTCATAGGAACTGAATACAGTGATTGCACACGATTTTCTCATGGAAATTTTCGCGTTTACGGAAAAGTACAAGTGTCCCGTGAGATTACCGGTGGTAAGGTCTCCGAATATTCGATCCGTTTAAAGAGCACCACTCTACCACGCGGATTTCGCACTTCGAGAATGGGAAATTTATTCACCGCGAAAACTGACTGGCACCAAGAGCGAATAATATTCACCGGCAAATGAAACAAAGTCGCGGCAACACAGTCAGAACCTGCCCCTCGTTAACTTCACTCGTCTGGATGGAGGATTTGCAGGAAAAAAATGAGCGCATGGAAAGAAAAAAAATGTTTTGCTTCGATCTCGGATTTCCTGCTCCAGTTTCGCGACGCGACAGCTACGAATTGCCGCGAGCCGCGAGTAAGAGCCAACAGAGCGGATGGAACTACCTGTTTAGCTTGCGCTTGAAAAAAGGGGGCTTTTCGCGAAGTACAGACCGGGTACTTTGTCTTTACTCTCGCTAAGCACGATTGAAGAACGATGAAATCCAACGTAAAGGGGGATAAAGTTCGAACAAATATCCAGTGGAATTAGGATAAAGGTACTTTTTTCGAGGAATACGTTTGTGGATGGCTTGCTCTGTCGTCCTGGCTTCTCCTTGGCTCAGCACAGCTCGAAAGACTAACGCTGGACCCAGGAAACTTTTTTTCTCCCAGGAAATGGGAGCACTGCTTCTATCGCCAGCAACAGTAATATCACGAAACATTGCCGATCGATATCACGGTGGTGTTACTTATCGAGGGTTCCTTGGAAAATAAATAATTGATTTCAAGAAAAAAACATCCACTACTGCCTTCTGATCTAATACTAACAGAGTAGCGGATAAACAAACAGTAGATCGTAGCACAGAGGAATTCCGAAAAATGCTTTGGCGCTGTATAAAAATACCTGGATACTTCCAGCTAAAATTAAAACGGGCTGCCGACGCAACGGAATATTGAGAAAAATCTATAGAGCTCAATAGCCCCCTCTGAATTCGATTAAATCAGACTCAATTCCACTCTTTCCGTAACGCTACCCACTAGCCGAATATGCCGGGTCTCCCGAAAAAAAAAAAAAAAAAACAATACACATATACTATAAAAAATCCTGCTTCGATCGTCATATCGAACGAGAGTCTAGAAAGTGTAATCGACGAGGGCACCGAAGCTAAACAAGGCTTTGATTAAGACAATAAAATTGTTCAGTCGCGTTTCAACGCCCGACAAGCTGGGAGGATATTCAAAAGGAGCAAATATGGTAATACGGGCGCCGGATGTGCGTTCTCAGCGATTTCCTTTTATCCAGGATTTCCTATTTCCCTCCCAGGGAACCACGACTCACGTGCGCGCTCTATCTTCCTATTTTTCCATCCCTCTCACTCTTTCGCGAGCGACTTTTTGCAGCAGCAGCCGCCACTACCACCACTGCCACCGCGGCGATGATACCTGCCACCGGGAACCCATTCCACTTGCTACTCTGCTTCTCACACCCCTAATACGGAACATCTCGGCCTGTTGGAATTTAAATAAAGCGTCGAGTTTAGCTAAGCGCTCGCGGCACTCTTTCGTAGACCACCCTCGAGCAAATACTTTAGGCTCGTGCTCTTCTCTCTTTTTCTATCCCCTCGTTTACCCTTCCTGCTTTTTCTTCGCTATCTAGATCTAACTATCTTCTTGGCATCTCGCACGATCCTCCATCAAATATCCACTTCCGCTCGACGGAGCTTAAACCTCACTGCAGTCAGAAATACTCCCCAACTGACTTGCGCCTCTTTCTCTCGCAGGAGAGGCAAATTTTTATGAAAATCGGAATCTGGGATATTCGTATCGACTTTGCAGAAAGTCCTAGCTAGATTCGTCGGGCCTCTGTCTCGAATAGGATCTATGGTAGTTCACGAGGTAGCACTAACCAAGCGAAGTTTCGTCTTAATCGTGGCTGTAAATAATAACTGCTCGACAGGTGGTTCGCATTGCAGTGGAATGCTGGCGAGAAGTACATCGCGAGTTTCGCGGCTTGAAGGAAATTGCGCAATCCGCGCGAACGGCACGGAGTGTTAGTCTTCTCTCTGGAGTTTGATATATTCGTGGCTTTGAATACCCTCTTGGTTAGGATTCTCAGAATCTCCTGAGGCTTATATTAAATGGGAAATCGTGAAAGACGGTATAAGATTGTGTATATGGAGATTCGTGGCCAAATGTCTAGAACATTTTAGTGGTGACACGATGACAAAAGCGACCACGCGAAAATATCGCGGACAGGGTAGACACTCCCTAGAGAGGTCACTGTCCATATTCAGAGACAGGCTGTCCGATTTTTCTCGAATTCCCTATCTCTCGGATCTTACCGTGCATACGCTCGTATCGCCGCGGGAATTCAAAACCCTCCCTTTTGAAAGAGCACGAACGACCTCTTTTTCTCTGGCCTAGCGAAAAACCCCGATGATCTTTCGCAATCGTCAGTGTAACGCGAATATATGCGACTCGCAGGATGAAATTCTCCGATTTACTTTGGAGATTTCCTGTCATATTAAATGATATTTCTCTACGAGTGGGGCGAGAGTACTTCACCTTCAGTAAGGATTCAAAACTCTTCTCTTTATTCCACTCTAGTAATATTAATCCTAATAAAACGTGTATTTCTAAAAGTGCCTCGCCATTCAGAACCGGTTAAAAGCACACGTATACAGGGTCAGTTTTTCATTAAACTCAAGTAAAGGATACAAAATCTCTATGATCAAACTTTAATATCATATTTTACCTGATTTAAGAATAAAAGACAAGATCATTATCTCACTGTTAAATATTCTACTAGTCACATATCCAAATGTGGCTTTCGCGTATTATAAAGAGATCAATGAAAATGACATAGAGTTGCGAGAATTGTTCTCGCGACTGTTAAGAGCAATGGATTCCAGAGGATCTTCGATGACAAAAAGTTTGGAGCGTGTAAGTGGCACGTACGATACAAGTACGGGGACAGTACAAGTACAGCATTGTAAAGTTACACTGGCGGAGCCAGCAAACGGCGACATCTGCTCGCAACGTTATCTCAGATATCCCTGGTACAACCCCCGGAGACCCGCGCTCCTGGCTGGGGTTGAAACTACCAACTATCGGATTTGTTAAGTCAGCCACCGGGTTGAAAAGAGAAACAGGCGGCTTCGTCGGGACAATTTGCAAAGCGTCCCTCTCTCTCTCCGCTTAATCCCACGTTGCACAATCTGTCCGAGCATTTTAGGGCCAACCAGTGTTATTTGAATTGCGCAATGAACGAATTAGAGAACTTCCCCTTTAGCTAATTATATTGTGGCCAGCTCTCGTGTTAATGTATTCCTAGGAATATTTCGAAATACTAAGAATTATGTAATAAATAGACTGCGGATGTTTATGCAAAATAGCCAAAATTTGATATCACAAGTCTCTACAAATTAGAGATGATTACTCAAAACACAATTAAAAATGTTTCTTGCAGTGTATGAATTTCAAGAAGGTGAATAACACGATTTAAAAACAACTGCATACAATTTTCTATCAATAATCAAATTCATATTTGCATAAAGATCCGCAGTCTAGTAATAAAGATTAGATACCTTTATCTAGAAAATTAATGTGAGAGAAATAATGTCAAAGAAGTCGTTTGTAAACAGCATTGGTAAAGTTTCTTGCTGAAGTAACTCATGTCAATCGTTGGTAAAGGTAGCGTGCAAGCGTAAAAGTAAGAGGATTATTTACGTTAACTTAATAAATACACGATATCTCTAGGATGTATCTACCGACGAATGTCTAATTGCCGGAGCAATTTGTTGCGTCCGCGAAGTGTACTGATTAAAAGCTCTTTCCTGGTGTAATTGCATAAGTAATTAGAGAAAATAAACGTTGTTTTTGCGGCTTATACACGCGACGCCGGCTCGCGTCGTAGATTCAACAGAACTAATTTTGCCCGGCATAATTTCCGTACGCGCATACAAATGCTTTGCCCGAGTTTCGTGCGTCTATTTACCTTTCGTGTATGTAAAGTTCAAATAATTGTGTTACCTTCTTCCGTCTAAAGTGAGACTAAAACGACATTGCCAAAACCATCGGCTGTGAATCTCCTTTTATTCCATTCTCCTCTCGCTCTGGCTATTCCACTTGAGACTCGAACTGATCGTTCCCGAAAATTCCTACTTTCGCAAATACTAACCCAGTATCGCAGACCCTCAATTATTCAAACTCCAATTAACAAGAAAAGGTTATTAAATTCGGGTACACGACACACGTACAAATTTAATAATCTTTTCTTGTTAATTTGACCTCAAAATAATCGAGACTCCGAATCCTCCGAGACTCTATCCCGCTTTTCCATCATACGTAGTAATTAAATAAATGAGATTCAAATAGAAACAAATTTAGATGTATTTAGATATAAATATTACGATATAAAAAGTGTTGATTAAGTATTCAAGAATTTGGAATATTTAATTTATTTAACTCGAGTCATTGAATTATTTAAGAGTTCAATTAAATTGTCACAAAAATAGAGTCGAACAAAAGTATGCCAGGCTCATGGTAACGCGTTGTAGAAATAAGGATACAATATGTAAGTATACATATACGTACTAGGGCAAATTTCTAAATTGAATAACTGATCAACTCGGAATATTAAATTGGAAATGTATGATAGCCAAATTGGATTGACTCTAGGTTTATTTTTGCTGGATATTGTATTGTGTAACGGTAATAGGATAATGAAACTGCCACGAATGGAATAGAGTCTATAGAAGTATCGCTTATGTGTGTGTGTGTGTGTGTGTGTGTACATTGGTAGAATGATGTGTTATGACTCAATTTGCTCGATTCAAAATACCATGGTATGTTTCAGTATCTGAATATAGACAGACTGCCGCCACTCATTTGGCTTCGAACCTCGTCATTTAATTAGTTTAGCTTAACGGATGGACAAACTGGATTCATTGTCGAGCACGATATATTGAATAATTCGTCCGCAAATGCATCGTAAAGTCCCAGAGAATTGCGCGAGGTGTAATTGTCGCGTAGGATACTTTCGACTGACGATTAAGAATACACGAAGATGAGCATTATAAATGAGATTTATACTAGTCAATGCATTTCAAATCTCTCGCGCTTCAATGTCCGTGGAAAATTGACCTAGAAGAAAGAGTTACGTGAAAGGAACGGAAAACGCGTAATTCTAGTCAATTATTCCCTGTTAATTGCGCGAGGACTATCTGTACGTATAACTAATGCCCGCAGCGAGAAAACTCAGTTTCGAAAAGCAAACAATGGGCCATTGCATCAAAAGCAGAGTTAACGATACGAATTCAAGGACTATTGTTCTCCAAATTGTGTGGATTTATTGTTCGCGGCAAATGCGGTTGGAAATTGTTACTTTGCACTCGAGGCAACGGCCGCAGTGAATTCTGTAAAATTCTTCGCTTCGTGATAATGATGACGTAGACAAAGGGTAAAATGAATCCATGTCCCAGTTGACAGTAATTTTTTTCTTTACAATTTCGTTATCACTGGCAATAGGTAAAGATAAATTCTTCGAAATGCAGGAGAATATCGTAGCTCGATATGATCGGCATACAGCAACCCGACACGAACACGAATCGCAATTCTCTATCCTTTCGACACGAGGTATCATCTTCACTCGAACCCTGAAGATTCGTTTGGGTCAGATACCGACGAATGTTACGATTTACCCTCGGTAAAACCACCCCTTCGAGTATCTTCGGAAATCTCTCTCACGAGTACCAAGTGTCGGTAAAAAGCAAGAATCGGGTTTCTAGAATATCTACCACCCTTAGAATAGAAAGCACCCTTGCTGCTTTACCGACTCTTCGATCCGGGGACGATTCGCAAGCTACTGCCCTCTGGACTGGCAGAGAGCGCATGCGCGTACCGTTTCGATCGCGTACACCCCACTCTACAAGGAAAAACACGCGGTAGCCAAATTGTCCCCGGGGGATGGAGGACCAAGAGAGGTACCGAGCCGGTAGTAGACAGAGATTAATTTATCTCTACGAACAGTGGGAAAGGATAACACCGCGTGGTATACGCGTTTCAAAGCACGCCATAGGAAATTTAATGCGTACACTAGACCTCTCGTATAAAATATCAAAGTTTTCATGATATATAGTTCTAAGTATATTTATGGAAGCCAAATAACTAGTTTGGAGATCACAGGACAATTTGTATCGTTGGAAAATGTCAGCAGTAACGGGTTGGAAGATTTTCGTAAATCGACTTGTTTACTAATACTAAGGCATTTAAATTGATGCGGCGAAGTTAAAGAAGAGAATAAAAGAGTAGAGGGGGAAAAATTGGATTGAGTGTTTAACGGCAAGTGCAGCATTGTAGAAATTATGGTGTGTGAGATTGTGGTAGTGGTATAGGAAATGAAGGAAGGTGTGACCGTGTCGAACAGCGCGAACGACGCCTCTCGAATTTCACCCTCTAATGGAGAAAACAGCGAGGAACCAGCTTTGGTCGCGCGCGTTGCTTTTATATCCGGATTTTACGAGATTCCTAACCCTTGGTATCCTCTGCCCACCAGCTTCTCCCTCCTCTTTTTTTTTTTGCCCCTCGTTCTGCCGCCAACATTCATAACGTTTCCAATTTTCCACTTTTTATCATCGACGTTAGCACACGCGATACACGTAGCCGTTGTTCCTGGCAATTATTTGCCCCATATTGTTGGTGCCATTGCCATAACCCCGAGTAGAAAATTCACTTTGCATAATTCGAGTGACGATTTAATTTCATGGCCTCTGACACGATTCGGCAAGTAGAAAATTGAATTCTCGCAGTGAACTACGCGTGAGGTTTCCACCCTATGAAAACGGCAGAATACCCTCTGTCCAGTGAACTATGGAAAGAATTGTAGGGTGCTCGAAGCAACAACCCTTTACACGGATCACTTGGCAATTATGCAGTGAATAATCTACCAGGACGACAAGCACCAATGGGAGAGGAATTGAGGCACAGGTGTATCCCAAACTTCACTGAAGCTCGAAAAACAAAGTGCATCCAAAATAGAGGTTTATATTCGTTTATACCAAAATCACCAACTCCACGAAACTTGAAATACAAAGTTAAATAACATGGGAATTAAATTCTCTCGCTGAATTAGTAAGAGTAACGAGTTTCAGAGAAGGTGCGCAACTTTTGTACGGTTCTTAGAATTTCGTATATGTATGTAAAGTAATGTGCTCGTGAAAAAGCGTTGGCCAGTGATGGAAAAATGTAGTTACGCGATTCTGTTGTCTCGAGGATGCCGCATCCTGGCAAAATAACCACGACGTCCCATTCGAATCGTCGAGGTAAACGTAACAAAAGCTGACAGGCAGGCGGTCCCGAAAAGTGGCAGCCCGTAATGAAATAATGGCCATTACCAACGGAATATTATACTCGGCGGCGCTGGAGCCCGAACCCGCCGTTTTATCGATCGCTCGGCCACGTTCAAGCCCGCGATGAGGCGAGAAAGGGAAAGTAGCTTGCTCCCTTCGACCATTCTTCTCTTCTCCCCATGACCTTCGAACTACCCCGTGACGAGCTCAACCCCCGGATCAACACTAGTTTCAGGGTATTGCAAAATTTGCCCACTATTTAACCCACCCTTCATCTTAATTGCACTCGAGCGTCTATCGTTCGAAGTGGCGCTCGAAGCAATAGCATTTCGCCTAGTGCAATTAATTCTCTCGCTCTCTCTCTCTCTCTCTCAAATACAATGGATCCTCACACTGCAGAACTCGCGGAGAATAATGTGGCTGGCCAGTCGAACGGTTCGCAAGCTGCACCTTCCGGTAGATAGAAATTCGGCCAAGTCTGGTAAACTCGAGCAGCGTCTGGCAACGAAGGAGGGTGCGACGACCGTGAGACCGACTCAAAAGAAAGAGAGAGAGAGAGAGAGATATGGTAAGCCACCGTGGAGAGAGAGTAGACTCCGATAAAAAAAAAACTCAAAGGAGAATTGCGTTAAAGCCGATTAACCACGGCAGGGTTGACGCTGTCGGAGTAGAATATATGCCGTGTTTACTCGCGAGTATGAGGAAGGACCAAGAGAGCTCTTTGTTCGTTCGCGGCTGAAACAAAAGTTCAGGTCACGTAAGCGACTAGTACTACTGCTCGGAGCAGCGCGATCGATCAGCTCTACTACTTCCCGTGCAAATGCCTGGTAAAGGCGGTGGCCGTCGGCCTCTCTCCTGTCTCTCCAGGAAACTGGAAGACACCCCAAAAATAAAGTTGTCCACCCTTTCTCCGCGTAACTGGTTCGCGAAATTCACCTGACCCACTTTGCGCTACCTCGGATTAACTCGACCGGGCAAGGAAAAAGTTGCGCACTGCTGGTCGCAATGGCTCTGCAAAATTCAGACTCCTCACGGTCTCGCGAAAACAAGATCGCCCTTACAAATAGACTCGGAACAAGCTGAAACTCCTGGAATATTTAAAATTCCAAGGCAGGGCTCGCGTACTCTGGAAACCCTGCAATTCAGGACTCCCAGCCCAAAGTTGCTAACCCGCGCTACCATGTAAAGTGGCTCATGCATTTCCAAAGGAATTTCTCTTCTAGTTGTGTCCGTCGCCGCAGTAGTAGTATTTAACGTGCATCTAACTCGAGAGCAATTACGAGGAGACAAATAATAACTAACGGTAAGACGGAAATGTATCAGGATTCGATACTGAAAATACGACTCGACAGGGACCTTTCTCTGGTTCGTATATTCATTTCGTCGAGAATATATCGAAAGAGGTTCGTCGTATTTCGATTTAAGAGGATTCGGTCGGTCCAATGCTCATCCAATATCGACTGGCCATAACTTGGCCTCGGCAAATCGCGACGGCCTCGCACACTAACTATTCCGGCTCGGATGCCGCTATTAGAAATTCCTTGGCGTGCACTCTCGAAAGGCAGAGATAGGGTATATATGCATGAATTACACGTTCTAGGCGAGGTAGGTCGATAAGTCATTAGTTGAATCGCGCTACAGGGCGTGGAACAGGCAACACCAGCGGCCCTGTTAACGTTCCCTATTACTACTACCGTTGTTGCCAAGAATACTGATGGTTCGATTGTTCGACCGTAAACTTGTTTGCGAGAGAGTCCCAACTCAACGGAACGAGTATATTGTACACTTGGGTAGCATCGATTTGCATTAAAAAAATCCTCCCAGGTTATGTTCTCGATAATTGGATACTTCGAATACTTCTATCGAGCCATTCACCTTCCCAAGAAAAGTATTACGAGCTTCGCGACTACTACTCTCGATAAGGATCCTTCAATTACGCGGAGTGTGTTACAAACGGCACTGGAATTAATCCATTGTCTCAGTGAAGAATGGTCCAATGCCTCGATAGAATTCACTGCCCCAAAGTGTCATCAGGAGTCTCGATAAATCGGATAAAATTGGCACCGATAGTATAGAAGAAAACTGTCGACGACCTGGCCAACAAAAGGGGGATTGTCAAGAGAATAGACAGCAAAATTGAACTTTATTGTTACCGGATATCAGTCTCCTGGAAGGACGTGCCTTTTAATTGACATATGAATGGCGTTGACGCAAAATAGTTTTACATCGATCGTCGTCAGTATCGAAGCCAACGATAGCGTGTGGGAGAAAGAATAACGAAACTGTCCCGGGAAGAATAGTTCGACGGGAAAAGTTTGTCGCGGCCACAGGATGGATTGTCCTAATTGGTGGCCATGGCACAGCCCGATCTGTTCTGCCTCGATGTAATCACGTTACACGGCAAATATCACGGACTGTGATTTTCACTGGCCGCTATTATTGGACGAGTGGCCCAGACAGTATTCAGCGATACGCGCGATTTTCCACTGCCCCTTCGATGCACCCCGATTTATCCACTGATTGATTCCAATCAGTTATCCAATCATTTATCGAACACCACGGGCTAAAGTTTACTCTCTCTAATGATGTATGCAAGGAACTCTCTGTTGACATATTTTTCCGAGCCACCTCGTTGTTGCCCGATGGAATCGCCGAGAAAACCACTTTATTCGATAGAGAATGACATGATCCATACTAATGATACTGAATCTTGCATGTCACAGCGAAATTTAATACTAAATAAAAATCATGTCTCGATCCTCTAGTCTATAATCGAATGGCGCTTCCATCGGTACAATTATTGCTTAAATAGAATATCGAGGGTGACAAACGCTCTCTGTGTTGATACTCATCGTTGCCAGACGACATAACAATACAATTTCGGTCCTCGGTGCATGCTAGATTAATTTCATCGCAACGAGATTCCCGCGGGTTGAACAATCGCAATTGAGTGGGTGGAAGAGGCGGAGGCAGGGCACGGAGAACGATGCAATTTCGAGTCGCTGGACGGTTCATCAGTCACGGGAATGTAAATAGCAGAGCAGATTTTCCCGCGACGAACCGTTTAACTTTCTCGCCTGTTCCCTAATTTTTCCCGAGTTATTTAAACAAGCTTGATCCATGCGTGTTTGTTTGGCGCGCTTGATTGAGTTGCCGCATTAAAAATGACGAGTCTGAGCCAACCGGTGGTCGCGTGATATTGGCCCAGATTCCACGAAATTCTCGCTCACGCAAGACTCGAATAATCGATTTCGATTGCACTGTACCGAGGTTCTAATTGAACTTTCAATATTTGTGCTGCTCGTCGATCTCTCCGCGGATCGTGGAAACTTCGAGGACGTTGAGTCGAAGAGAAATCCGAGATGAATATTCTTCGAAACGGATGTAGACTGGTATATGATAAAAGACAGATTGGGTTCCTCGGTTCTTTCACGGAGACAGTATTATGCGAGAGGACAGGAGCGATGCACGTTACGGCTGATGGCCCATCACCGCATTATACCAATACCCAATATCGAGCTTCTGCCTTTTAATAGATGCGCCGATACGCGCGGCCTGCCACCTTCTCCACGCTTTTTATGCCAATCAGCCACAACCGGAAAGCTTTTCCTAGTCAGACCGTCATCGACATACTTTGGACTTTTGAAAAAGAAAAAATAGGTCGACTATTCATAAGTTAAAAGGCTGATCACCTATTCAGCTTTCATTATTGCCCGATCGAGTAAAGAAGAAAGCTAGCGAAACTGACTTTAACTTATTAATAATCAACATTTCATCCTGGGATATTATTGCGCAAAACTTATCTCCGTCCTAAATCGTTCAGCGCGAAAGACGAACGGAAAATGATGAAACTCGGGGGAAGAAAAAGAAAATGAAAAGAGTCTAGGAAAAATTGTGTAAGGAAAATGAGAGACTTGCCTTGAGTTGATGTTGCGGTCGTCTCAGCGCGCCTTGGTCTCGTCGGCCACCCAGTCGATCAGCTTCCGCTTCGAGTCCCTCCATCGAGGATTCAGCTTCGCTCAGCCAGGCTAAGAACTTGTCGAGCGAGCGGTCGAAGTTGTGGAGGGAGTTCATGGCCGAGTGAAGCAACTTCCCTCGATTGATGATGCTAGGAGAGATTTAACAGGTGTACCACTTGCTCGACGCGGTCGCTTTCCGCAGTGTGGCTTGCTCTGGGACTCTTCCACTTTTTAACCCTTCTAGTTAATCGGGACCTCGATGAGATCCACGATTAATCGTCCGAGCACCTTCCCCAAAAAACGCTCAAAGCTACGAAATCGTCCCAGAGGAAACCATTTGCTCGATTAATTCGTCAAATATCGAGCTCCAATCAAATTCAAAGTGAATGAAATATTCGTTTAAAATTCGCTTACCTCGTATTCAGATTATTGTATCGTTGATTAATCGTCTCGGTCATCTTCTTCACACGGGTCGTGTCGTCCTGCTGGTAAACGGCTATCAACTTTTGAGTAAGCTGATTAAAAAGTTCGATTTGGTGCTTGTATTGATGGAGCTCAGCGTGGAACGACTGGAAAATCGAAAAGTAATGGAATAAAATCGAGTTGAAGAGGGTCAACTTGGTAAAAACGAAACTTATCTAACTGCAATTTCAAAGCGAGTTAGGGGAAAAGTCCTGCCTCTTTTGCACTCGAACTTTGATAAGTTAAATAAGTTAAATTTTACCGAAGACAGCGCGCGCCATCGTGAAACTTTTACGACGATGTTTTACGCGGTGCGGAAAGTTTTATTCAACTGTCGTTGTAGAATGTGCTAGTGACTCTCGAGCGACATAAATATATTAAACACGCTAATTCAATGCAACTTTAGCTTGGCTATTTATAATACTTCATTATAATATGCAAAGCAAAAAGCTCATCACGATGTCCTGGTGCAAATTGCGTAAGATTGGTCGGACACACCGGTGCGCTGAAATAATTAAAAGGGAAAAAGCGTAGAGGCAGGATGAAAAAGAGTGAATTAAAGAGACGAAGAGTGGCAGAGGATATTTGCACTAGGAGTATAAAATGGAAAATACCACTGGCTGAATCGCAACGACCGAACGTCATGGAAATAAATTATTCCATGAATATCTCGTAGGGTCTCTTTTGAATCTAAACAGAATTCCTGCTTCTTATATACTATATGGTAGACCTCATGATCCCGTTGATTGGGACTCTGAATCTTTCTCTTCTCCCATTCTTTCTCAACCACCACCACCACCACCACCCTCTGCCAAGGACTGTTTCCTGCCAGTACAGAATTCGCATATGCAAAGCGGCGGATTGCCACGAAAAAGGAGGTTGGATAGATTCCAAAGAACCTCAGTACCTTTAATCCCACTCGTAAATGGAAAACTTGCACGATTCTTCTTAGTAATTACCCACACCACTAACCTACACTGTTTCCTGTTAGATATTTATCTACGGATCACTCGCATAATAGAGACGTCTATTTGCGGAATTCAAATAAATACATCGATAATGAATAATGATCATTGTCAGTCAGCTATAATTGACATTGTTTATTATTCCTCGACAGAAATCAGTTCCCACGAGCAAGTGGATTTAGTCTCGTCGCTGTGATAAACAGACATCGCAAAACGAAGCACCAAATTGCGAAACATTTCAAAAAACGGCACTCGGTTTTCTGGCTCTGTGAAACTGGTCGGTTTGTTACAGGTTTTACGCGTACACCGTCAGCCCGATGGAATGCTAGCTAGAGCTTTAGTCCTGACCGAGGTACTGGCTAGTGGGTTGGCCGAGCGGAAGGAGAAACCACTGTGAAATATTCCGCGGTTCGTGAGAGGGCTAATTCGGTTTCACCGTGCGAGTGCGAAATAAGGAGAAGTGCAATGTATATCCAGGAGGTTTACGTACCTTTTGTTCACGTAGCTGAGCCTCGAGGACGTCCGCAGTGTGGCCGACAGCTCGCATTCTCTCGAGTCGAGTTTCCATTCGTGCGAGCCAGACTTCTACCTCGTTTCTCTTCGCCTCGTATCGTTGACTATCGCCGAGCATTGCATCCAACTGTGTCTTCCGCTGCATCACTTTCGAATTCGTCTCATCCCAATGCTCTCGTAGCTTCGTGACTGCAACGATAAATAAATACCACACCGTTAGAGTCTCAGATTCTTGTGTGAACCGTAGCATTATCAAATATTGTTACTTAATTACAATTATTTAATACCAATTATCAAATATTGTTATTTTCTTAATCGTTGTAACTGTAACAATTAATATCTTATATCTTCTAACACTTTATACATATAGTGATAGTTGGTTATTACTTGGAAAATAAATGATTTTCCAAACACTCTAGTATTTTCTTTAAGCAAAAGTTTTCCAATCTTTGAGAAAAATTGCTCCTCTCGCTCGAGAGAATTGCTCACGGGGAATCAGGTTCAGGAAACGGGTTACCGGAATCGGAAGACTGGAATAAGGTCGAGCATTGCATTTCTTGAGTGCATTCCTTCGAAGCCTGAGGACGAGGAACTATAGATAGTAGAACTGCAGTGACCTAGGTACTTATTGCAAGATTAAAGAACCTGTTAACCCAGCTAGAGTTCCAATTTTTTTTCTCTCAAAAATAGTACTGCGTTATTAGTGAATCATAGTGTCAACTGTAAAAAAAATTTCTCCGTTAGAAAGCCTGTTGAAATAGCCCATAAACCAAATTGACTTTACTGTATACCAATCGATAGAGCCTCCCTCAGAAATCCCCTATACCAGCTATTAGTCGAATACCTCTACTATTGGGGTGGTTACGGGATAAAACTTGATTGAAGCATTTGAATTTATTTCTCCGGATTTGTTCAACAGAGAATCATGAACAATATTTTGCATATTGTACCCCGTGAGCTGTAAATTTCCGATTATTTTCACAATTTTTCATTGAAAAGCTGAAATAAAAGGAATGGAAACAATTTGCGAATATTAATTCTGCATTGAAATGATAAAAGTGCCATATTTATATTTTTACAGGTTTTTGTGTCTTACAATTAGTATGAGTATTGCTAGATCATTTTGCGAGATTTTCTCACAAAACGATCCCAAAATGATCCCCAAATGGTGTTGAATCACCCACAATAGCAGGGCTATCAAATTAATATTTTGGTATAGAGGATTTCTTTCGACTTCGATTTTGGGGGAAATTTAACATGCTCATTCGCCTATGCCCTTTGTTCAGCTTTGTGTGCACCCGTATTGGCAATTCATTAGCAGTTCATCCCTCATCGTTACTATGGCCGCGAATTAAATAATCATCATAGCTGGCACGATAAAGCGCTGAGGTATTTTAATTGATCGATACGTAAAACAATTCATCGTAGCGACATATTTAAAATTCGATATGAAAACTAAACTAATTACTAATTACTTTAAAGTAAGCTTAAAAATTGACTGATTCTGCTTTAAAAATCACCGTTAGTCTTTTCCACACGAAAAAAAATCCAATCGTTGAATCATTGTTCGATTAATCGCATTTGACTAGTTTCTGTCGTGTTGCTGACGATTTCAGTGAAATATGTATAAAGTCTGCATTGCGAGCTTGACCAGTAGGTTAATCGAACAAAGGAAATGACTCTTGTTACCAAAAAGCACCTCGAGTCAGAGAGAGCACACTGAAATTCGCACCACTCGTGATGTACCCCACCTGGAAAGCTTCCAAAGCTTCCCGAAGCACAAGACCGACAGAGAGAGAAAGAAAGATGAGAGAGAGAGAGAGTGTGTGCACTCACTGCACAGCACTGGCAGAGTTTCAACATCCGCAGTAACAAAATTCAATCCTCGTGGACAGCAGGTTACTGTATTTTTAAAAATGCAGACTCTGCGCGCAACGCCAGCGAAGCGTGAGCTCTCGAGCAGCAATAAAACAGGAAAGAGATCATCTGCCCGAACTGTTAGTGCGTTACACAACACTACCTCAATAGCCGGTATATCAAGGAACCAAAAATTCAGCATTCATCAAAAACTGTACAATTAATTGCTCATACGTGGCGTATAACTTTCATAGTTATTCGGCTGAGAGAAAACTATGTTCGAAATTCGTAGAACTCGATTGGTAAAAAATTCAGTATATACGTAACCCAGGAGTTAGTTATTCCTACGGTGAATCTCGATATTCAAGGGATAAAGAAGAAGAAGATAAACACTTCATTCCCTAACGACTACGAAGCTATAGTTGTAATCGTATCTCTTAAAAGCAAGATTCATCCAAGGCACAATGAACCCAGTTTCCCTCGAATTTATCGTGTAAGTCTACTGCCACGAGTGCACAGAAGATTGAACATTAAATCTATTCACGAGACTGAGAAGATTGATGCAATCCTCTTGATGCAATCCGACAAACCGCGTGCACTGTCTAGGGTCTAGGGAATCCCTACCAAGGTAATCAAACACCGGGAAACAGTAGAGACACTGTAATGGAAATCGTGTTAAGCGTCGTTTAAGCGATGCCGATTTTTCCACTCGACAACCTTAATCCAATAGCAATACCAATGTTAATTATACCGAACGGGACTCTTTAGCTAACAAAGTTTCCCTTGAGCGTCCATGTAATATCAAATCACCTAGTGCAACTTTGTCAAAGTTAAAGTCCCCTGGGCGATGAATTGCTGACGTGTCGAGCAAAAGCAACTTTGTGTTCGCGACCGCAAATTACGGTAAACCACTACCATCGAGTCTCGATTCACGAATGTATGTAGATTCTCCTAAATTTGAGTATAGAGGAAAAATAGCTGAGATCCAAACCGGTGGAAAGGAGTAAGAGTTATGTAGCGGTGTTGGTGGCGAATCTGATATAATCCGACAAGCCACGCATGGCAAAGCTAAAGTTGCAGAGTCGAAAAGGAGAGAGGGGTAGGAACAGCTCGTGCACTCGTACCCTGGTAGCGGAAGGTAAGTGGCTTGATCTATCACCCCCCGCTTCCAAAGGCACCCCGACGAAAGACGAGGAGACGAGGAGACGACGAGGACGCGCTGTCTGGCAGTGGGTTCTCTCAATGACTTATTACGAGAGCAGTTCACCCTCATCGACCTCGCAGTACACACCTCGGACCCCGTGTACTTATACAAGTGTGCCACTCTCCTGCACCAACCTCGGCTTCTCCGCTATTAAAGACGGCACGTACGTCGCCCAGCCACCCCGTAATTCCATCTAGCCCCCCCTTATGTATAAATGCTGGTCACCAATACGTTTTTACCCCTTAGAAAACGACTCTCACGACCGTTGCGTTGGAAGAGGAAATTGGGTGATGGAATAAATTAATTTTAGTTCTTCGGTCGTTATTCGACTCTGCTTTTCAAAATGTATTAAAAATTGAAAATGGAAAAGTGAAAAAGGGGGTGTAATGTTTCTCATTTGAATGGTGGACATTTGTACAAAATATACAATACTATAATATTTCATTGTATATTTGTATATTTTTGTATATTTTCCAATATGTAAATCTAATTTATTTATTATTATTAAGTATTTGATTATTAAGTTACTATTATTATTATTATTAAGTATTTTATTATTTGGACTGTACGTGGGTTTAGATAGTTTCTGTATTCTAGGAATTCTAAGGCGATAATAGTCGCGCTAAAATATTATTAATGCATATTTCATTATGCTTGTATCTCTGTTTTTCGAATTCTTCAGCTTCGACCTGGACAACTCTGCAGACGTCGGCGAACATTGATGGAAAATGCGAAGGAACCGGTAACTGCTCTTGGGAAAGTAGTTGAGGGTAGCTCAGCGGAAGACTTCCCAGCGAGGAGTATTTGAGGAAAGTTCAATAATGAATGTACACTTTTCAAAGATTTCAGGATTCGCAAGAGCGGCTGCACTGCAAGATGCATGAAGACTTTAAGACGTTTCCTACAAAAAGAAGTCGACCGCAGTCGTTGTGAGGCTTACAGTGATGTGTTTTCTTCTAAAAACTCTGTGGGCGACGTTGTAAAACTAAGAATATCGAAAAAAATATAAATACAAGGATATAGGCGAATAAAAATGACAAGATTGTCGTTAAATTGAATTGAGTTTGATGTAGTCCAAGGGCTTTGAAAGAAACCCTCTATAGAAAATATTAATCCGATATCCTTACTATCAGAGTGGTTAAAGGGTGAAATAAGATTGGTGATTTTCCATATATTTCTTCGGATCTGGTCAAAAGAAAATGACGAAAAAATCAAGCTTATTGTATCGCATGAGGCACATGTATTTGCAATTTTTCAGATTTTTTAATTCCAACATTGTAGAATAAAAAAACTACTTTATAAATATTAATGTTACATTAAAATTATAAACGTACCACATTTGTATTCTTACAAGGTTTCTTTCTTGATATGACTATTCTTAAACAATTTCTTTAGATTTTTTGATGCAATCCATAGAAATGATAAAGTAGTCATTGAGTGAGCTTGCAGTATCTAAATAAAATCGATAATAATATAATGGACTAATATTGCAATTAATTTCTCCGTTTGCGAAATTGCAGTATTTCCCAAAGAATAAAAAATAAATAAACGAATTCGCGGAATACGTATATGCGAATACTTCACATGCAGCGTGGTCGGTTCCGAGTTCGAAGAACTCGAATCACCAGGACCTCCCAGTCGCCAATCACCGAACCCGGAAATCACGGCCGTAAAAAAGGGAACTACACAAGTATAATTTTAGTACGCTTGGGTAAAAGTTGGTCCCATAGGTGGCCTCTAATAAACGGGCCCGGTGGAAAAATCAAGCCAGCAGTAACTGTCGCCGTAAAAATTTCACTGTCGCTCATTTCGACTCGCGACTCGGTTTCGCGCAGCATGCACAGCCTCTATGCATGTATAAAACATCAGAGCGCATAAAACAAACTAAGCCGAAGAGCCTGCGGCCAAATACGAAAGCGTGCGAGTCGGCCAAAATATATGCAAAAAGGTAAGCCGTGGCTGAGTTACTGGTGCACCTGAGTCTTCTAACGGATAGAAAGCCGCAGGCATACCGAGAAGTATAGAACCCTCGATCGAATGGCAACCCGAGGCAATACGTATTCTCTCGATCCACCTGTATTTCCTTCTCAACCTCTCTCTTATCCATCTGACAATCGTATATTCGCCTGAGAGTCACACGACTCGTTCCCAAAACCCCATAAACCAACTTTTCACTATGGCGAACCAATCGACTTCATCGATTTTCTGATGATTCTCCCTAAAAACTTGGATTCAAGAATATAGAAATATGGAAATACAGGACTGGTGCCTCGGTGCGTAAAGCTTCTCGTACATGATGAAGTTACGATATCACACGGAGTATTCACGCATACGCAAAAGTCGATCTATTTTCAGGTCTCAATTTGCTTGGTGCAGGCGACTGGAAAGTGTGCACTGTGAACGATGC
Source organism: Trypoxylon attenuatum (assembly GCA_963989405.1). NCBI lineage: Eukaryota > Metazoa > Arthropoda > Insecta > Hymenoptera > Crabronidae > Trypoxylon > Trypoxylon attenuatum. The sequence continues at coordinate 3,174,458 of OZ022496.1, read as the reverse complement.
GTTTAAATAATTGATATTGATGCAATCTGATAAATTTGATTCGATTCGGATATAAAATGACTCTGAGGAAAACCAATATACACTATATACAATATACACTGTATACACTGTATATTGTACTATCATCCTCGTCAACTAAAATTATTGTAATTGTACGGACGAGAAATTCAATGTATTACTGGTCGCAAAAAATAACAAATTATTGGAACCTTTTTTCTCGGAGAGAAAGATTACGTGTCTATTTTGCATTGTTAAAATGGTTATTCATAAAGTATTGTGTCTTGTTCGGTTGTGCTATCGTTATTGGAACACCGTGTATAGTATGGATGAAATATAGGAGGTATGGTCGACTAGTACATCGTGGCAGGGTCGAAGATAAGGGAAGAGACGGTCGATATTCCGTGGCATCCTCCGCAGCATGGGGTGTAAGACACGAACCGCATAGCTCGGGGCTAACTCCCCTCGCGTGTACCTTACTACCGGGATGCCTAATGCACCTCTATTAAATTCAGATGGATCGTCTAATACATTCAAATTGGCGCCCTCTTGGCCTCTGCCAATTGAGCAGCAGGCCATTTTCAACCGTGCTGGAAAATACCAGGAAAATCAGCTACCCCTCAATAAACGGAAGCTCCGTACAATATTAATTGACGATTATTCACCTGTTTAATTGAGGATCTTAAACGAATACTAAAACCTACAATTCTATTTACGCTCATTATTAATATATCTTCGTTTACTTTGAAATCTTCGAAATTTAACAACTGTTCATATATGAATGTCATTTTCCACCTTCGCGCGGGAAAACTTTCTCGTTACGCAAGAATGGCATTCCAAAAGTTTCGCATTAAAACTTTAATGAAGATTCTTGCGATTAGCATAAAATACAATTCGAAGTTGTTTCGAGAGACGAGTGAAGATTAGTTCTGAATCAGAAATGAATAATCTTCCAACTATGTTCTCGAGAAGCATTTTTAAAACTGATTTCGCGAAATTAATTCTGGGACGTATGTCAATAACGATAAATATTGAGTCGTGAGAGAGACCGGTAAAATGTATTGGGAGAAAAGAAGAGATAGGGGATCACGGACCGCGCGCTACGTATCGTGTGAGCGTGATATCAAAGTGGATCTGTCAGGCCCGGATATACACACGTATGTATGCGAAGAGCGAATCGTAATGCGGATAACTGTCGTAGCAGGGGCCGTTTCGAATAACGCTCAACTCGAGCGAAACTTCGTTAGCACGACTTCTCCAAAGATTTCTGCGGAGTCCTAGCAAGTGGATTATGTTCGAACTGTGAGACAAAGTTAGCCAGGAATTTGTGCGCTTTTGTTGTCCTTTCGAGTAGTTTAAAGTCACCGGTATCTCGATGTCAAGACAAATAAAAGGTAAACCACATCTGTGATACGTGAAACGAATACAATAATATGTGAACGAAACTTTTTTATCTGGCTACTGATGTGCCTCCTCAAAATTTAAAAAAGGTAAAAGTCGCCGAATACCGCCAGTGACGAATTGTTAAAGTATGAAAGCCTGGCATGATCCGTCGGGGAATCAAGAAGCTCGAAAACTTTCGTTGTTAAAATTCTAACACATTCCGAATAGGCTTTCGCTTCTCGTTGCTCGCAAACTTTTCTACTTTCCAGCCGAAGAGAAATTTCAATTAAACTCCAAAAGCAGCGTCATCAACCTTGCACAACGAAGTGTCAACGGAGCTTGCTCTCAGTTAACGAAATCCATCTACGATGGTCGGCTCTTTAAATAAAAAAAAATCCTCGTAAAATCTCGCGGTCCAATTATAAAGCAATTCGGGCTGCAAAAATGGAAAATAAAAATTTTCCAGGGAAATTAATAGGAAGCTAGAATAATTCGTATAATCGACGGATGGATAGAACCACGAGAGAATAGTCGCAAAACCGATGCAATTGGAAATTGCAGATGAACGAAGTTCTCAGCGTTTTTTATTTTTACCGGAACTCGTGCTTGGCAAGTAGCTACGTCGAAGATTCGCATGAGAGTAACGAGAGAAACAGAACTAGGAAAAGCGACGCAGTCTAATAGAATTAAGAGCGAGTGTTCTCTTGGGAAGAAGAGAATGAGAGAAGGGGGAGAGAGGCACACGAAAGTTTGCACCCTCCAAATAGAATTTCCGATAAAGTTTCGGAGTCCAGTTGACTGTCTCAGGTTCAACGGTAGACTCCTCTTCCATTACCAGCTGCCGGGTTTCTTTCGTTCAGTTGGTGGCTAGCAGCTGCTTTTCTGCGCATCGAAAAACATCTAGAACGAAAATCGCGGTTACGCGGAATGTGAAAGACAAAAGCACGAAGTGACAGTAAAAAGAGATAAACTCGAGGCGGTAACCAGTTTCTCGATGTACACGAATCAAGAATGAAACGATACATTTTCGAATGTACTCTTTTCCTCAAGATTTCGCGGAATTTCGCTCGCGGGCCGCTTTTATACATACAGGGTGAGTCAATGACCTTGCACCAAACTGAAACCACGTATTTTGGGGGTCAATAGAAGCCTAAAAGTCCCGGAACACAAAGTTGAAATCTCAACCCTTTCGGAATTACAGGGGGTTGAAATTTTAAGTTTTAAAAAATCATATCTTCCGACAGGATAATACTAGAGTCACGGGTCTTTTTCTAGAATGTGTGGGAGGGCCCGAGGTACCTGGAAAAAAATATAAACGACGTGAAAATTATTATTAAGCCACATTGTTATTGATTTTCTCTAAACGGGCAAATTTCACGTTCATAGAAGAACTACAAGAAAATCAATAATAATGTGGGTTAATAATAATTTTCACATCGTTCCTATTTTTTTCCAGGTACCCTGGGCCCTCCCACACATTCTAGAAAAAGACTCGTGACTCTAGTATTATCCTGTCGGAAGATATGATTTTTTAAAACTTAAAATTTCAACCCCCTGTAATTCCGAAAGGGTTGAGATTTCAACTTTGTGTTCCGGGACTTTTAGGCTTCTATTGACCCCCAAAATACGTGGTTTCAGTTTGGTGCAAGGTCACTGACTCACCCTGTATAACCTAGTCCGGAAACGCCTTCGTTGCCTTTTTTTCTGTTTCCAGTGTGCCGTTGCTGCCACTGCCACTGCCACAACCACCCCTAGAGACGGATAATAAAGAGACTAACGCTTGCGTTCTGCCCTCGCGCACAAAGCACCCTCGCCCGTCCCATTCGCAACTGCCTTCAACGGCCCTAAGGATCCATGCGGGACTAGCAAATGCTCTTTCTCCACTGCGATATTATGCGACCCGCAAAAATGGTAGACTGCAAGTGCGCGCCTATGTATTGTATTATACGTGTGAAATGTCGCGCGATAACCTGCGTTAACGATATCCTTGGTCCTTTAATTTTATCAAGATATTGTTAACGAGGTACCAAAATACTAACGATAAACAATTTCTATAAACAAAGGATTTACGAATTATAACACATATTACATTGCGTTATATTAATCGTATTCAAACTCGTTACCAAAATATACTATTTAAAAATGTACTAGTAGCATAGAAATTTATATTTTTCAATCTCCCATCCTATCTCGCGAAAATTGCACTTTTTAATATCTGGTAGAGTTTAGCTTATCGCTCGACGGAGTGTTGCTAACGGAATCGCGAAAATCTTCGAGACTCTCGTCAGGCAGTTTACCGTCTACCTTCTCTACGGCAACTCATCGCAACCCTCTCGAAGAACGTTCGCGTCGAAAAACTCGGTCGCAAGATTAATGGCATGTAAAGTCCGATCGCGGTAGAAGTTGGCGCGGGTTTGCCTGCTAACTTTAAACGGCTGAAACTTTTGCAATATTCCCTACAAAATTTCATTAAACGTGCATGCGAGGGATCGAGGGTGAGCGCTTGTTAAGGGTTCGCCTCATTATTATTGTGTGGAAGCGGGTGGTGGCTATTACAGGGACGCGCAAAGAAGGCCACTAAATAAACTGTGAGGACGGTGAATCAAAGTTGCAAGAATAACACGAGGGAAAAGGGTGAAAAGCATAGTAGGAACATATCGAGCGGGAAATCTAATTATCGAAGCAGACTAGAAACCGAGGTAAGAAATAAAAAAGAACACCATTGCTTTAATGTTTTTAATTTGCGCTTTAACGGCGCTACTGGTGCGATTTTCCTAAATGGCGCTAAATCTCTTTTACGCCGACAGTGGTGCACCTTTTTCTTTTTTAAATTAAACTTCCCAAGTACCACAGAGGACAGATATATAATTCGTCGACCACCACACTATTCCTTAACATCGGCCAGTAATTTCTGTGAATTTGTAAATTACACTTGATTACAATTACAAGGATCGCAAAAGAGGGTGAAAACTCTGGGAGAACGAATAACTCCAGGTCGAAAAGCCAAAGAAGTCACCAACGAAGGTCTGGAAATTTCTGTATACCAGCAGATGGGCGCAGCTGACCCAACGAAACGGAAATTCTGGAAACTCGGCGAAACTCGCATTTGTATTTGGTTTAAGCAGTAGTCTCTTGACGACTGGACCGAAAAACGGCTAGTCTCCGAGGAAAGTCTCCGCAATACAAATATACAGCCAATAGCTGCTCTCTGCCAATAGTAGAAGTGTACACAAGCAGTGAAGCTATATCTCCCAAATCCCTAGAATATAATAGAAACTACGAATTTCTTACGCGGACAAATCGTCTAATCAATATGATATATTAACCGCTGAACGGTTCCCGAATTATAGAACAGCTTCACTCTAACTTAAATTCAAGAAGCTCCACCTAATTCATGATACTCCTCCTAATAATTATTTTAAATGCAAAATTATTGCGAATTTATTCAATAAATCACATTGATCGAAAGAAGAAAATCTTCGCTTGGATAATGTTGTTCTCAAGCCAACTCTCGAAAAGAACCAAAATTCCAGTGAATAACACTTGGCTAGGCTTACGTTTAAGGAGCGATATAAGATGCCGTAAAATATTACGAGATATCATGCTGAGCTCGAGGTATTCATGAGCGCGATTACGCGAAATGATTACCGCGATATCGTCGAATGTTATTATCCGACAGTTCCGGAGTGAGCAGCTAGTATGAATTATTTATTCTGTCATTCTTACCAGCGGGAGCTCGTGGAACATTTTCCCCTATATCGATACCTTTATGATAATGCAGCGCATTTTTCGAGATACATTATTGCACTCCTGGAATTCCAGCTGCTTTTCCTTGAAACAATACCACCCGGATGATATATCGTCTGCACACTACTACCAGGAAACGATGCTCGTCATCGCGTGAGGGAAGAAACGCATAGAAGCAAGCGTGACGAGTTCTACGCGCAATAATTTTCGTTCAATTTCTTCCCATATTTGAAGCAACTTAAATACATACAGGGTGAGTCAGTGACCTTGCACCAAACTGAAACCACGTATTTTGGGGGTCAATAGAAGCCTAAAAGTCCCGGAACACAAAGTTGAAATCTCAACCCTTTCGGAATTACAGGGAGTTGAAATTTTAAGTTTTAAAAAATCATATCTTCCGACAGGATAATACTAGAGTCACGGGCCTTTTTCTAGAATGTGTGGGAGGGCCCAGGGTACCTGGAAAAAAATAGAAACAATGTGAAAATTATTATTAAGCCACATTATTATTGATTTTCTTGTAGTTCTTCTATGAACGTGAAATTTGCCCGTTTAGAGAAAATCAGTAATAATGTGGCTTAATAATAATTTTCACGTCGTTTATATTTTTTTCCAGGTACCTCGAGCCCTCCCACACATTCTAGAAAAAGACCCGTGACTCTAGTATTATCCTGTTGGAAGATATGATTTTTTAAAACTTAAAATTTCAACCCCCTGTAATTCCGAAAGGGTTGAGATTTCAACTTTGTGTTCCGGGACTTTTAGGCTTCTATTGACCCCCAAAATACGTGGTTTCAGTTTGGTGCAAGGTCATTGACTCACCCTGTATATCATTTTAAACCCCAAACATATTAATATTAAATAATGTAATTAGTATATTCCTATAGCATAATCCACCAATTTTCTATTGAAATAATTCCATTTTCCATATTGTCTTATCTTTCCCTCGTGTTTACGTTTTTTACGCGATTATCTACAGGAAATGAGTTGTACTGGTTGAAATAGGATGAAGTAAGAGAATAAAATAAAAAATAAATAGGAGAGGAAAATCTGTTCTAAGGTTGAGCTTTCGCGAAAATCAGAAGCGATTCACGAGCTGAGAGATGGAGTCTAGGAAACTTTTGGCCGGCTTTAATGCGATTAGATCCCGTAAGATAGACACCGGGTAAACCAGGATTCGTCTAGGTTCGCACAGGAATCGATAAATAATTCCACCTTTGAGGAGATTCCCTTTCAAGACTGCCACGAGATTCTTCCACGGGATCAAAGAAGCTCACGGAAAAACAGTCTGTGGAATTTTCACCTGAAGGAAGGTGTGCGCCATCGTACTGAAATTTCTAGAAATCCGAGGATAGTTTACGTGCATTAACAGGAGAAGAAGGACAAGTATTAACGAAGCAGTTTAATTGCAGCTTTTTGCTGCAAGACTCTTGCAGCAGCACTACCACCAGTTTTCTACCATCTTCCATGACAAGAGCTATTTACCAGCTGGCAGTACGTCTCCCCCGCGGCATAGCTCGTGAGAATTTCCCCGATGGCGAAAAATAAAGGAAGTGGCAAACTAATTAACACCCGCCAGTCCGGGATTCCACTTAAGCGGCGCACAAGACAAACGACTTTAGGATTGAGTTCGGCGGACAATTTTCTCTTCTTTCTCTCTCTCTCTCTCTCTCTCTCTCGCTCTTTCCGTGTCGCCCTGGAAAGACTCCCTTGGTGCCACTTCTGACACTCTGTCGCTCCTTAACTTATCCCCATTCCCTATACAAAGTGAAATGTGTGTAGTTTTATGAACTAATTCTACAAATTTTAATTGGACGCGAAACTTTAACGAAAAATTTTCCTCTGTAATTATCTTTTATCAAGAGTAAAGAATCTTGTGTAAATTCGTGTAAATATCTCTGTGTAAAGTTACATCTGTCATTGAAATTCACCACCGAAAGTCAAAAGAAACTCACTTATGACTCATCACTTGGGAACAGTAGAGCGATCTCTTTGCTGGAATAAATTCGCGACCAAACTTAATATTCGGACTCGTGACGTTTTAATACGAAAGTCCCACATATTTCGAGAATTCTATTGTAACCACTGCAGTTATTGTCCACGCAACAATAGTAACAACGAGCTCGCGTACAGCGGCTAGAAACGAGAATAATTCTTTGAAACGCAAGCCCCAGATCAAGCTAGATTGTGCATTGCACTCCTTTTGTTCCAGTCCAAAGACGGCCACGATAACTTCCGCATTGTTTCCCGCACAAATGTTCCCAAGCCTCAAAATTTCCCCAATAAATCCATGTGGGTGCGAGACTCCACACAGAGAAGCCAACCGACAAATCTTTATTCCGAAACTTTTGACCAGTTCCGTACGTGTTCCGGGTAAGTTTCATCGAGCTGAATTAGGCGGCAAGATTGCGCGCGATATATCAAGGGTGGATACAGGAAGCTCCGTTGTGCTTCTTCCCAATGTTCGTTTTTTTTTTACTCCTGGAACAGAATGGCCAGGCGCGATACGGCCATCGAGCAGCAAAATTGGGTGGCCCGCAAAATAACCGGCTACTACTGGCTCCGAGAGCCAGTAAAAAAGAAAAATAACGACTGAGGTCAAAGGGAAAAGATGAATAAAACAAAAAAAAGGAAAGAACGAATAGAGGAAATGGAAGAGAGTAGTGGTGGTAGCTAACTTTTTGCACGAAGTTCGCTTAAGCGGACTCGAGGTGACGGTGGGTGGATAGAAAGAGAGAGAAAACTATATTTCACGACTGCGTGCTCAGCTCGCAGATAATTTTCGCATGTCGAGCAGTGGTTCCGCGACCGGCACTTCGATACCTATTGCAATGCAGAGATTGCGCGCTCTACAGTTTGTCTTCTTTATTGCCTACGTCAACAGAACTCGCGCACATACATTGATCTAGCGTAGTATGCATCGAGCTACTAGCAGCGTGCACGCAATTTCCCGGGAAAATCTCACTGTAACGAGGTCTATGATACTTTCTCCATATCGCGTGCTTCTTTTTCTTCCATCGCCCTTCAATGAACCGAACCAACGGGACGTTTTAACCCTCTTTTCTTGGTTCTCACATTCTCTCTCGTTCGTCCGGCGCACAGTGGAGGAGCAAAATCGTTAATTAGTTTCACCGCGAGTATTTGGGCGAGAAGTGAAAATTCCGGTAAAAACGATCCTGGCCGTCTCGGACTGAGAGAAAAGGGTCGAAAGGGAAAGATAGAAGTTCGTTTGGGATAGTACATACTACCCCGCGTGTAGTTGAGTCATGAACCACTGCTACTGTGTTTGCACGTGGCAGCGCGATACTTTGGGAATCTCGGGATTCAGCCGGAAAAGCGGGAGGATTTCCGCGCGATAATATTTGTCAGGCAAACAGAAGCTCCGACGATACTTCGAAGGGAGATCGCAGGGTGCGCGCGACAAGGAACAGCAGTAACACGATCCCGCACGCTTCGCTGATACAATAAAGCGTAACGTAAAGACACGCCTTTGAAAACACGGTTAACAAGCAGTCTCCGAATATATTTTTCCGATTGTCTACGGGATATCTCCCACCAGTTTGACAAATCCAACACTTTCTCCAACCGGAAGCTCATTCTCAACGCAAATATCCCGTAAGAAGATTCGTAAACGATGCTCGTTCTAGCTACATTAAAACGAACGTGAATAAAAGGAACGCGAACAATAAATAGAGAGATAATTATATCGTAAAAAAGAAAGCGATATTTCGTAAAAGGAATCGTTCGATCATGTTATTTGAAATTCATAAAAAACCAGTGGGATCAAAAGTTTCAATAATGAGGCAAACAGGTCCGTGAGTGGAGGCGGCCAGCTTGAAACAGCGACAGAGCCCAGGACCTAAAGTGGATCACCATTTTAATTGGGTCTCTTCACCGCGACGAGGCAGTGTTCTTCGAAAGCACCGTTTAATCGGATACTTTCCATGCAAATCGATGCGATGTTAAGGAGCTTCTCAGTTCTCTTGCTCGATCTTGCATGCTCGACACGTGCAGAGCTTGATGTAGACAACCGTCAATCGAAGAAGAGTCCCGTCTCGATATCGAAGGACTCTGGAAGATCGAAAAGAACGAGACCGCGAACCACTTCACCATTTTCCCCCGCAGCTCCCTTTAGCGAGCGGCTAATTTATGAAATAAAAGAGAGGAAAAAATGCGGCCCACAACTAGAACGACGAAGCATGAAAATGGATCTGCGTCTTCTTCTCGAGAGAAAGAGAGACAGAGAAATGAAACGAAGCCCGGTCATACAAATGGATCCATTCCCTTTGCGGAAAACGGGAGGCTCGAGCGTTATAATCGGGCTGATATTTATGAAAGGCAAGAGGCTCGTTAGCCGCAGCAACGGTACTCCCAAAAAAAGAACAAAAACTCGTCCGTTAATGGGTCAAACTGGTAACGTAAAAGGGATCCACCGTGAGCGCAGTGCAGTGGTCCCGGTGCTCGAGATGACGTAGAGATTTTAATAAAGAGGAAGGCGTCATGATACCCCGGAATTTAATACAGTACACGGCTGTTTCTTACCGCATCTAGCCCATTAAGTTTTAACTGCTCAACTTTGCTTCCATGGCTCGAAAGTTGGTGTCCGTTGGTAGACAAGTTCTCTCTCTCTCTCTACCAAGGAAGGAAAAGGAAGGAAAAAAAAAGTTCTCGATCGTTCGAGTCGCCACGAGAAAAGCTCCTGCTGTTTCATCCCCCCTGGCTAAATGAGCCAAGTATCTCGCAGATGACTTCTATCTACGCGTTGGTACCATCGGTTCTCCCGTAATTTATCCCAACTTTCTACCCTCTTTTTTCCCTTAGACAGACGCCCCCGACGTGACGGGAAAGCGACATGGGACCACGTGTATCCGACGAATGGCATCTGACCCAACCCGCCTACCACCTTTTCCGGTGAATAACCTTTCGGAGAAGGTCGTAAGACTTTTCTTAACCCGAACTTAACTCCCGATGCACATTGGCATTAGTCTGGAAAGCAGAATTCCAGGTTCTGCAGGGTTCGAATACCGCGTTATGCCACGCAATGCCACAGTCACCGCGAGTGTACCACAGAGGGATGGATATTACCATAGTTTCACGGGCGACGCAATTACGTTGGCTGAAGGTGGAAAAAGCCCAACGTATTTTTCGAGCGTAATAGACTTTGCAGGTACGCAGGCCGCCTGGAACAAAGAGACCGTTCTCAAATGTCTCGGGCTGCGAGTCCGCAATTCCACGGCTCGGCAATGCTCCGCACTCGAAAAAAGAAGCCGGGCTTGGAAAAAGGGGAAACGAGTGAGCGAGAGAGAGAGAGAGAGGGTAAGTACACCAACGAGAAAACTTGGTGCAGATACAAATGATAATTAACGGTGAATCAAAGGGAAGCAAGACGAGCAGAAGGAAGATGCAGAGTCCACGATGGCGTTTTGTGGTAGCAGTGTTTGCCCTCTCGTTACTATGTCTGACACTGATAAACTCACTCCACTGGAAGCGAAGGAGCCAGCCAGCAAGCCAGAAAGCCAGTAAACCAACCAGTCAGAGGGTAGACTTGCCACTGAGGGATGGTTTTGCATGCGATCACGGCTGCTGCAAGCTTACGCGTTGCGAACTGCAAGTCGCGGACCCTTCGCGCGATTCTACGCACGGACACGCTCCACCCTTCGCAGCCGCCACCGCCCTTTCTCCATCATCCCCCTCTCTCTCTCTCTGGCCACCTTTCTTCGTTCCTTCCTTCCTTCCTTTCTTCCTTCAACCCCTTTCAACCGGCGCGTTTGTAAGCACAAATAGTTTTTGTGCGGCCTCACCGAACAGCAGAACGAATAACAATGCGCTCAATGTGATTCTCAAGTATAATTGTGCGTCACTGGTCCTTCCTACCCTACTCCGAGTACTTCCACTCGAGACCCGCGTGTCTTTCCGGTCGACACCTGCTCAAAACTGGTGCTCGCTTTAAGACGACGCTTGCCGGCGATACTTCAACGTTACTGGCTCCTAATTGAACAGACGGATTTATTTTGCGAGCGTGCGTCAAATTAATATGCTCCGCTTGCGAGGTGAGTCTAGCCACCTTCTCTCCACTGGAACGTTTCAGCCACGTTCAACTTCTTGGCTCATTTATCGCGGATTACTTTAATGCCACGATATTTTTCTATTACGCCCGCTGGAAAATTTCGCTCCGCCGACTATTTTCCCAGCGAAGCTGCCTCGTACCAGCTTAACGCAACACACTGGAATCCCGCGGGCGTTTTCTCGCGGTGGCTCCTACTGGAAGAAGAAATTGCCCGAGGGTTGCTAGTGGAACGGATATATTCCTCGCGGCGTACGCGAGCTCACCCCGCTACCGCGAGATCTTATTTAACGATTCAAAGGCGTCGAGCCCTGCGCGAAACAGGCCGAATATTTCAACGGAAATGGCAAGCTATTAAATTATACAGGGGAGGCAAAGTGTACTTAAAGTTTTGCGGATGCTAACAGACCAAACGGTATGTGGGTCTTCGTGCACTTGGGCGCGTGCGAGCACCCTGAGAAATTTCCTTTGACAGTAACGTTCTCCTCTGTATGTTGGTAATACGTATCCGGGACACGTTGCAAAGCCACAGCCAGATCAAAGGGCAACGGGAGGGGTCTAGGTGGTTTTCAAGGCTCCGTGAAAATCGTACGCGAATCGCTTGCCCGCCGCAGGCTCAGTCTAGGTCTTGTTCAATCGAGTGCGTTATACCAATCAACAACGGACCTTCCGAGTATATCTATTAAAATAAACAGACTTCTCTCAATTTCTCCCGAATTCAAGGAATTCCTGGATCCTGGTACCAAGGGATCTCTGGTATCCCAACAAGCACCTCCGTATTCGTTACCATCCTTAACATCCCTAACGGCAATTACAATAAATTCCAACTTTAGCTTAAACTGACAGACCTTCCCAACTCTGTGCTGAATTATTCGTAAAGGGCAAAGCTCGTGAACTGTAATAGTACTAATAGTAACCGAGGAATTGTCATTTGACGTTTAAACTAGCAGCTAGTAGTATGCGGTAGTAGTGTCCGGTGACGTCGAAAGATTCATGAGTGAAACGTACCCTGGTGGGGACTGTAGTCGGAACGTCTGCGAGCACGACTGTCCGGTGATCCCGATGAAGCGTCCGGCAATGGCGATCCAGGAACATCCGAGGATCCTCGCCTGGATGTCATACCAGGCGAGTGCTCAGAGTCCCTGCGATGCCGGACCACGTGGGGAGAATCCTGTGGAGTAGCGTGCCCGGAACTCATTGGAGTTCGCATTGGAGAACCGTGCGAGGAATACGGTGATCCAGGCGCAGACATCTTCTCCGTGCCTTTAATCCAACATATCCAATCTTTGACCCTTTGAATTCTCCTAAGCAAACCACGCAGACCAGTGGATGGCGGATTGGCTCGTCAAACGGATTCCTTGTGACCCAATTCGATGAACTCGCGAGGTGGATTTTGTGGATTTTGTGGATTTTTTCACTAGCGCGTAATAACAGATCGACAGGTATAGGAAGAAGAAAGGTGGGTATGGTGGTAGGTAGGTAGGTAGGCAAGCTTCCACGCCCGAGGTAAAAATGCAATTTCATTTCGCCGCGGAAACACGTGCGACCAGGCAGCTCTGACTTTTAGGATAATTGAAAGCGACCAAAAAGTACGCGCCGTCGAGTAAGCTTTGAAGTGATCCCGTTCGCTTGAGATTGGGGCCGACGTGTTTCAATTTTTCCTCATCTCCCTTCCTTCGACTATATCTCGCAACTCTCTATCTTACTCTTGCATCGGCTTTGTAAATAGTGCCACTGATGTGAGGGGGGCTCCAATGGTACAGGCTAACAATTCGAATACCAATATTCCCTCGTATCCGAGTTTCAACGAATAGATTCAACGAATAGATTCCACGAGATGTATGTATACAGGGTGAGTCAGTGACCTTGCACCAAACTGAAACCACGTATTTTGGGGGTCAATAGAAGCCTAAAAGTCCCGGAACACAAAGTTGAAATCTCAACCCTTTCGGAATTACAGGGGGTTGAAATTTTAAGTTTTAAAAAATCATATCTTCCGACAGGATAATACTAGAGTCACGGGTCATTTTCTAGAATGTGTGGGAGGGCCCAGGGTACCTGGAAAAAAATAGAAACGATGTGAAAATTATTATTAAGCCACATTATTATTGATTTTCTTGTAGTTCTTCTATGAACGTGAAATTTGCCCGTTTAGAGAAAATCAATAATAATGTGGCTTAATAATAATTTTCACGTCGTTTATATTTTTTTCCAGGTACCTCGGGCCCTCCCACACATTCTAGAAAAAGACCCGTGACTCTAGTATTATCCTGTCGGAAGATATGATTTTTTAAAACTTAAAATTTCAACCCCCTGTAATTCCGAAAGGGTTGAGATTTCAACTTTGTGTTCCGGGACTTTTAGGCTTCTATTGACCCCCAAAATACGTGGTTTCAGTTTGGTGCAAGGTCATTGACTCACCCTGTATATATTTGCTGACCTGAGCAGATTACCCGAATGTATCAATTTAAGGAAGCTCCCAGAGTACGTCAGCTCTTAATGTCACTGACACTTGATCCACTTTTTTAAGTATTACATAATAACCGAGATAAAAGAGAGCGATAACGCGTTAAAGTAGCATTTAAAGAAATTAATGCGATTCGTGTTCCGAATCAAGTGAAATCAAGTAAAGGCCGTTTAAGAGCAGGATGCTCACAGAGACGCTTTTCAAAAGCATGTTTCCAATCACGTGTGGCCGACAGACGCGCCGCCACGCATCCGACTGTCTTTTAATCACGAACGCGTCGAACACGTCATATCTCATCTATCAGCGCGGTTCAATTACTCGGTCCAACGATCAGCGGGGGGATCAATGAACGGCTGGCGGCGCCTGATTCTCCTACTACCATCAGCGTGAGAGAAAGAGCCGCGAGAATCGATACCGCTCGATAATTGATCGATATCACCCGAAATATTTCGAACCGATAGGGGGCCACCGAATGCAAATATATTTCACGCGTCCATGCCACCGCAATCGGCCCAGAAAACTATGATAAATCGAGCCACTTTTCTGCCTCGCCCTCGCCAAACGTCTCTACTATCCCAAGCTCGTTTTGCAATCGGAATTCAACCGCGCTGGCCCATTTTTCCATGAATATTTACAGCGACCGCGAAGCGTGCTCTCCGGAAGAACAATACCGCGAGAGGCTCAAATAAAATTGAAAATATTGCGGAAGGGGAGGAACAGTTAAGTTTAATGAAAATTATCTGCATAAGCAGAAGTTTGCTTTTTGGAAGATAGATAGTAAGGAGGATCGGAAAAAAGGATATCCACTGGTCTGTTATATCCGACTTAGGGTCGCGTTCGACTCTGGTACCTGGATGAGCAGGTTGCGGATGATGCGAGATTCCGGATGGAAGATGCGCGGGTGGAGGGTGCACGAGACCAGCGGGTCCGAGAGGGTTGACAAATCCATGGATCGGATTCCCATGCACAGGATTTCCGTGCATCGCGCGCGCTGGTACCATTCCTGGTAGAGGTATCCCTCGTGGCAGCACCTCGTGGGACGAAGACGAGGAAACTGGCACGTTCGGTGGGCCCGTCTGACCCGGAACTGGGCTACCACCGTGCACGGAACCTCTTCGATGCTGAGACATTGTTTCAATTCGACTATACGACGGATCGAGCACTTTCCAAAATCCTTATTGGTTTCTCAAACTTCTCTCGGATTTTTGCTTTTCCACAGCGAGTTCCAGCCAGAATTTGCTCATTGGAAAAAACGTAGCGAGAGCGTGTGATGCTGATTGGGAAATTTGATTGGCCCTTGAAATTGAATTTTTGTTTGCGCCACTATAGAACGCTCGGTGGTTCTTTTCGCTCGTGGAATTAAAAATACACTGGTACGTGATCCAAAGAGGATATTCTACTATCGAAGAGCGATATGTACTTTCATGATTGGCACCCTTTTTTTTTACACCCTGGGTGTGATATGTTTCTTACGATTGGTCTTATGTTAAAGCGAGGTGATTTTTTGCGTAGAGGAACAAAGAGAATTCCTACTGAATTAAAGTAGCTCTCGAGTAGAGTTCAGTCGGATAAGAAATGTGCAGTGCTCTTGGTCCGCTTGCCAGGACGATTAACGACACGTCCCAGAGGTAGGACGTCGAAAAGTACGAAACGAGCTTCCTGTATCACGATTATCGTACATCCTCTTTCCTGAGAATAATTAACACTGTTCAGAGGGCTAAGGGTGATGGTCCCAGGGTGCGATGCGAATTTCGCACAGAGTTCACTGCCGACTGAGATTTATCGCTTGGCATTTACTCACGCGAAGAGTTAGACTCGCGGCATTTGCCAAAGCAGCCTCCAAATTCCGTGAGTGGTAATTCCTGGAGATATTTCTTGGCTGCTGCCAGGTCTGCTGCTCTTCGCGAGCATGTCCCACAACGCTTTATCGAGGAGGTATTGGCAATGAATCACGATTGTCCCTGTCCAACGCGCCAACTTGCCTTTATCTTTCGACTTCAGCGATCCTGCTCTCTTTCTCTTTTTCTCTCCTTCTCTCTTCCTCTTGCCTTCAATTGCCTTCGAGCGTGAATCACGACTGACCACGTGAGATAATGCTCTCCATACTTTTTTCTGATAAGTGCTGCAGCCAAACGATACCGATGGAGCGATTCTTACCGCATCCCTTCTCGTGACTCGATCACGCTCGAAGAAGGAACTGTTAGTCCGTTACAGAACTGTTGGCTGAGACACAAAACTCCAGGGCAACACGTGACGAGGATACGACGCGAAGAATTTCTTTCTTGCAGCGAGAACAGTTAAGAGGACACTTTACGGAACTGTCGCCCTCGCTCGTAACGTTAACGATTAACGAGAGCTACCCTCGTGGTAAAGATACAGAAGCACGTGTACGTTTCTTTCTTCTGCATACTATTCTATAGATTGTCCAGAGTCGTTGCACCAATCCGGGTAATCTCTCAGCTTCCTTACTAACCGTGAAATCAGTTCGGACTTTATCAGCCTGGGAAACTTGGTTATCACTGACACTTTGAGAGGGTGTTTGTCCCTTGAGTTTTCACGGCGTGATGTACGACAGTCAATTAGTGGTACAACGAGAACTTTCTGGCTCCTAAGCTCTCTCTCTCTCCCGGTAACTTGCGACCTTGCTACTTTCGACTTGTTGATTTAAGACACTTGTTGGTTTTAGGCTGTTATCGTGGTCACTCTCGTTGGTAGTGGTCCCAGTCTTATTCAAAGTAGATTCACTTCCGTCCGGTTGTCACTCGAACGTTGAGAAGATGGGGAATTGTGCGAATGATGGTACACACCAGAGCCGAAAAAATATGGAAAATCGATAATGATACCCCGTTGGAAAAACCTTCGGAATAACCACGGCCAATCCTGTTCTTCTTCGACACGCGTGATCGGAATACCGCACACGCAACCCGTTGTACAACCCCTCCTTCACCCTCCGGCACGCGTACGCACGTCGAACCGGAAGCTGCGCGACCCAAGTCTCACAGAGCCGCGTGAATCGGCGGCAGAAAAAATGAACGGCTCGTGTGATCCGGTATTATCCACAGGTGGAAACACTACTTCAACACGAGGCACGAGCCACACACTTCCAATCCACGTGCCAAGAAGGGTGTGATTAAGCGAAAGAGAGAGAGAGAGGGAGAGAGAAGGAGAAAGAGAAAGTGAAAGAGGGTGAAAGAGTGAAAAAGAGTAAAAAAAAAATGATCACTCTCTTCCTCGATAAAGCACTCGGAACCTCATCCAAATATACTTCCGTAAAACACTTGTAAACTGTCAAAAAACGAGTCACTCTTGTGGAGATTCCGAGAACGCTGTAAAAACGTAGTTATAAATTGTAACTGGTGTAAAAGAGAGTCTGCAGTAAGAGGAGTGTAAGTTTCTTAGTAGAGGCAGACTACGGTGCGGTCGGGAGTTCGCGAGCACGTTTTCGTATCGAGGGTTGGTTGCGGTGGCGTCGCGACGCCGGCAACGGCGGCAGCGTCGTCGGGGTGAATCGTCCGTGTACGACAGGGAGCGGCCGCGCGAACACTGGAACCGAGCCATGCCTCCTCCACTGCCGGCAACACTGCCGCCTACCGCCATCCCCGGCATCAGCGCGCCGTCAGCCACCCCCCTGCGCTACCGCCCCCGACGCCTACTACACTATACCTACCACCACCTTTCTCCTTTCTCTACTACGCCATCAACGTGCTGCCGGTAGTACGTATACTACTGTACGAATACTCTACCAACACTAGCAAACCTCACCAACCCACTGAATTTTCTACCCTTCGACCACTATCCCTCGCTACCACTACGAACCTAACGTTCTCTCTTTCCAACGAACAAGCATACTGGACTCTATCTTTCTCTCTCGCCGCCGGTTTTCTCGTCTAGGCAGAGCAACTTCGCGTCTGCCACACCGAACACCCCCTCGACTACCGGTGCGCGCCAGGTAGATACTGACGACGCTACTACCATCCGCGCACCACCCCCACTCTCTTTCTCTCACTCTCTCTCTCTCTCCGTTCCTTCTCAACCGCTTTCTTTCTTCTACTCGTAACTCATCTCTCTTCTCTTTCTCATTTTCTTCCGCGCCCTGCACCTTCGAACTCTACCAACCCTCTCTCCCAATACAACCCGTCTGCCAGCTGCATCTCTCTTGCGTTTTGACTCTCGTTTTACCAACACTCGGGACTACTACCACTGTGTACTGTTACTACTACGGTTAGTGTAATACTACTACCGAAGGCCGTTTGCCCTCCTCGTTCTCCACGGTATCTCCAGCATCACCTTCGACGACTCTCATTCCTACTAGCACACGAGCACGCAAACTGACACGATCGTTCGTGTGTAAGCGGCGAGTCGCTTGACGCGCCGCACTGGTACTTGGACCAAACAGCAGCACCACGGTGCCACCGACACCGGCAGTTGCGGCTCGTGGTACACAAGCGCGTTAGGCGTGCGTAATTACTCGTCGCGGAGCCGGCGTCGTGGTCGTATCGCGACGATAGTGGTTCCTATGTTAATGAACGCAGGGCCGCGCGGTTTATCGGTTCGCCCTCTCTTTCCGTGACGCGCAGGTCGATGGACTTTATAAGTCGGCGCGCAGTAGCGCAGCTCGTCTACACTCTACCAACTTCGTCGCGCGCCAACGAGCGAGTAAGCGACGATCGGATGAACGTGTTGATTGGGGATCGCTGAATGGAACGAACCCGCCCTGGAGATTACGGCTCTTTCCAGACTGTAGGAGACGACGGGATGTTTGCCCAAGAACAGTTTGTACGTACCAACGATTTACCAACGCCAGCCAACCAACCAACCACCCTCCAACCATCGTCTGCAGCTTCCGCGAGAGTGAATATTGTTTATGAAGAGTAGTATCGGCTGAGAATGTCGCGCGCGCGGCTTGACGCTCGGTTTCCCAACCGACTATCGCTGTCGGTTATCATTTTAATACCGAGTAAATCGCAGGATCGCGTGTCCGATGGTGCTCTTGGGGTTAATGAGCCGCTCGGGAGAAGGCTGACGCCTGGCAAGGGACCATAAGGTCCCCAACTCACTGTGGTAAACCACCCAAAGCCGAAATATCCTTCCGGCCGCGAACGGAACTCCGATCGATCCTTGCACCTCGCGAAAATCTGACGAAAGTCACGCGAGCGTTCAACTCTGCCGATCTGCATGTCCGGAAGCGTGATAAGCACGGAATTGTGGAAAAAGAGACTAGGGGGGGGGGAGAGAAAGAGAATGGGACTACAACCAATATTTTCGAGAATCCGTAATATCACCGGGTATTGAATGCACAAAATATCCCGAATTAAATCCACGACTATCAGAATGAAAATATCGCGATACTGGCGTTTATCTTCTCGCCGGGACAGTTCGTGCGAATGCAATTCCCGCCCGAAATCTCGACGAAATCACGCAGTCGCGTGGAATAACGATGGTCGATAATTCGCGGATCGATTCTTTTTCGCGGCCAGGTGCTGGTAGGAAGCAGGAGGAGGGGTTCGTCCACCGATAACAACTTTCGCGCGAATCCTACAATTATCGGTGTTACGCAAAATCGAAAAACAGATCCGACGAATATTATATCCCTGGCAACATCCAGCGACCTTTCATCCTCGACATTTCACCGGGTGCTTTCGGCGCTTCGACGAAAACGCTATAACAAGTACCACCACCGGCGAAGTGGTGCTTTCGCGTTTACCAGAAATTCATTAAATTAATTGACAAAGCGACGCGACGCAGCTCGCTCTTGCGGCGCAAGTTCGACGGTGTTCACTTTGAAAGCCAAATCCAAAGCGAACGGTGCTTGCACGAACTCTGCCCAATGCGCGCGAACACTCGAATAATGAACGTAACGATAAACGACTTGTCCTCCGCGATCAGCGGCTTTAATTTAATTAACACGTTAATTGCCAACGTGGTCACCGGTAATCAGTATCCACAGCTGATATCCAATTCCAAAACTCTTACGATCTTCGAGTAATAACAGTTTCAAATTAATTCGAATTCCGCGATATTGCGCTGTTACAATATCGAATAATCGAAGAGAGAACGAGCGGACGAGTGGGAGCTGCTTCGGACAGATCAAAAGCGAAGCCCGGTATTCTCGTGAAATAAAACAAGAGATAACCCCCAAAACGAAGAAAGCCGTGGAAGAAAAAAAACGTATAACGAGTGACCAGGTCGAAAAAGCAGATGGTAGATGGAAGCGTACGGGCAGAAATCGATTGAGCTTAACGCGGTTATCAGGCGCTCTTGGGAAAAGCAACATTTTCGGGGTGTCAGTCAGGATTCCGGATGCACGGTGGAGAAGACTCCGGTCCTCACCCTCCAAAGGGCTGGGTGATCGGGGCGGAAGGCCGCTATCAGATCGATTCGATCTCAGGGACAGTCGTAAAAGAGCGCTGGTAAAAAGAAGTTGGCTGGCATTCGTTTCCGTAATGTCCTTTTGTCTGTGGATCGGCGTGGAGAGGTAAAAGAAGAAGAGGAGAGAAACTCTATCTTTCCAACTGACGCCCCTTATAGTCCTTTCTCTACGATGATTACAGTCGCATATGTATACGATATTCAATCTGGATTCCTAGTTATCGATATTTAAAAAGTTACCATTCAAAATTTTGCATTAATACTCTAATTAACTTGTGTATTGTATTACTCTTTATGTTGTAAATCTGTGGGATATTAATCTTTCTGAAAAATAGTCTGCTGTTTATTAATAATGAAATCCGAAGGAAGTGATTCTAATGAGAGTGAAATTTCGATATGCTAACGAGACCTTAGTGAATAAGGCCCCACTCGGTGGGTTCTGTATTACCAACTATGCCCGGAAGCGGCGAATCTTCCACAAAGAAGCCAGCTAAGTACTTTAAAGAGAGCCTTGTCCATTTACATCTCCCAATTACGCGGCTTGAATGCAAACATCAAGCGAATTGAATCTCCGATAACTAGTATTTGATTACTGAACTCAAGAGTCTCGAGGAAGGAAACTCTCGTAGAGTTTATGATTTTCAACGATGGACACGCTCCGGAAGCATACGCTTTTATTACACGCTACCAAGATAATTTATCTCTGCACGGAGTTGGCTGCAGGAGTCTCGAGGAAAGAAGGGTTGTGAAATTGATGCAAAATTCGATCGTACAGGCTGCCCTCTATGCTGGGTTACTGTAGATATACGAGAAGGCAATATTTTAAGATCTCCAAGCGTAATAATACTATCGTGTCTCGCAGAGCGTTGCAGCTGCTGCGACGAGTAACCATAAAAATTCACCGAATACGAAATCACTATAGTCTCCGTTATGCGGGAGAAGTTAACCGGCTTTTCTATATCTAATCTAGCTTTATCTCGGCCTTTCGAATTCGGAAGCAAACCTTGTTTCGCGAAACGACTTGACCCTAAATCGTAGCCGTTTGCGATGCGATAAGATGCTAAAGATCCTTCCGAAATCAAACTATCTTTATCGAAGGATACGTCATGGAACAATAGGAAAAATCAGAGTCAGCAAAGTTCGCGAGATGCTAAAAAACAAGCACATTCAAACTTGGTTCATAATCGCTAAAACGAGCGCTTCTGTACGCATATTTCTGCGGATTCAGCAGGAATTTGATAAGAGAGAAGAGCCGCTCTGCACGGCATCGGAGATTCCAGGGCACATGCCAGTGGCTCATTTGTCCAGAAGAAAATCGTTAGCATTATCGGAATTTTGAGGAAGCTTTCGCGAGGTACCTGCAGCGGATACTCGAACGAACGAGAGTGCTCGATTGAACGTCAAATATATAATAATAATAATAATCGAACGATAACGTGTTTGTTCATAGGTGTGTGCAAATAGATCTAATCAAATTGGGAACATGGCCTGACTCTCCCGCGAGAACAAACCAGTAGCCAATAGGGTGGTGTGGTTGATAATATTTGCGCGACGAGGGTGGCTCCAATCGAGGCTCTTGAAATTTTTAAGCGCGACACGTTTACCTAGTTACCGAGCTTAATAGAATACGTAAGCGAACGCGATTAATTCGCCATGGAAGTTCGGCTCCGGGGTCGAGTCGAACGAAGTGTTCGCGAGAGAAAAAAACGAGACGAGGGTGTGCGATAAAGGGGTGAATCGAGCTTCTCCTTTCATCGAGAGGCACGGCTGGTCAGTGGACGGATATGATGTTCCTGCGTTGTAAATTCATCCCTATAAATCTCACTCAAGAGTAGCTTGTATTATTCTAATCCCAGAGTAAATTTGTCAAAGAGCCCTGGGAAGTTGACCGTGATAATAAAACAGCTGGTGAACAAGAAAAGTAAAAACGATTCTTTCTGAAAATCCACATTTTTCCATATTGTAATTCTTATTAATATTAGCTATTATCCTATCCCCGCAATCGAATTGGACAACTAATATTCGTAATGCGATATTGCAAAAATACTGGAGCCGCGTACTGTGTTAAATATCCACGATCTCTACATTTTTTCGGAATCATCTTTCTGGCTAAATATACAACAATATCACCATTGAGAAGTAATCGTTCAACACCACCGTATAGGAGTGATACTGAACAATAGAATATAATTGGAATTTCCATGATTTTCATATTACCCGCGATTCCGGCGAAACTGCAGTTTACAACGTATCCTGTCAATGACGGTATTGTTTATGCTCACTAATAGACCAGGCGTGAGGGTAATTACAAAATATAACACTGCTGACATACGTTTGCGCGGGACTTTCACGAGCCGTGTCGCACGAACGAGGGTAAAACGAAGAGAAAAACAGATATGAGGTTTGAAAAACGCGATAAATTACAGGCAAATTAACAGCTTTGCGGATATGATTCACAGGATTGGAGATGGGTCCATTCTGGCACAGGATATATATATTAAAACCCTCGCGTAAATATTGTTCGACCAGTGCGCAGGGTGGTTGATGAAAAATGGTGCAGAGCGAATTCGAGACTGAAACTCGTAGGAAAATTGTGTTACCAAGGGATAAGCTTCTGGTACAGTTGGAACCCATGTTCCCATCTTGTTTCAGCTGTCAAGATTTTTTTCGGAAAACTGATCCTTCGCGAAAAATACACGCACGAGCATATTAGATCTCTCGCGCTAAAGCGCATAGAGTGCATCATGTTCCATTCGGAAAGCAAAACTCGGTTAATCAAGTTTGTTTCATGAGCGACCTAGCCATGTCGCGTCATGAAAAATACGAGGTATACAGTAAGCCAAGGGAAAGAGATTCCAGATACTTCTATCCGAGGCTGTGTCGCAGTAAAAAGAAGAAGAGCTCTACACCCGAAATTTTCACGCGTCTCGTCAGATATTCCATGGAAAAATCCTCCAGTCAGGCTGATGTTCGCCAACTTTTTTGATCCAGCCTGTCGTCCTTCTGGCGAATGCAAGCCCACATTTGACTGGCCATACAAATGTACCGTGAATAAAACATCCATTGCGCGCGACCGACTGAGCAAGAGAGAGAGAGACAGAGAGAAAAGAAAGAGAGAGAACGATATGATAAAGTACGTCTGCGTGATGCGAATGCCGCGCAGAGAATGCCGAAGAGAGAAAAAAGGGAAGTGAGAGAGCTGGAAGGTGATGAGCTTGAGTTTCATTGCTTCTTCCAACCCTCTCAAATTGCTGAACGACTGTCTAACTCCCCATGAAAGAAGTTACAGCCTCTACGCTGTAAGAAGGAAAATTTCACGAGAAGATCTCGAGTCAGCTGCGCTTCTATGACTTATTGGCCCTTCGCCTGACTGTAAACGAAATTAGATTCAGATAGATGCGCGTGGATACGTAAACCGAGAGGCGTCAACCTGACTGGTAGAAAAGAGGTGCTTTGGCACCGAGCGAAATATCGTGTCGCGCCCATCGAGATAAAACTCTCTTAGAAGCCTAGGGAGAGAAAATAGAACGACACGGGATCAAGGTTGCGTCCTGGTTCTACCCTCTTTATACGCCACCTCTTATTTCTCTCTTGATCTCACGGAAAAACGTGAGTACGTCGCGGCTGCAGAAACTTTTATTTATCTGGTGTTGCAAAAGAATAACTAGCCACTGGAGAATTTCCGGCGATGGAAATGAAGCGTCGCCGACGATCCTCTGACTTATTTGCATAATAAGAATAAGTGGTAATAGAGGAGCGTGATACGCATCCCTGCTAGCAATCACGGCTTCCATGAGTTTTTTGCGAAGCACCTGCTATTTCTTTTGCTATCTTGGAAAACACGATGTACCCAGTAGTGCAATTTATAACACCCTTCCGTGAGAGGTCTGTCCCGAGTCTTGTCGCGTGTCGGAGACTAAGACGATGTGTATTGCTCGAATTGCGCGAATCTACATGGGAATCGTACCGCGCACGGAAAGAAATTCATAAATCTTTATGACGAGCTACTATGTGCAGGAGAAATATTTCAAGAGGTTTCGCAAGTAAATTCCCACAGATAGCCTCTCCCTTTCGTTCGTATTGAACGTCGTACTGGGGAAATGCAGTTTCGGGGTGAATCAATATTCGTAGAGTAATAAAAAATGCAAAGAAAAAAAAGATTAAAAGTTGCTAGAAGTAGAAGCTACTGTTCGATGTTAATCGGTAGAAGAAAATGAGACATCCATAATTCACGGTAATCACTGTTTGCTTACATCGGTTATCGCAAGCTCCGATGTTTCTGATTCGTACTTTAAACCCACGAGGAACGTAGGAAAAGGTTCCTTTGCATCGGGAATGCCGTGCTCCTTCGTGGCGAACTTCAAAGAAGACAAACGACGAAGGAATGCAAAGCTCGTGAAGCTTGTCTGAGAAGTGATTGTCAGTCGGGTGACAGAAAGGTGATAGAGCGATCGTTATCCCACAGGCTAGAGCAAAATTTTGCCTCTCGACTCCCACGGGAGCTTACAAAACTTCTCGTACTGTCTCTCTCTTTCTCTTTCTCTCTCTTGGGGTAGATGCTATTCCATCGATCTTTGCAGAATATTATATTCCGCCTCGACTCATATCACTGGCCGAATATGAATGATTCAAGCTACCCTCTCCCCCTAGCAAGTTCCGGAGACGCTGCAATAGTGCCGCCTGAATAATAAACCGAGTAGATTAAATCCTGCGCATCCGTCAATTTCGCAGCAGTGAACGGAATTTTTCCACGCAAGATCCGGCGACCTATATAGACACTTTCCTTCTGGTAGCATCTATTCGTGGAACCGCGTAAAATCGCGGTTCACAGCAGGCAATGAAAGGACCCGAGTCGTCAGAATCTGTAAGGATGTGCGAACGTCAGTAGTACGGATGATTTATGACAGTGGCAACGAAACGAAATGTTCCTACCGAAGGGAATACCTAGGTAACCGAAAATGAAAATGGTCGGATGACGCCAGCGCGTGAAATTGCCTCGGTTCTATTCGCCCGTGAGAATAAGGCTCTGTGGTCAGACGATCCCATTCCACTTGGCCCGACCAAACTATAAGCCGTAGTCTCGCGAATTGAAACTCGAACGGCAAACGGAATAATACGGCGCACACTGTTGTATCGCGTTACCAGAGAAATCGCAATTCTTTGAAATACGAGTCTCGCGCAGTGTCACGAGCTGAACGTGGAATTGTGCCACGACTGGAAATCGTCGGAAATGAGTTGCTACAAGTTCGGTGGATCACAAAGCGATGGTCGGTGCCTCGACAGAGGAGGCCGGATTTCGAGATCTCGAGGGCGAGATATAGAAAGTGTACGATTTCGGGAGGCATGTTCGTCCGAAAGCCATCTGGCTTCTTCTTTCCTTCGTAATGGAGTAGGCGTAATGTCTCCATCAAGGAAGCCCATTATGCTTTCTGCAGCTGCTACATCTTTTCTTTTTCTTTTTCTTCTTTTTTTTCTTCTTATTCCTCTCCATCCGCGCGGTTTTACAACTTGACCTCGTCGAGTTAAAAGAGAGGTATATATATATATAGAGTAAGAAGACTAAATATTTTCATTATCAAGCAAGTTGCTCTAATGGCTAAGAAGTAGCTAACTCGCGCAGCTTCATCGATCGATCTTTCTAACAGCGATATCTCCATGAAGCTACTTTAAAGGATAATCGCCGGTAATACCACGGAAGAAAATACTCTTTAGCCAAACTGATTTAGATGAAAGCGAGAAACCTCGCTACAACTACTTAGCCTCCCCTATCTCCTTTCTCAAGTATTATACGTACCAGGGTAAGAATACGTAGTTACGCGACAAGGCAGCAAGAAATATTCCAGTTTGCAAGAAACTTAAATTGGAACCATTAATTGATATAATTAAGCAATTATACGGCCACCTGGTAGGTAGTAGACATTCTGACGTTTAAGTCCCCCTAAGTTACTTTAAGTACGTATAATTTAGCCGATATGCAACGCACCCAACTTCCCATAGATTCGAGGTAATTGCGAAATGCCAGAACGAACACTACCAAGGACCAAGATACTTTTCCTCACTCTTGACAAAGTTTTGTCCGTCTTTCGAAAATCCTTCTTCGACGAAGGATACGTCACAGCGAGAATGCTGTTCGCGACATACAAAGATAAACCAGAAGTGGCCGGAAAGATCGTAGAAATATCCACGAGAGTTTCCTGTGCTTCCTCTTCTGTTGAATCTTGCAATTTATTGCGAAAGCACTTTTCACAATGGAACTCACGGCCACTCGAAATCTACCGTCTCAACCGCTTCTAGTTTGCACGATGCAGGTTGAAACCTCTTTCCGCACTTTTCAAGCAGCAATAACGACGGTAGCTGTCCGACTAACTTCGTCTGGACTATTGTCAAAAGTCGACCTTGGTGAATTTTTTAAGGACGAGTCATATTTCGTAGCACTCGGAGAATGGTATCTTATGAATAGAAGGAGCATCTCTCGAAGATGATCCTATCTATTTGCTAGATCCGGGGATGGTATCCGTCAACCGGAAGCGCATCCGACCTCTTCAGAGGAGAATCGAGAAGATTCATCCAGCCAGGAACAGCACGGCTGGCTGAATATCGAGGACTCGTCAGCTCGTCCATATGAATATTTATGTAACCAATACGCGCAATCTCGCGCACCAAAGTATTATTAAATATTTCCTTGGTCAAGTTCTTTGAAGCATACTCCAGGGCTTTTTGTGGTACGTGAATTCACCAGAATCGAATAAGCCTCGACTGATCTCGGTAGAGATCCTTTACCAGGAATATCCTGTGCTTCATTGGCTTCCTTGCAAAGGCTGCTCCGTCGCCTAACGAGTGCCGATGCCAAATCCTACGCGATCCGCAACAGGTTGCGCTTGTCGTTCTATTAACGCTCGAGAAGTATACTTTGGTGTCAGTGACAGAAATCGATGTGCGAGCAGTATGAAAAGCCAACAAGCCGAATCGAAATTTCTCCACTCACTTGGGATAACGTTCCAAGAATCCACCTTGGATTCCAACGTTATTCCGGAATTAACGTTCAAAGAGCAATCGATCCACAGAATCTCAATAATGAAACTGTTAGAAAATATTCTACAGACAACACATACAATAAATTATATCATGATAGTTTTAAATAAACGAGTAATATTCCCATCGATTTCTTCTCTAATTCTCGTTACTATTTTCTCAGCAGGTCTATTTTTTCACGCGATGCTCGCTTTTCAGAAAGCCTACTGCGTATATCCGGAATATATCTGGCTTATACCGAGCACCAGTCCATTCGTATCTTCGAGCACTATTTATCAAAGGCTCCACGAATCTCACGATTAACGGGGAGGACTTTACGCGCGTGGCGGCGACGGTAGTAACGGCTACGCGGTATATTTCACGGAGTTAAACGTCCGGGATGACGATATAAGCCTAGTACGCTGACTACGTAACGTGACGAGAATGGGGTGTGCAGTATTGGCAACGGTTTATCCCCGCAGGCTGCACGCGTCTCTGTAGTCATGCAGATGTAATGCACAACTCCTCCCTCGTATCGAAACGGTAGCTAGAAACTCCGAGTGGTTGGGAAAGCGTAGTTTCTGGTGAACTAGTCGACCGGTTACTACACTACTTCTCTCGCACGCAGGAATTTCACGCGACAACCACCAAACCAACCATACCCTACGCACCATTGTCGTCTCCCCAGCTGAGCAATTTCGACGCGCCATTGCGCGCATCCGCGTGCGCATACATGAAAACGTAATTTTTACATTGAGCGGAAACCGATGTCCTGGAATTTGCGGACAGCCATGTTGTACAGTCGTAGGGAAAGAGATCAGTCGATGGTTTAAACTCTTGTCTAAAGATCGGATTACTTCCAATATCGTCTTGTCTTCGCAAGAGGAAAAGTTATGTGGGAAGAATTTAATTTTTATCTAAGATTCGTGCGATCTTGAAAATATTAGATTCTACCCAAAAGTTCCTCCAAAGTTTGTGATTATATTTTGGTAGCGAACTCTTGAAAGTTCGGTAACTTCTATTCATGCACCGGATTTCCGATAAGATCCAACCAGATTTCGCTGACTTTGAATTTTATTATCGCATTAGGCTTCTGAAGAAGGAGTACACACTGATCCAATGAAGAACAGAAGAAACTGTGAATATAATATTAGTGGTAAAATCGAAGGAATTCTTGAGGCAAAGTAATAATATTAAGAATGAGCTATTCGATTGATCCATGACTCAGATGATTGTCCTAGAGCTACTAGACTCAGACAGCGAGTAGAATCTTTCCAGACAACCCTCTGGGCCCGAGAGACAAAGGAGCCAGCAAGTAGTCACTTATTCCAGAATGGTTTTTCACCGGCTCTCTCTCTCTCTCTCTCTCTCTCTCTCTCTCTCTCTCTCTCTCTCTCTCTCTCTCTCTCTCTCTCTCTCTCTCTCTCTCTTGAGATTGACAGTAGTTTGAGTGCTCCGCGATTTTCATTGCTATAACCAGCTACGTGCACCTGTGCTCGCGCCGGTGCTGGTCCAGCAGCTTCCGCACCATCTCTGCCTTCACTGCGCATATAAATTACAACGTTTCGTTGTGCGATTTTACGTGGAATTACGTCGCCGCGCGAGTGACCGGGGAGTGAGGTTACGTCTACACGCAGAAGTGACACTTCATCACCATGACCAAATATACGTGCCTCCTCTGTGGCAAGAACATTGCAATCAATGTCACTAAGTGCTCCAGCTGCAAGGAATTCTTTCATCCGGGGTGTTTCAAGGCGAAAGGGCATAAATTCACGGATGTCAACGGCATTTTGACGTCCTGCAAGGGACTCTCAGTGGCGGTTTCCCGCCCAAATACTCCGTCAACAAGTCACCAAGACGGGAAGATATCAGCTAGCACAGCCGCTGATGCCACGCCGCCAGCAGCAGGTCGACGCAGCCAATCGGAGCTTGCCTCCCACTCCGTGATCGGATCGTCTGCGGTAGGCGCCCCGTCCAGCGTAGCGCCCGCTACGCTCGCCGCCAAGTCGACGCCGATCGATGCGCGGATCGATGCGCGACCTCACCTGCTGACGTCACTAGCCCCCACCACCACCGCCAACTCTTCAGCGCCTACTTCCTCGCTTGCGGTAAGTGGTGCTTCCTCTGCTGCTACGGGTACACTTTCGTCAGCACCTGCACTCCCTGGCGAGTCTACCCCTTCGCGGTCGGCTGACATTTCGGCGGTCCTCAACGCCATTGCCCTCTGCACTGCCTCGATCAAAGACTTCAAGGAGTCGCAGTGTGCTTTTAACGACCGCTCGGATGCCCGCTTTGACGCCTTGAGCCGGGACCTCCGCACGCAGATTGGCCAGCTGTCGGCGGACCTGAAAACTCTGGAGAACCTTGTGTCGTCCGACAGAAGGTCTCATAAGGTCCAGTTCGAGGCCATCGAAGGCAAACTTTCGACCGCCGTTGCCGTACAATCCGCCAGCCACGCTGCACTCTCCGCTCGTCTCGACAAGCTCGAGGACTCCCAGCGGACCTATGCCGAGGCCCTCTCCACAGGCTTGCTCCAGCGCGATGCAGTGTCTCCTGGATCTCCTGCCTCGTCTGCCGCGATCGATGCACGCCTCAACTCCTTGTCCGCTGAGGTAATGCGTCTCAGGGCCGAGCGACACGCCGCTAGTCTTATTATCTCAGGCGTCCCGGAAAGATCTCCGGAGAACCTCCGCGAGCTCCTAGCCACTACAGCCTCTCTTCTCGGCGTCTCGCTTTCCCCTGCTGATGTCAAGCGTGTATCGAGGATGAGGGGATCCCCTGACGTCGACCGTCCACGCCTCATTCTTGCGTCTTTCACCTCGGTCTCGGTCCGAAATGCTCTCCTCGCAGCCAAAAGGGGTAAGGCGATCCTCTCATCCGCGATCTCTCCGGATCTGGGCGACGGGCCTATCCGCCTCAACGAGTTCCTCCCGCGCGAGACTTGGACTCTTCTCAGGGCCGTTCGGGAACGTGCTCGCACGCGTGGCTGCCGCCATGTGTGGCAGCGGAACGGTGTCGTTTTTGTTAGGAGGGATGGAGACTCTGCCCCGATCTCCATTTCTCATGTATCGGAGGTCGCGACGAAGCTGCCATAGGCAGCAGCGCCGAGTCCCCCGCGCCCTTTTCTCGCTCGTTCTGCTGTCGCGAGACGGCAGCAATGTCTCCGCGCCTGCCATTCCAACGCAGGCTCGCTCCCTGCTCACTTCGGTGAATTTTGTGAAGCCATCACAAAGGCCTCTCCGCCTTTTGACATTGCTGCCGTCTCGGAAACGTGGCTGCAGCCGCGCGACGACGACCGTATCTGCGCTTTAGGCAATTACACCCTGTACCGCGCCGACCGCGTGGGGAGGCCGGGTGGAGGCGTCGGCCTCTACATCCGGAATCACCTCTCTGCGCGTGTCTTGTCTTCTTCTATGCCTTCTCTCTCACAGTCCGATCCAGCGGTGGAATTCCTATTTGTCGAGGTTAGTATTTCTTCTTTTTCGCGCGTCGTCGTCGGGGTTATTTACCGCCCCCCTCATGCACCCCTTGCCCCACTTGAGCCGATCTTCGCTCAATTCATCTGCGGGTACGAGCAGAGGCTGATCCTGGGAGATTTTAACACGAATCTAAACGTGGATTCGCCGGACACCAGCTTCCTTCAGTCGCTGTTCCGTGAATTTAATTTAGTGGTAGCCCCTCACGGGGACACTCACTTCACTCCAACCTCGTCAACCAGGATCGACCTCTGCCTCGTCGGTGATAGGGACCGTATTGTTTCTGTGGGCCAGCTGGGTGGACCGTTCCTTTCGGGGCACGATCTTATCCAGCTGGTCTACGACTCCAGTGATCCAGGGAGTGAACCGCGTAGAGCCCGCTCCCGGAACATACGTGCCATCGACCCGCCCACCTTGCACGCGTCCCTTGAAGAGCTCACCCTTCGGGTGCTGCACAGCTCCTGGGACGCAGTGGACGGATTGGTGGCGGTATTTTCCGGTGAGCTTCTTTCTTGTTTGGATGCTCTGGCACCTTTGCGGGACACTCTCGCAAGGCGCCCCCCGGCTCCCTGGATCACAGTGGAAATCAGGCAAATGATGAGACTGCGTGATTCTCATCGTCGCGATTATTGTAGGACCAGGAGTTCTAATTCTCTTTCCCAGTACAGGATTTTGCGGAGCCAGGTGAAGTCTGCGATTTCTACTGCTCGCCTGGCGTACCTACGTCAGCTCCTTTCCGGCCTCCGCAATCCTGCCGAGTTGTGGCGAGCTCTTCGCTCCCACAATCTCGTTCCTTCTCCTCGTCGTCCTGCGTCTCTCCCATCTCACATTACGCCTGATTCCCTTAACTCCTTTTTCCTGTCGGTCCTTCCGGCCTCGGCTCCTAACCCGCCTCTTTTCCTTCTTTTCCCTGGCCGTTTTGACGACGGCCAGTACCACTTCCCGCATATCACCCCCCACCTCCTCGAGCGCATCCTTCCCATCAGGCCGTCCATGGTTTTGCCATCGGACGGTCTGCCTCCTCTGTTTTTGTCTCTGTGTTCCCCTACCCTGCTTCCTCTCATTGTCGACGTCCTTAACACCTCTCTGTCTTCCTCTGTTTTCCCTGGTATGTGGAAACGCGCTTGCGTGGTTCCCATACCAAAAATCCCGAACCCTACGGAACCCTCCCACTTTCGACCTATATCCCTGCTCCCTGAGATGTCCAAACTCCTTGAGAAGGTGGTCCTTCGCGACGTCCAAGACTTCTTACAACAGTCTGGGCGTCTGGACCCCTTCCAACATGGGTTCGTCAAGGGTCGCTCGACCCAGACGGCCCTCCTAACTCTCACTGAGGACGTCAGGCGGGCGGCGGACGAGCGCTGCTTCACCATCCTCGTATGTTTTGACTTCTCGAAGGCGTTTGATACGGTCAACCATCGCACACTTATGAATATTCTTCTCGATCTCAACTTCTCTCTTCCTGTGCTGCGATGGTTTTGGTCGTATCTGTCCGGCAGGAGTCAAGCCGTGAGGATCGGTGACGAGCTCTCCTCGTGGGAGCCAGTCAACTCCGGGGTTCCGCAGGGTTCTGTACTGGGCCCGTTCTTGTTTATTTTGTATCTGCTGGGTATCAACGCGGTGATCCGCCACTGTCGCATCATCAAATATGCGGATGACCTGCAGATTTACCTCCACATTCCTCACCACGAGGTTGAGGAGGGAATCTGCAGAGTCAACGAGGACATCTCCCGCATAGTGGCGTGGTCGAGAGACCACGATCTCGCGTTGAACCCAGCGAAAACTCAATGTATGATTCTAGGTACGTCGCGCGCGCTAAATGGTCTTGATCTCAACTCCCTACCTGCCGTAACCGTGGCGGGTGAATCTATTTCCTTCTCGAACGTGGTTAAGTCTCTCGGGGTCCACCTCCAGAGCAATCTGGGGTGGCACGAGCAAGTCGTTGTGACTTGTAGCAAAGTCTACGGCGTACTCTCGTCTCTGTACAGGAACCGACATGCACTTACCCGTTCGCTCAGGGCCAGCCTTGTCAGGAGCCTGATATTTCCACACTTTGATTATTGTTGCCTGTTGTACGTCGGCATGAATGTCGTCGATGAGGAGAGACTGCAGCGGGCTATGAACGCTTGTGTTCGTTTCATCTTCGGGGTGCGGCGTGATGTTCACATCACTCCGTACTATGAACGATTGGGATGGCTCAAGGTTCGCCAGCGCCGTCTGTACTTCCTCGGCTCCTTCATGTTCGACGTGCACCATGGTAGGGTTCCTGATTCGCTAGCAGCACTGTTTGAGCGAATTTCGGACAGTGGTGCAAGGAGTTCGCCGCGTTCGCGACCGTTTCCTAGATCGTATATTACCCCGCTGCATCGGACTGCCATTAGAGCTAATTCTCTCGCGGTGCAGGGTGCTGCTTTCTGGCACTCATTGCCCTTGCTCCTCCGCGAAGCGCAATCCGTCGAGTCGTTCAGGACCGGGCTTCGTCGGGCTCTTTTGTCTGGCGAAGTCACGGGCTGACCGGCTCGGCGGCCGAAATGTTCGCATTTTGACACCTGCGGAGCGTTCAGGTCTCGGTGGGATCAGCGGGGCACTCGGCCCATTTACAGCACAAGCCTGTGCAATCATTTTTCTGTGACTTTGTGTGATCTCCTACATGTAAGGTGTGAATGTCGACGATTTGTTTGGCTGTGTGGGTGTGTGTGTTGAGGGATGTGTCTGCCCCGCGTGAATGCCCCATAACGTACTGTAAATTCTCTGTATATGTAACTTCATTGTAAAATCTCCATTATCATGAGTGTACGGTGTGGGTGACTGTGTGGCGGGTTATGTGTGAGTGAGTGCAGAGAGCATTTTACTATGCTTTAATTTAATTTATTACTATAGTAATACGCCGTTATATGTTTCACATTTCATATATATCTTTTTATATTTTTATATTTATATTTTTGTATACTCCATATATTTTATGAAACATATTCTATGTATCGTGCTTAGGGGGCATTAGCCCCAGCACGGAAATAAAATAAAAAAAAAAATTCAAATTCTCTCTCTCTCTCTCTCTCTCTCTCTCTCTCTCTCTCTCTCTCTCTCTCTCTCTCTCTCTCTCTCTCTCTCTCTCTCTCTCTCTCTCTCTCTCTCTCTCTATGTATGTCTCCTTTGCAAGAGTTAGGGGATAGAGCGAAACTGACGCGGCATGCAGGGCAAATTTCGCGATCGATGCCTCTACATGGAAGCAGCACTCCTTCCGCGAAACGAGAATTCTGCCGATCGATTAACACTAAACTCGGGTGGAGCTGACGAAGAGAAGAGCCGCGCCTCTTGCCCTCGGACATGAAAATTGAACGAGGCTTCGAACAGTGCACCCTCCGTTCTCCGGGTCAATCAGGTTTACCACTTTACGTAACCCTCCCTCCGACTAAATTGCACAGAGCCCTTTAAGTAGATTTACATCGTATTAAACTCTCTTGTAGTTCTGGCTATTCTAGCGAAAATCACTGTAACCCCTTGATTTCGAGGATGGAGATTACCATCGCCCTAGGGTGTGACAAACGCAATCCTTTCCAAATGTTTATTCGATAGGAAACTAAATTTCATCCTGATTCTCAAATAAGCTAAAACAGTACTTTAATCGATACAACTTATTCCAATTCTCTTAAAAATGGTTTACGATAATTACGTTCACGTTACAATGACTTACTTTCTTCAAGAGGTAAACTCTTTTCACGAAGATTTCTCGCGAGTACTCGACAGAAGAAGCATATAGATTCGCGAAGTCTTTCGAGTAGCTTTGTGCTCGTGTAAGAACGTAAGACTCGAACGATCTAAACTTATTACCGAGACCTAGGGTAACAGTCTCTTAACTAAGGGCACACGCCGAAAACTCCTCGAGACAGCTTGAGGACGGTCGAGTTAACGGCACATAAAGCAAGCCGCGTCGTGCCTTCGTGCAGTGCCGAATGCAACTTGCACAGTACATGGTATATATATATATGTACATAGTATACACACGAAGCACGAATCCTGTCGGTGGCGAGTTCCGCGTGTCTCTTGTTCGTAATTATACGCTTGCGGACCTCTCCGAAAATGTGCTAGATAGAGGAAATCTTAGTTAGGAACTAAAGATCCGAAAAGGGTGGAACCTATCGGCTGAGAAACTATGCGGTATAACCACGAAGCCCAACGAAATCCCCAATGCAGACTGCGATATGTCAGGAAGAACCGGATGCATTACTATGAATAGCAATGTTCTCCAAGCGCACTACTCGAGTATCGAGTATCAAAACACTTTGTCACACGCGATACTCCGGATATCGGAATACAATACGCCTGAGGTGCGCAGATTCGTTGACCGGAGGTAAACTGCTACCAAGCTAGAACGGAGCGGACTATGTAGATATTATAATAAATTGTACCGAGAACATTGAAAATCTAACGAGTTTTTTGTTTTTGAAGTAAATAAGAGTCTACTAACATGCGGATAGTAGTGTGTAAAAATCGCGAAAGTGACCGGTTGCAATGCATCAAAAGTCGGAGCTCCAGCAAATAGAGATAAATCACTCTGCCATTAAATTCCTAGAGAATTATACAGGGTGAGTCAGTGACCTTGCACCAAACTAAAACCACGTATTTTAGGGGTCAGTAGAAGCCTAAAAGTCCCGGAACACAAAGTTGAAATCTCAACCCTTTCGGAATTACAGGGGGTTGAAATTTTAAGTTTTAAAAAATCATATCTTCCGACAGGATAATACTAGAGTCACGGGTCTTTTTCTAGAATGTGTGGGAGGGCCCGAGGTACCTGGAAAAAAATATAAACGATGTGAAAATTATTATTAAGCCACATTATTATTGATTTTCTCTAAACGGGCAAATTTCACGTTCATAGAAGAACTACAAGAAAATCAATAATAATGTGGCTTAATAATAATTTTCACATCGTTTCTATTTTTTTCCAGGTACCCTGGGCCCTCCCACACATTCTAGAAAAAGACCCGTGACTCTAGTATTATCCTGTCGGAAGATATGATTTTTTAAAACTTAAAATTTCAACCCCCTGTAATTCCGAAAGGGTTGAGATTTCAACTTTGTGT
The DNA here is from genome assembly GCA_963989405.1 of Trypoxylon attenuatum. Classification (NCBI taxonomy): domain Eukaryota; kingdom Metazoa; phylum Arthropoda; class Insecta; order Hymenoptera; family Crabronidae; genus Trypoxylon; species Trypoxylon attenuatum. Next base: position 3,138,860 of record OZ022496.1, on the reverse strand, counting down.
TCCGGGACTTTTAGGCTTCTACTGACCCCTAAAATACGTGGTTTTAGTTTGGTGCAAGGTCACTGACTCACCCTGTATGTACATCTCTCCAAGATGTATCTCCATTTGTCTTTATTATCCACTCGTGTCACTCTTCGTTCTTTCCTTCACGTTTCTAAAACGTAACAAGACTACTAGCAATAACGAAACGAAAATTCAGTTGCGTTCAGGTTTCTTTGAAGTTCAACCCTATGAAAGTGGTGCTTTATATTGGCGATATTTCCCTCGCGTGAGCTTGAGCTTCGCGGTGCACTGGGCTAATGGGAAATCGATAAATTGTGCGAAAACCGAGCAGGTCAATTAATGAGGAGAAAAGTGCATCCTCTCGCATTACGCAGCTACAATAAACGAGTAAGTAGTCTATTCTTCGTTGACTCGGTACTCGTAACAATAGATAAAAAGAATCGTCTGGCAATAATGCAGTGAGTAGCAGTAACAGTAGACGGAACTGACAAGTATCATGGCGCTAATATGAACCGAACAATGCGACACTGATGGGGTAGAAATTTCCAGGGCCCTTCAAACAATTAACGCCACCGCTTGTAATCCCCGGTGAATGATCCACCGCTCCACCGAGACCACCGCCAATTTATAGGATCAGGAGCGTTCATCGTGAAAACTCTTCGTCGAATTTCGAGTAGTATAATACCACTATTAAGTAAATTGCACCAGCCAAAATGGGTAAAATAGATTTCTATGTCTTCGTTGTGTTAGAATCTCTATGGATCAATCTTGAATCAAGTCTATGATAGGAAGTGAAAATCAAGGAGAGTTCGAAAATGTTAATTTATCGATGTGGCATAAGAGATGCTGACAATTAGAAATGGAAATTAATTAAAATCGTTCGAAGATGCTTTTTAACAGAGAAACTTGTTCCTGACTGGCAGGACTCCAATTAGATAAGAGAAGAAATGCACCGTAGCAGTAAGTACCCGTCGCGAAGAACGGATGCTCGGATTTATTAGAATCTTCAGGATCGGTGATCAAACTCGATAATTAAACTCGTGAGATTGGACCGATAGAAGAGAATGTAATCATCCAGTTTGATTATTTCGGGGAAAAACGTATTAAATTTGTTAGGTAGCTTCTCGATTAAATTCGGTACCAGCCACAATAATGCGACAGTTTCATTATGAATACTGTTTTGATACCAAGGGGGACCTCGTCCGATGCTTTATCTGCTTGCACCCTAATGATACTGCAGAAATTTCAACCACACGAATAATGAGGGCTCGGGCATCAGCCACTCGCCGTCCCCGCCCATTAAAAGTTATAAACCACTACCGTTTTCGAACCCACTACCTACCTCGACTTTAACGAGGTCAATTAAGAAAAAAATCCCTTGGCAAATATGATATACAAGAAGACATGACAACTCACCTTTCCCGTGAAGTTGCTGGCGATTAGTGTCAGCGCGAAGATTTTCCGCCGTATGTACCAGTTCGTCCAACTGTGGTTTCTTCTGTTCGAGCTCTCGCAAAACATTCTAGAGAAACAAGAAATTTCACTATTAGTGTATATTATTTCGTCTTATCGTCTCAGGCTTTTGCGAATTCGTTGTAACTATATTCACGATTCCTACAGCGAGCTAGTTATCTTTATCGTATTTCACAGTGAACTTGTTGCATCTTTGTATTTTTAATATTTAATTCGAGTACGAATCAATGCAACAATTTTTCTTGTGGATTTTCGCAAAAGTGTAAAAAGGGCAAATAAGATTCAAGTGATATTATTTTGTAGCTATACGTGGAAGTTGCGTCGAAATACATTTGAAAAAGTATTCAAATGTATTAAACACTATTCAAAGCACGCTCACAATCAGTAGAATTATTTCCCGCTTTGTGCAATGCGAGTGTCCAGTTGCTTCGATTTCCAGGTTCTCGGGTTCCAAGTGGATTGTACCAGGCAAAATGCGTAAAACTAACGCGACACTTATGTCGTTCCATCATTCGTCGTTTCCCGGGACACAGAAGAAAACTCGTTATCCGAGAGGTCGAGTATTTAAGCGAGTCGATCAAGCGATGGTAAAAGGTAAACCAGACCAAACGGAGAAAACGTAGCGCACGTGTCGAGTATACGGAATAAAGAGAAAAAAAAAAATCGACACGCGTTCTTCTATATTCGCATGAGAAGAATCTTTCGGTCTGATCACGTCTCAACAATAGACTTAAGACGCTCTTCGAAAGCGCGACTCAGGTGGCTCTTTTACCTCGAATGACAATCGTAAATCGGATAATCGATTTCCATCCGCGGCAAATACTACAAATTGCAGGGTAATGCCGCTTAAAGCTCACCAACGTTCACAAATTCACGCTCTTTGCCGTGAGAACTTCGATTGTAAGGTATAAGAGTGTACACACGAGGCTTGGCAAAGCTCGGATACAAACGAGAGGCATTTAACAGCCTTTCCGCGAAACTCCCTTGCTTTCAAGCAAAACAATCAAGTCAATTTCCGTCTGCGAGTTAACTTGACTGTTACTAGGAAGTGCAGCCAATCGATCAAGGGAGTCCCGTGTCGTAGTTTCTACTTCCTGCCAATTTCTACTCCCAGCAGACCGAGCTACGTAGTCTCGGAAAACGAGGAGCTACTGGATTTCCTAATAAGTGAACTTCGCGTAATGGGAACAGTCTCGTTACGTAATACTACGTTTTAAGGTCACTCTGATATCGGAGAGGGTTGAAGAGCGTCGTTGTCTAATCAGGTGACGATGCCGTGGGGAAGGCTACTATTGCACTGACAGATAAGATCGGTAAAACTGAGGTGAAAAGCTTGACAAATTTGGCAAAGCTAAAATGCTTTTATCGAGCTCTTCTCACTCGCTCTCTCGTTCTGTGAAATACTCGGCTTTACCAGCTGTTGTTTGTGCCTTCCGACACTGGAGATGGTTTCTCGTGTGGGCAGAAGCCTATATCGATCCCGTGCACCCGCTTCACCACCCGTCGACCTTTGTCTCTCGAGTCTATTCTTGCGATTACAAACGCTTCGAAAATAATTAATAGACTTCAGCTAATATTTGACGAACCTTGAAACTATTAGTCTCGTAGATTGTACAGCTACGAACTTGAAACACTGAACGATATGAAAAAAAAAATGCTTTTCAAAACCATCGACCAGAATAGCGATGAAAACGCTTATGAAAACGTTGCGATTTGCATAGCTGCGGTCGGTGAAATATCGAGCATTTGCAAAATATGGAAATTTAACCAGGAAAAAAAAAATAAATAAAATAATGGAAAAGCAGTTTTTCCACGGCAGCTGGTTTAAGCGTTTCCGAGCAACGCGAATTATACACGGATACTATATGATGATTTAATTCAACTGGGAAAGCCAGCGGAACTTTTGTTCTTTTTTATTTTACGGATTGTTCTTACGATACTTTTTTCCCTCCGGCAACTCTTCCTAACTCGTCTTTCCGCTAACTGGAATAATAGGTAGCCGTAGCAAATCCCTCATTATGGTAATTGTGTCACTCAAGCCGACCGAAGAATGGCGGACGGAAAATAGAGAAGCAGCGGCGCGTTTCAGTGCCTCCTCGCGCGTGCAACAGTCAAACAATGCATTTTTATCTGAACAAAAGGGAGAAGTGAGCGGAGGTGTGGGAACGCGCGAAACTGCGAAAATATTTGCCGAAGTAGAGTTTCCGAGGAGATTACGAAAACAATAACCATACTAAGTCTCACTAATCCCTAGCGGTTCCAGATAAAAGGACATTGGATGTCTTCACAAATCCTAATCCCATTCTCTGCCTCTCACCTGACGATGAAATTAATTTCCTTGGACTTGACCGGCCGTGAAATTTTCTCTGCTTCAATTATCTCATTTCCCTCCTACTTCATAATCCCTCAATTCTGCTCCTGAATGTCTGTCCACCACGTGTACAACGAAACAAAACATTAATTCATTATCTATGCGCAAAAAGACCAATTTCTGTTTCTTTACTAAAATCAAAAGACTAATTACTGGTTTTGTACAACAAGTTAGAAGACACATCCCCGCGTGCTGTGGCAATTTCTTGCTACCGGTCAATAAAGGGAGAGACCTAAGCTACTGCAAGTTTGCCAAAGACCTTGTATCCTTTACCTAAGTACAAGAGAATTTGCAGATTCACCCTGGTGATTCATTTACTGCCGCTAGTCGACTTTACCTATTGTTGAGACTTTCATCCAGTTGTTCGATAAGAAGCATCCCCACGTTGTGGATACATCAAATTTTAATGCAGTATCCGAATGGTTTCCTTAGATACTTTATTTTTATTATTAGGAAACATGGGCCAATTTATATTGTGCAGAATTTTAGATGCACGACGATGAATTGAGCGAATCGAGAAAGTCCTTGAGTTGCAAGCTGCTAATCTGCCTAGGCCATTCTCACCGAGCTTTTGTTCAGCTGCTTCTCATTGTGGATCGAATCGAAACCCTCCACCTATTTTACACTCGCGGTGATCTGCATACCCCGAAGCCGTGATTTACGCGAGATCTCGATTCCTCGAGCACGCTCTCCTCCGATCCAAGATAATCCAATCCATTATACTGTTTCTTTATTTTTTTCCTTTCGATCTTGTCGAGGGAATTATGCATCCTGCACGAAAGCGACTCGATAGAATCTCGAATTTCCTCTTATTTTCATTCCTCGTCCGAGTTCGAGTGAGTAAGGCGAGATTTATTTATAGGCCTCGCGTATAATCGATAGTAACTTACTTCCGTGTCACCAACGGCTTGGAAAATTGTACGTGGTACGTGCACAACGCCCTCCAAGATGATTCGACAAGCCAAGGCACAAATGCGAAAAACTTGTGGCAGAATCTTAACCGCGACAATACAGTATACCATTATGTAAATCAGTTTCAAGATAAATAAAAACCAGGGGAAAATCGATTGAGTGGCTTACATTTTCCCAGAAATAGCCAAGCTACCGACTTGACCGATATTAAGATCTGCCGTATTTGTATTTCACTCTGATTGGGGAATAAAAAAATCGCCGAATAAATATCCCGCATTGGAAATCCATTTGTAATAATGCAAAGTTCGATTCGAAGCTCTTATTCGGTCCGCGAAGGATTCAAGACTCAAAAGGAACGAGGAAACAATTTATGCAAATCCCTCGAGTATTTTGCTCTTATCTTCGTTTAGAGTTCCGCTACTGTTCTGACAGGCAATGAATAATATTTCACGATAACAAGGCTACAATTTTTCAAGAATACGTCTACGAAGCTACATTGAGAAATTACTGCAGTAGTATTGTTCGACATCTGCCATGCAAGAAACGAGAGCGCATTCAACAAGTACCACGTCGATTCGAAGATACCTTTTGCACTTGGTAGATGCGATCGATTTCCTTAAGTTTTCCCAGCTTCACGGAGATAACCGATGCCCAAAATGCAATTTCTTTCAGTGAAGAGAACTGCTACGTCAGGATGACGGAGATATTGGAAACTATTACAGAGGTATTGTTTTCTATTTGACAATTTCTCTTCTCCATTTGGAGACAACATCCCTTCACGAATGGTGAAACGAAGGAAAGGTGTCCTTCGATGTCGTTGGACGTTCACCTAACCGTACAACGCAGAATGGGAACACGTTAGTCGAGCGTTCTCGTCGAATCCATTCGAATGGCAGGAGCCAATAGTCTGACACATTCCCATTCTCATTCCCCGGTGGTCACCGATGGAAATCCCGTAGGATTCGATCCCGATGAAACAGGCCTTACGGGAATTTCAATTGGTATTCGATGTCCCGGTCGTATTAACCGTTATCCCCTTCGAGCGAAAAAGTGAAAAGTCACGTGTGGAAGGTCACGCGATACTTTTCGCCAAATTCCCTATAAGCGCTACTTTCAAAACCCACGTGGTTGTTTCTTCTACTTTGTTTCAGACCGAAATCGAAAGTCGAAGAAAAAAAAAATTCCGAGAAAAATTCTTTTGGTAAATCGAACGACTATTGTAGGATAAAGTCAATTAAATTGTATGTCAGCTGCACAAATGAAGCGATTCGGAGTGGAATAAACAGCGCGAGGGTCGTTATCTCTACCATGGAATTAGTAAAGGCGCGAATAACCAGTACTCTCAGGGTAATATTTTTCAAATTACCAGATCCATACAGCCAACCCACGAGAGCAAACCAGCGTAATTATTGTCGGAATCCAAATTGCGAGAATCGTGGCGGATTGCAGCGGCGCGCGCTAATGTGTTCTAATATTCTCGTAAAATCTACCGCGTGCGCTAATGTTCGCTCGCGTTTGGATGCAGCATCGGGCCCTCTCGCTGCCACAGCCCTCTCTTTGCGTCGAGCGTGCAACGTAATGCACCACCTACAAGTTCCCAACCCACCTAATTATTTCATGCCTTAATTAGGCAGGGGTGAATTAGAGCGACATTACAAGGCAACTCGAGTGTCTGTCTTTCGCTCCTTTACCACGAGCCGCCGGCGGCGCGATCAATCCTCGCGGATTAATATTATAATTGACAAGTAACGACTCGATTAAATAATTTCATTGAACCAATCACCGATGAATTTTCCAATCAAATGCCACCAGACCAATCCATCGCGTGGAAATATATTTTTTTTTAACGAAAACGCCTCGGCCGATCGAGGTCGCCTGGGAACAAGGCGCTCGGTCGAAAATTTTCGAGAGAACGGAACATTTGACGCTCCATTTACAACGCAGCCCTTCAAAGCCTTGATCCGCAGAGGCGGTCAAGTGGATTGGCCGAAAGTTTTATTTCAAATTTAATAACCCGACTTCGCGAGCGGAGAACAGGAAGAGAGAGAGAGGGGGGGGAGGGGGTAACGTTCGACGCGATAATCCGACAGGAAACCTAGGTCAGTTAATGGAAGAAATAAAGAGGCTGGATGAAAATTGGTTCCTTCGCGTGTACAGGATAAAGAAAGCGAGTTCTATGAAGTAGACGAGTGTACACTACTCAAAGCCTATAGAGAAGCAGCCTCCTAACGATCCTTCCCGAGGCTCGAGTTTCATTGAAATAATCAGCCTGGTAAAGCCGACGTTTACGTCCGTTCCTCGAATCCAATTAAAAGCTAATTGAAAAGAAACGGATGCTGTCTTATCCCGCGAGATTCTCTTCCTTGACTTTACGTTTCTCTTCTTTCTTCTTGTTCCACCTTCGGTGGTTCCTATTCCCGTCCCTTGGTTCGCCCTGCGGGAGGAATGCGCACTGGAGGCCTCTTCGTTCCGAAGATAAATTGCCGGTTAAAGTCACCTCGGCTGGCTAGCACCTTGGATAACTTTTCCCAAGCATGAAATATTCCCTCATAAGCGACACGGTGCGTCTTACTGGGTAATATCGTTCATTATCGGTGTGCGCCACACTAACCACCATAAAGTATGGAAACTTACTCGATCAGCTCGTGCATTATTCACTTCAACCTGCGCCAGCCATCGGAAGCGCGACAATACCACCGTCTAATTTTTTACGCCAAGCCCCAGGGCGAAAAATTGGAAGATGTTAGGGGAGAAAGATCTATCGTTGCCGTCGGCTCCCTTGGGAACCTTTTATAACGAGTCCGATAGGAAACTCTTCCTTTTCGAAAGTGTAATCGTCGCCTTGAATTCCTTCTACGGTGATTTAACTGTGGTACATGCATCGTTCGCGATTAGATTAAAAAATTATTCTGATAAATGAAAATCTTTAAAAATAGTAAAAATGATAATAGGATTCTGTATTTATTTGCTGACGTGATAAAGATATGCAATTAAGTGTTCGCTCTATGGAAGTATAGAAAAATAGTTAAATGAGATATTTAAATATTTGGAAACCCTCCGAGTTATAAATGGCACGAAACTATTCAATACGAACCAACCGTTAGTCGCTGTTTATGTTAATCGAGAATTAATTCCAAACTCGTGCACCGGAAAAAAAAACCCCCGTAGGTAGAATTTGGACTTGCAAACTTTTATGCGGCACAATTCAGCCGAGATGGACGAGAAAAAGTGCATAAAGCAGAAAAGTGGCAAGGGTGAACTGGATTTATCGAGAGGGCGGTTGAATTACCAGGGAGGTTTCTCTCCCGGTACAAATCAGTCAGGAGTAATATCGCTGTATTTGCACGAGAGAAAACACGCAACGATCGCATCGTTCGCGATTAATAACACCGAAAGTCGTGGATAATTAATATTCCCTCGTGGAGAAAATTAATGGCAGGCAAATATCGCGAAAGCAGAGAAGAAACGTGTGGCCCGTCGATTCACCGCGAATACCTGTTGTGAAAATACTATGAGCTTCGGTCAATGAAGGGCTTTTAAAGGGCTTCGTTTTCCACATCGGCAAAAGAAGAATAACGAGACGGCGAGAAACGACCATTACGCGAAATACGCGAAACGAAGAAAAGCCCGCGGAGAGCGCGAATGAACGGCAGTTAACGCAAGCGGAAAAGCTGCTGAAGAAAAAGAGAAATTAGAAAAGGCCGAGCGAACTGCGTCAACTCTCCAGAAGGAATTATATTCTTGCCACGCCAGTGGAATAAGTCGACGCTCGTCCCGCCGCGCGCGATATAAAGCTTCACACTTTTTGGCAAGCGAACCGTTTCCTCTGCGGGACCCAAAAGAAACTGGAACTGAAAAGAATCCTGGTAGAATAAGCTGCAATGTTATTGTGTCGATGCGGTCAAGAAGCACGCGAACACGGTCAAAACGAAATTACAGGACAATGGAAACAGCTTTGGATTTATCTCGAGTATACTCTGCCTCAGTGGGACACAACGTTTCTTTGCTCCCAACGGTGAAAGGATCCTAGATTATTGGTGACAATATTCGCGCGAGATGTCCCTCTTGACAGGTTCAAAGCAAATGCCACTCTTTCTCTCTTTCTCCCTCGATTCGATTTCCCGCCAAAGCGGCGGAAAGCAGCGTCAAAGCGCGCGAGATCACTGCACGCGATCTTTTCTATTTTATTGGGACTCGAAAAGATTGGAAAAGCAGGATCACCGAGTTGCCGCTTATGGGAATATTCGGAGAAATTCCTCTGTACCTGGAGAGTTATCCCAAAGGATGATACGTGGAAGAGAGAGAATCCATAAGGTTTTTCATGATTGGGCTCTCTAATTAGCTCCCGCGAATCCAATATAACGGTAGAAGCGCGAAAGAATAAAGGGCCAATTAGTTTGGTGGTTTTTACGTTTAATACCTCTTTCACGAGAAGAGCGCCTTTCGCGGTAATTTTTAGTAATACCCTCACGTCGACAATCGCGATGATAAATTGAACGCTCCACTATCCTGTCGGACGCTACTTCCATTTATTACCGCGCGCAATCTGCTTGGAGACTTTGCTTTGCATGCGGATATTATTTACCACGAAGTTGGATATTATTACCCACCGTTTCGATGAGGTTATAGATACTAAAAGTGGATGATTGTCGGAGATGAAATTTATGAGAATCGAAGAAGAATGGAAAGAAATTGAAAAATAGTGAGAGAAACGTCGATGGAAGTGGAATGTAGTAGTCGTATAAAAGTAGACGGTATTACTATTGCTAGTAGCAATTTTCCGGAAGTAACCTTCTTCCCAAAGTTCAAACTATCTAACTAGATTTCGAAAACTCACATTAAAGCGTAGCTGAAGAGTACCCGTGTACATGGATGCGGACGAAGTACTCGGCTTGGGCTCTTTCCGATCCATCGCACTGAGATTTCCACTTTGTAACGTTCACGATGTATCTCCTTCTTGCTTTTCACTCCCGTAAACTTGGACACTCGAATCTTCGGATTTTTGCTTCTCGACCGTGATACGTCAACATCCATCAAGACTCTTCTCCCGATTTTACCTTAATCATTCCCTAACTTATACCTCGTTACTATTCCAGTCACTTCGCTTCTCGCCCGTCAGATCGATATGTGTGCACGGTGTCGCTTCAAGGATATCTTCGCGCGCGAAAGATAATTCTCCGAAGATACTACGAACGAAAGAAAAGAAAATCGCAAAAGTTCGCTAGTTCGGGAAGCTCTTGAATAAAATATCCTCTGCATTTGCAGTCATCAATTTTTCATAATATTAAAACGAGAAACTGAACTGTACGTTGTAGCACTTTTTCTAGAGTAAATAATCCAGTTTACGAGACCGAGTGCACGTAAACCTGAAAGAATCGTGGATCGATTCTCCAGTCCATATTCACTTGCTTCAATATTTACCGCGTTTTATCAGTGTCAAGCGAAATTAGAAGGTTTCATTCGAGCTTCTAGACAGCTGTAATTTTAGATAGCTCTGAATTAGCTCAAAATAAATATTACCCTCGCACGATGTATAATTAACTCTTATCAGGAAAACGCGGATGTACTATTGCCGAGACAAACACGCGATTTGCTTCGCAAACGATACACGTGCCGCGTGTCTGGTACATACATATACATAGAGTGGCACTATGGAAAATTCGCTTGAAACACCTGCAAATTAATTGAATAACGAGAAAAAGCTCTAAATCGAACTCGATCGAACAGTGAGGGGGATGAATGCCACAAATGACAGGACGTCAAACTGGTAGTTATCAGATTATCAAAACGCTCGAGTTCGGCATAGAGGAGGGTAGAGTTGCTTGACACAACAGATAATGTGGTCTGCCACCCTGTCAAACCTACCAAACGAAAACTGACAATCTCTCGCCAAGAGACGTATCCCTCTCAAACGAACCGTCCCACCACAATCAAAGCTCTATCAAACAGAGATCAGAATTTTGACGACTTGGTTCTAACTACGATAAGGTTGTATTGGTGCAAAGTGTACTACCGGAAGACACTGTGGGTACATTTTAATCCGGTTAACGAAGCCGGAGTAATCCAGGGAAAAACGTGGCGACACGTGGCAGAATAGAGGGAAACGTGACCGCGACGGAAATCGGACTACTTAACCACAGTCTTTTTCCCATGGTCAGCCTTGCATTTCGAGGAAGAAAAGAAAAAAAAAAAGCGAGAGTAGTAGTCCTCTTACGATTTTTCCTCCTCGTCTGTACAGACCAGCCGGATTCGAGACTGAGAGTGCGAGACGAGGAGAGATTCGAACCGGTGCGGAAAAGACAGTGCGAGGGAGAGCGAAAGATAAATGGAGAAAGGGGAGAAAGGATGCCAGAGGCGGAGAGAAAGAGCCAGGGGGTACACGCTGTATCGATTTTCGTTTCGTTCAGTATTTCGCCGGCTGCATCAAGCAGTCTCATTGGCGGTGGCCGCTCGACAGAATCGCATTATCGAAATTCGCACGACTGTCGCTGACCGAGACCGTTGTTCGCTACAGGTTGAAACGCGGCTTCAATCAAGCTTCTAGGGGAGATGGAAAATTATACGTGTTGGCTACCCTGCATCTAGCTAGATTCCGCGGGCCACGTCTGATTCTACTTACAAAAACCTTCCCATCACGTGTATCGATATAAAATTCCAATTAACCTTTGACATAACTAATTTTAGATCCACTTTGCAACTCGTGCAATAATTAAATTGCGACTCAAGTATGTTAATTTCCAATTATGACCAACCAAAGTGGTCATACTAATTGCAATTTCGAATTGTCACCGATACAGTTTGAATATGTAGAATTTTAAAATTCAAACATCAAATAAACCATCGTGTATTAGTAACGATATAGAATAGCTCGTTAGGGAATACATCCACTGTTTATAGAGGTACGCGGGTAAATAGACGGCGGACGGACGACGCAGTACTGACGCAGAAAACTGGTGGGGTGCACTCTCGAGCCGCGAGAGAAGAGAGAAGCAAAGGTGTGACGAGCGTTAGTAAACGAGAGTTAGTATTACTCTTTCAACCCGGCACGCTGGTGACCAGTGCGTCGGTGCGACTGTAAAGCGCGTGTATTTCCGCGGAGGTGCGTCGGGAAACTGGCTGAATTTCGCAGTTTCACGGCCATCCCTCGTAGCTAGGGAACGGTTTGATATATATATAGAGAGAGAGAAAGAGAGAAAGAGAGAGAAGGAGGGAGAGGTGTATATATACGTAAGCCAGACTCTTGGTCCCTTTCCGATTCTGGCAGCGAAGCCCCCCACGGGATACGCAGCAAACCCCACGGGCTACGAAATTCGCGGCGGCAGAGGGTGCCGCCACGCTCAGTAATCGCTACAAACGTCCTTAAAGCCGTCGAGAGGCAAAACCTCCACGAAAGCGTCTCCGATCATAAAGCGCACACTCGAGGAGTGCTCACGCGAAAGAGCGACACACAAAGAGAAACTCACTCCATAATTTCACGGAGAATTTGCCATAAACGAAAATCGATAAGGCTAACGCGAACGCGAGCTTCTGCTTCCGTGTTTTGTATGCGAAGCCATACCCGGGCCAAGAGAATCTACCTGCTCGCCGATAGAACTTTCCCCTTGGATTTTCATGTCCACTTCCGGAGCGATAAGAATGGGAGCTGAGAACGACCAAGTTCGGCAAGTTGGAAGCAGTGGGTGGAATTGTTAAGCGGCGGTTCGAAGCCTTCGCTGGGTTTCCTCTCTTCCTCCTGATTCGGGACTCTGAAGGCGAGTGGTGGTACGCGCATTGCGCACACGCAATCTACGTCGTCATTGGTTCCACGTAATACACCAAAGTCCAGAAATTTCTTCTGCTTGCTGATGAGCCTTGTACCTATAGATATAGCGACACTCAAAGCACGAACGAGTAATTTCACCGGCATCAGCGCATTAACACCCGATACAGGATTTCAGCTGCTCGCTCATCGGATTTGTGCTCGCTGCAATTGAGTAAGTTCGCGATTTCCAACAGAAGTCGGGTATAGCTTTCGCTCATTTTCTGCGTGTATGTACTTTGAAATCAATGCCATCCGCGAATGTTAATATTCTCGCGATTCAAGAGTCAACGTATATCGTGGAAAATTATGTCGCCTTCTCTCTCACTCTGTATATTGCAAATATGTACAGTGATACGGAATTTCGCGAGATCCCTTGGATCTAGGATCCCTCAATGCTTTATGGACTGCGCAAAGCATCCTGATCGCTCTCTTTCTCTCGATGTCAAATTTCATCGGTGCATCAGTGCCTTGGGGCTCAATGATGAAAGAAACAACCTCTCTGAGAGGCTCAAAAGCAAAGCAGAAACTGAGAGGCGAATCGAACAAACAGCCACAGAACGATTCGCGAATGACTTTGCGAACCTGTTGAAAAGAACCGGCTCGTGTCCTAGTCGGATTCGGACGGGTTCAATTAGAGGCTGGCTCGAATTCTTTGGGCATTGTCATGGCAAGTCTGGTGAAAGAGGAAGAGAGCCAGTAATGACTATTGGCACGATGGAAGATCCAATTAAATGGATATCGAATTATGGGTGGTGCCGTGGTGACACGGAAAACGCGGTGATCGAGGCTACCCGTCGGCGCCACGTTGGTTCGTCGAAGCTTTAACGAGGTCTGGCCTACTTCAGGCCAAGCCCACGATTCTCTAGTCCACCCTCACTTCCTCCTACTTCTCTTCTTCCTCTTCCGTCTCCTCTTTCGTCTCCTTGCCCACTCCGCCAATCCAGGCGTCTAGCCAAGCTTCGAAAACTTGCGAATTTCGTGGCACTAATTGCAGAAATTTCGCCGGGTAAAAGTGCCAGTAATTAAATATTCAATTGCGCGACGCTCGCTCTACTTTAAGCTCGTAAAGCTCTGAAAAAGAGAGACAGATAGACAGAGAGAGAGAGAGAAAGGGATCGAGGCACGCGAACGGTGAACACGCAAAATCCGACAGCTTTTATTAATGACGATCATTCGCGCGATAACGCCTCACTGGGAATAAAAAACGATGAGAGAAAAATTCGTAAGTGCTTTTGATCCGCATTTCGAGTCATAAGAGCATGAGGGTACTTTCAAAAAGTAAGCAGAACATCCCATCGAATAAGTTAGACGTCGTGGTAGAAATCCAAAGCCAAGTCTCGCAAGCACTAATTGCGAAAATCATCCTGCCACTTGGACCTGAACGCGAAGTTTGCGCAAAACTTGACGTAATTAAATGCCAGATTGTGCTTCTTTACCGTAACAGGCGCCTTTCTCCTCGGAAGCTCTTCTCGGATTGAAGATGAAAGGAAAGAAAAGAAGAAGAATGCTACAAGAAAAAATCGCGAGACAACGAGCTACTAAGGATGAAGAAGTAACTCCGTGAGAAATTAATATTTTGCGGGCGACCTTTCTGCAAACGAAACCTTCTGCCATTAGCGGAATGAAAGAGGCGAAGTCAGCGTGATACTGAAACGAGAAACATCGCTCGAAGGGAAAAACAATGTTTGAAATCGACGGGAAAACTCAACACAATAGGCAATAACAATGTTCTATCCGGCAAGAGCGCAACGAGAGACACATTAACGCATCGATCTCCAATACTCTCAAGCTGCAGTGTTTACCCAAGGAAAATCGAGTCTCCGAGTCGTGCACACTTAATCTCTTCGCGGGACATTGAACTTAATGACAAAAGTTACCCGTGGAAGAAGGTATAGTGTATCGGGTGAAAGTTCGTACAGAGCTACAGGTATCTCCCTCGCACAAAAGTATGCACGAGCCCACTACACGGGCGTGACCCCGATCCTCCGTTATTCTGCACTCGCTCGGGAGCTTAAATTCTAAACCCTCCCCCCATTAAACAGTATCGACTTTCTCCAGGATAAGGACTTTAGTCCGGACCCGTGGAAAGCTTTGCGACTAAAGTCGCGAAGCATCCGTTCGTCGAAGAGAACAAAACAAACGGTATCCGTCGATTCGTATCTGCGATCTGTTCCATTCTAGTCACCGGTACAATAGCCCGGTTGCTTTGACGATGGTTCTCATGCATTATTCAACCGGCACTCGACGATAGTCCAGTCGAACAAAAGGGCCAAATGAAAACTGTAAATATACCTATACACACACCTACACACACACACACACACATATACACATAAACCTCTCTCCCGAGAACCATTCCCCCTGAAAATGCTTCAATCCATCGACGGCTCGCGAATTATCGTGAGCCCAGTGTAATCTACTCGAGAGACTCGAGCAATCAGGAGAAACAGAGGCACAGGATTTTCTAAATACCAACTCGGTCGTTTCGTACTAATCAGCTCGCTGGTTCGTCCTTCTGGGAGTATGGTCGAGGGATAAGAGACGAGGAAAAGGAAGAGTAAGAGGTAGATGCCAGTTGGGTAGAAAGGGCGGAAAGACCGATATAACTGAGAAATTGCGAAGAGGGGAACGGAGGTTCGCGAGTGAAACGAGCCTGCTTGCTTCTGCTCCTCGTGGCCGTTATTACTCGAGAGGGCCGCTGGATGTAAGGGGCTGGGCGAGGACCTCGAACAGAAATTCCGGATCCAACATCTTACCGTGCGACAAGGAAGACCATGAAACTGGAGTGAGAAGAACCGTTGGAGAATATGCGGATGATACGCCACGGTTATCAGCAGGCGCCGAACAAAGCTCGACTAGCGTAGGGGGCGCGCAATGAAACGGACGTTTATTGGTACCTTCGCCTAGAGGCGCCGGAAGAGCCCCGAGGCTTGCGTTTGACGGCGTTTAGCTGGAATAATAGCGAGTTGTCCTTCCACCAGCTACTTGGCAGAACATGACTCGAAGGATATCGCAATTTCTACCCTTATTCTCTTCGTTCTGCTTCGAGAGGAAATCCTCCCCCTTCTCGCACTTTCTCTCTCTCTCTATATATATATATACTTATCTCTATCTCTATCTTTAACCGGAGACGAAGTGCACTCTGAGAAAAATCGTAAAAGCGCATCTTTATTCAGATTTAATATTGGATCTGCCTGTATTGAGATCCGTCAACGATTTACCACCTTGCAAACACCGGTTCTCGTTAGATCACCAAAGTGCAGTAAGGTTGGACGTGGTTTGTACTGGGATGGGTGACCGCCTACGAACACCACGTTTCGTTGATAATTTACCTGATTGAGTGAATAACTAATCAGTTACCTTGAAAAGGATTCCAAACCCCGGAATCGAAACGTTGGCCACTTATTTTTCATCTTTAAGTTCATGGATGGTGCAAAGGCATTAATAAACAATTATTTATTCTATGACTCTTGTTAATACTGGAAACGAGTAATCTTCTAATAGCCAGCTACTTCTTTTCTCGGATAAAACGGCCCGGTTCTGCTTCGACGGAATTCGTAATGCGAGTACTTGACATCGTTTCCCGAATGACGAAGGCTCGCAATCTACTCTCTAACTATATGTAGTTAAATAACAACTTGTATCGCGGTTAATCTATCGTGATCTCTGAACAAATCGAGTGATCTCTCTCATATAATTCTTCTATATTCAATTATACCATCCGAGCAAATTCGAAAGGAGTAGCCAAAGTTATCTCGTTAGTCGAGCCTCCGATCTCGAGTACGAGGACGATGCTGCTTCATCGGACAGTGGATCCAGTCGCTTCAGCAGAATCTGCAATAGACGTGCCTGACACAATTTCGCGCTTCGAGCCGCAATGTCGAGGAGCCAGCCGCGTTATTCGGCGGATGGAAAGCGGGACTGAGCAATCTCGGTCGTCGTGCGCGTTGACATTCGCAAATCGCAAATCGGAGCGAGTCACGAGGCCGACGACACTGAGGCTAAATCGCGACGCGACGCGACGTTTCTTTTCTTCATGATGGCAATAAAGAGGGTAGATGAAAAAAAAAGAAGAAGAAGAAGAAGAAGAAGAAGGGATGATTCGTCCATTCGAAAGTATCTCAAGCAAATGGCACGTGGCTTTTGTAGCTCAGAGAACAATACCGTCTACGTTGACCATCAATGCAAACTGCAAAGTCTGCAATGGTCGTTCGCGAAAAGCTTTAGCATTGAAGACAATCTTTACTCTTATCCAAGAATCATCGTAAGATCTTCTTAAGCAAGAAATTATTGTCGTCGATGCTACTTGTCGATTTTACTCGTCAGTAACCATCTACATACCATGTAGTAACACGCTCGCCGGTCTTTCCGGTGTACGAGTCTCTCCCACGTACACGCATGACGCGTGCGTCGCTCGAAATTTCCTGAATGCACTTTGTTAGGGTGGCGACGGGCTGAATGCATGCGTGATTAAGCGACCATAATGCGCGCCGTGGTGGATGGGACGCTTAAGGGAGCGGTAGGGGCGGATGGTGAATTTTTCAGGCGAAATCACCACTGGGTGGGATGCTGTGGCTGGTGACGCGCTTGGAAATGGATGCGTGTCAGTGTTTGCAGAGGACAACTCACGCTTACACACGCGCGCGCGCGCGCGTTCTGCCAGAGGCAACAGCACTGACGATAAGCGTAATGAATCCTGTGCCACGGGGATAATGACGAGAATGTACTCTAATAATTACAGAGACTGACAATGCAACTTGTCTATCTGACTCGCAGACAACTCACGAGCGTACTTCGTCGGGGACAAAATCCGGCCGGTGGGCTATTTGTCGGATATGTCTGCCGCTGGCGTATTTTCCTGGTTCGGACGTAATTCTACAATAAAATTTTTTTCTCTTCCCGTATGCTCGAACTCTGTGTCCAGTGCTACGCCTTCCTCGGTTTTCCATTTCTTCCTATCTCCGCACTTTCGCCATCGAAAATCGATAGGAACAGCTCGCGTCACGACAAACTCACTATTTTTTTCTTTTTTTCTTTTTTTTCTTCTTCTCTCCACCGGCTCCAAAATCGCACCCTGAAAACTATGAGCCCTCTTCGCCTCGGCGAACTACTATAAATGGGAGAGACCCGTGACGCGATACGGTCGAGCGAGAAGAATGGATCAGTAGAATGGGCTATTCTTTATTCGCCAGACTCGAATACCGAAAGCTGACACGCGCGACCGGGAAGTAATCGAATCTCACCTCTTATCTCCGTTCGTAAATAGACAAGTCTTCCGCTACCGTCGCCACGAAACGGAAGAGAATTTGTAATAGCCCGCAGTCGATTACTCTTCTTCGAACTCAGAATCTTTCTCTCCAGCAAAGAACAAAATCTTTCACGAGGAAGTTAGCAAGAAAAATTCGCGGTGGAAAGTCACACGCGCGTTAAAATATTCGTTGTTGAAACCGAAAAACAAAAAAAAACACCATGAGGTGGTAGGTAGGTAACTCTTTTTACTACGATAGAAATTTACGAAACACGGAACACGCAATACCATTTCCATCGGTCACTAAAAAAAACGCACCGAAAGCACTACCGCGTCTTTTTGCAACTGCAGCACCGCCGCTCCTGGTAAATCGTGCCGCAATCCGACTTAATGGGAAATTTAATAACCCAGCGCAAGTTCGACGACCTTTGCCTCCCTCTCCCGCGCCCTTCCTTACGGCTGTCAGGTCGATGGCAGCTGAGGAAACCCAGTCAAAGTCAAATAGCAAGCTAAGTGGTGGTAGATTCGCAGTAAGTAATGGCTCACTAGAAGGAAAAGTCAATGGAAACGTAAACGAAGAACACACCAGTAGACCAGAAAGCACAAGGGAAGAAGCTTCGCGTTCTAGTGATCAATAATCCAAGCATAACTATTGCGCGTGAAGCAACAATGTATCGTCGACGCACGCGGAAGGCGTGGCACCGTTCATTGGTCCCCTAATGCCAATGCCAATGTCAGGGTTTTGCCGGTCAGTAACCCACCAACCCCCCACTTTTCACTGGCGGAACTTTATCCGAACGCCCCGTTGCCAGAGTTTGTCGAAGTAACTCAAACTACCCCAGTTACCGGCGGAAAAGGGCAAAGATACCCTCGAAACACCGAACGGATAAAGTAGAGAGACTGATCTTGATTTACCATGGAACTAAAGGGTTGGAAACTCTTCGCTTAACCGATACTGCAGAGTACAATCTTATCGACTAGCGGAATTTCAAACCCCAATCTCAAAGGGTAGTTTTTCCCAGTGGAATTCATTCGGTAAGAGAAATTGCGAATGGTAATTGAAACACGTGCTATTCGCTCCACGTGCTAAGATCATTCAACTTTCGAGTGCAATCTCCTTGTAGTTTTATAACTCCAAACTGTTGCAGTTCTATCTCGTCCAACTTGAAAAAACTTTTCGTATCAGCAACTTTCGAGTCGGCGCTGAGTAACTCGAGAATTCGGAACATTGAAAACAAGGATAACTAGCTCGTAATTAATAAAAGTAAATAATTAATGAATTAAATTATTACTGTAGAAATTTAAGCGTTAAATTTAATTCGAATGAGGTCGTTTTACCTTTTGTTTATCGAGCAGTTGAATAATCTCGTCGACGTCGCCGACGACTACTGCCTGTTGCCGCAACATCTCTTGCTCGACCGTCAGCCAATCACGTATCTGAAACATGTATACGATTACTGGACACCTGCATCTTACTCTTAAATAAATAATAAATATTTAAGAGATCGATTGGAGGCTTCGATGAATCGGAAAGCAGTTCTACTGGCAGAAGGTAGTTTTCGGCAGGAATGTCGACTGAGTCGAAGATCAATCGAAATAGGGGACTCGAAGGTGTCATCCGTCAGGACAGGGAAGGTCGAAACCGGAATCGAGGTATTTGCTAGGCGGAAATTAGCTGGGAGTGCCGATTCGTAAGTGGCCCACTTCGATTTAGCAAGTATCCAAATATCTGACAGGACTCAGGAAACGACACGCTAACGGACTACATGCTATATAGGCTATACCGACTCATCCCTCGAAAATTCACCCTAAATTCCCACTGGATTTTCGACAAGCACTGCTAGCTGACTTACTCTCACGCAGATAGGCTAATCGGTTTATCAGTTTATCGGCCAGCACAGTCGAGCGAGTATTACTTTCCTGCCGAAATTGAATTACCACCGATGACCAAGCCAATTGGAGTGCAAATTTACATTTTCAAGTGTCGCCGGAGACAATAGTTTTTCCTTGTAAAGGCTACCGTTCGCTCCGTTTAATTAAATATCGAGTGCGCACCGTGTAATTGCGTTTCCATTGGAATGCCAGTACCAAAGCCAATAATGCACTTAAAACTACGCGGCCAGAGAATCCGTTGGACGAGTCATCGCCGTTCTCGTTCACCTGTGTGCTTGCTAGTAGCAATCGGGACTATACTACCCGGCCAATTTTCCCTCCAGCAGACCATTAACAAAACTGCAAACCGAACCTTTTCGAGCGTGGACAGATTCCATACGGCAAATCGGCTCGGATTCCGCCTTCGTACGTTTGCCCAGCACTCGAGAAGTGCATCGACATCGCGAGACCCTCAGCCATGGGATCACAATTGATTTCGACTGCGAGGACACATCACTGGCGAAAGACGAGCCAACGAGCATTTTCTCCTACGGTCAATTTTCGGGAAGAGCATTTTTTCGAGTTTTCCAAATTCGTACATTGTTCCTAAAGTGTCTTTCGACTCCGTTAATTTAATCCCACGTACCGTATGCGTACGCCAATATTAATTACCATATACAGGGTGAGTCAGTGACCTTGCACCAAACTGAAACCACGTATTTTGGGGGTCAATAGAAGCCTAAAAGTTCCGGAACACAAAGTTAAAATCTCAACCCTTTCGGAATTACAGGGGGTTGAAATTTTAAGTTTTAAAAAATCATATCTTCCGACAGGATAATACTAGAGTCACGGGTCTTTTTCTAGAATGTGTGGGAGGGCCCGAGGTACCTGGAAAAAAATATAAACGACGTGAAAATTATTATTAAGCCACATTATTATTGATTTTCTCTAAACGGGCAAATTTCACGTTCATAGAAGAACTACAAGAAAATCAATAATAATGTGGCTTATTAATAATTTTCACATCGTTTCTATTTTTTTCCAGGTACCCTGGGCCCTCCCACACATTCTAGAAAAAGACCCGTGACTCTAGTATTATCCTGTCGGAAGATATGATTTTTTAAAACTTAAAATTTCAACCCCTGTAATTCCGAAAGGGTTGAGATTTCAACTTTGTGTTCCGGGATTTTAGGCTTCTATTGACCCCCAAAATACGTGGTTTCAGTTTGGTGCAAGGTCACTGACTCACCCTATATATTATTTGCGCAACTTGAGTGCGCCGGCATAGACAGAGTCCCAAACGAAAAATTATCGAGAACCATTGAAACAGTATTCAATATATTCAACGGACTATAATTGTTTACCTATGCGGGTATATTCTGAGTTTTAACAATTTGTCGAGTGGCTTTGTGATTACGTCCAGACTATTGAACACGCGAAACTTTCAATGAACGAGCACCACGATAATTGCATGTATTGGGTACATTTACCAAAGAGCAGGACGAAGTCTGATCTATATCGGGACTGTACTACTGGCGCGATTGCTCTCTTCTCTACTCGCAAGTAACGATTCGCTTGATTTGAAATATAAATACGCTCCGACCGAACCGATAGAGCTCTCGGCAAACGGCAAAGACAGATGAAATCCTCTAATGGAATGCGACCAATCATGGGATGTTCGTTCTTCAAAGAACGCAATCTTAGATTCGAGACATTTCAGGAGTTTGCCGCCCCGGAAATGAAAGTCGGAAATCATTAAGGCGAATCGTTAAATCGAAGTCTTTGCATATCACGAGCTAAGAGGTATTCCTTTCGCGTTGGTTTTTGGTTAGGAGAAAAAAAGGAACAAGACTCGGTTAAAGAAGTTGTTTTTCTAGTGGGGCAATAAATAGAGGGTATTTAAATGCGGGAAATTCGATCGATCGTCGGCTATGTTAAGGCCAGGGTTGGAAGTTGATCAAAGTGTAATCCTATTTTTATTATAACGTAGCCAATGACCTTTATCCCTTCGTTGCTCTTATTTCTACAGTGATCTCGAAAAACTAAATGCAACTGATTAACGAGTTCTTAATGAGTTCGTCGCGGGAAATAGGTAAAAATAAACCACAGGCGCACTAGAAACCCGTTCGCATATAGCAAATACTCGAGGCGAGCAGTTGGGTCCTGGAAAATTTGTTGCGTGCCGGATGAAAAAAAAAAAAGGATCCTCGAATGACGGCAAATACTCGAGTGTTCGTGCTTACGGAATGCACTTTACTTTAACTTCCATGGCTCCCCTTTCTGACCTTCAACTTAATCCGTGGGTGCAGCTCTATTTTACTTTCATCCCGAAAACCCAGTGTAAAGTGTATCTTTCTCCCTTGGCGTCGCCGTTTAACTTGCCCAGAAATTGGGAACGATTTTGCGAAAATGAAATTACGTCCGGTGTTCGGAGAGTGAATTTTGACCAGTACCTCAACGATAAAAGTCAACGACAACAGCGGCATAGCCAAGTCAAACACGAGAGAAGTTCCCCAGTGAATTTTCCCGAGGTTCGTAGACTGGCTTTGAAGCCGGTCAACGGTATGTTTTATCTAAACGAAATGCGGGAATCTAATAAGCCGAATACTCGTGGTACCCTTGCACCAAAAGGGACGAGAGAAAACGGAGTAGACAACATAGTTCGAGTTCCAGGAGATACAGGACGACTGGTACTCTCCAGCAGTGAGGTAGATTCGCGTCTTGACATTGGATATCTACGCGCCCCTCGACGCATCTGCCACGAAAACCGACGCCACTCCGAGAGGAGCTCTTCTCGAAATTCCACCGAAGAATATAAATGACGCTCATGAATCTTCCCTCATTTTTTCCAGCAGCGTCCTTCTGACTAAATCGAATCAGCCTCGAATTAACCCTTTTGCTATGAACACCGGTAGTCTGGTACTTTAAAAAATCCAATTCCTTTTTATCGAGTATAATTATGCACCGTATCGTATTATGTGCTAGTCGCGTATCAAAGGGTTAAGAGCGAGGCAACGAATTCAGTGCTGTCAATATTGTTATAAGAGTGGCTGGAACGAGAGCGCGCGCCACTTGAGCGGCATAAAGAGAAAGAGAAAGAACGTGCTGCTGACCCATTTAAGCGTATATGCCAGAACAGCATGGGACGCATCAGGCGCGTCCTCTCATCATCCTGGTCGCGCGGCTTAATCAATGCGACAGATAGCACACGTAAAATGCGCTCTGCCGGGTAAGCCGAATAGAAATTCATTGGTAACTCGATTCCTGCTCTCCAGTCTCGTTAGCTCGAGGCCTCTCTCATAGCTTTATGCAAACAGCACAATACTTGTCAGCGAGACAGCACAGCCGGAAATGGAAGCGGGGGAGATAGCTGTTATGACGTTGGACTGGCTCGGCAATGTTGACACGGCAAATAGGAAAAGCACACCAGTACTAGTCAGAGTACAATCTCCGGCAAGACCACGATAAAAATTATTTGCCGAGGAGGATAATTGCGAAACGTCGGCGTCGTTCGTTCGGACGACTCTGGAACGAATGGTAGTAACCTGCTCCTAGAAGGAGCAAGAATTCCTTGTTTACTTCGGCTGAATTTTCCTCGAGACTCAAGTGAAAAGAGACCGCGTAATGACCTGTGAATGAGAAGACTGACGCGTCAAAGCCTCTTCAACTTTTAGTCTTCGCATCTTCCAATTAAAAGATCTCTCGTAAGGAATCCATTGAAGCGAGTGGAAAAAAATCTGACTCAAAGACGTATGCGTCGCTGTGAAATTCGTAATGAAGATACGCGGCAAACAAGTCTGGGCGGAAATTAAATCTTGGCAGAAGCTCGGGAAACGAGGGATTATCAACCGTGGAAAATGAAATGAATATTGCGAAACGCTCTCTTAGATTATGTGTGATAATGGAAGCTTCGAAATAATGAATTCCGAGTGTCTCGACCGAAATGGAACGTCGGATCGTTCTCTCGAGACAATTGTGCAATGACGATGCAACGAAGAACGAAATCTAGAAAAGAGGCTTGCGCTTCGTTTAGCAATTATCGTATCTTGGTGAAGCAGACACTCTCTGGAATTCCAGAAACTATTGTAAGTGGAGGAACTGTGTAATAAGCTCGGCGAGCAGGAACAGTTATCGTCGAATACAAACGAATTCTGCAAGAAGGCAAAGCCATAAGTCTCTGATTGCACGCGAACCCTCTTTCTCGTAGACACGACTAATAAATCTGTACTCTGGAGAGTTGAGTGAGAAGAATGAGAACCAAGCAACTCTCTTGAAACTTTCCAACCTGAGTGCAAAATATTATAAGAACGAAAATTTATTAACATTCACGATTAATTGAACTTTGATAAATATAATTATTGAATAAAGAAACTCTAAGAAGGAACTTTCTAGTTACCACTGAATGAAGTGCATTATAAATGAAACGTCGAAAAAAGGGTGGCGAAAATTACAGTGATTTTCTCTCAAATACCGTTTCCAGCATCGATTTTCCACCCCATAATACTCGGGGCTGTTTACCGGCGCTAAAGCAGTTACGATGAGCGCGAAAAAAATTCCTGTGGAAGCGTTTGCTCGGCGTAGGGAAAGGTCGCGTATCAATTCCGCCGAAATCGGTGTTGTATCATTTACAAGACATCGTTGGGAGGCCGAGAAACTTTTCCTCCGATATCGAAACGCACCAAGTTTTGGGAAACGGAGTAAGAGAGAGAGACAGAGAGAGAGTAGAAGAGGGGAAAGTCAGAAAAGCGGACAGAGAGCTGACAACTTCGATGGGTTTGCCAGAGATAGGGTGAAGTCGAATATGGGGTGAATGAAGATCAGGGAGTCGCGCGCGCGAGCGACTCAACGCGGAGAACGAGCGAGGGAAGTAGCAGCGGGGGCAGAGTAACTCGATAAAACTGACCGAGTTATACGTCTGTGCACGTGCGGTCAAGCGCACCTTCTCTACAATAGTAGTAGTCGGACAGCGTCTGTGTCTGGCAGCGTCACACAAATCTAATTCCTCTTCCTGATAACCGCGCGCTCGCTGCTAGGGCCGAGCGGAATATTCCAGGAGCGAGCAGGCCCTTTCGAAATTTGCTGGCGCGAGCGTATTTCGGGGAAGAGCGACTCGTCCGCCAAGAGATAAGACTCAGCCGGTTCGTAAAGAAAGTGCTGCTGATAGTCCGATAAATACGACTGACGCGTTTAAAGGAAATTCTTACTCCTTCAAGGAGTGCACGGAGTGAAATTTATCGCTGGCTCGAGCTCGCGCTTCGATTTAGGGGCTTATCGAGATCCACCGTGATAAGAGGCAAGAGAAAAAAAAAAGAACGAGAAGAGCGAAACGAGGGTGAGATAATTGTATGCAGTAACTACTGTGGTGTGGTGCGCGGGTCTCGTTAAGAGGCGGAAACCTCGTCGTTCCGAATGACTTCGGTTCGTTCCGTTCAAAGAGGAAAACTTTACACCATGTATACCGTCGATTAATTACCCATTATGACTAAGGGTGGCAAGACTCAAGCCCCCGGCAGTATGGCCCTTATTTACTTCTGATCCACGAATCGAATTCGAACGCGGAATATCGAAAGGGGAACTAATCTCAGCGGCGCGCTGTAATCTAGTTAAGGCGCCCCTATTTCTGGCCTGGGCGAGGGAGAGGAGAACGAAGGAACAGGAACGCACGACGTGTTATCCCTTATTGCCAGGAGCAGATTGCACAATGCCACGGGTCGTGAATTCAAATGGGACCAGCGAGGCTTCGCGCGAATGAAATTTGCGGCAGGGTGCGCCTAAATACGCGAGGCAAGATAATTCGTAGCAGGTAGTGGTACGTCTCGGACCCATGTTGTAGTCTCTTTTATATTCCAAAGCCGCTCCTGTACGCTTGCTCGCTCGCGCACGAGTCCGCTTCCTGATTTTGCGTCGTCGTGCTCCTGAAAAATTGGATTCCGCGAGCGTCCGAGAGACGCGCGTTGGAAAAAGTCAAAGAAAATTTCGACTTGCTGGCTCGTGCAATTAGCATACCGTAGAATAGCAGGGTAAAAATCTCACGGTAGAAGCGAGCTAGAATCGCGAGCGAATAAGAGAGGGAAAGAGAATTGTGAACTATAACGATTTGAAGGGAGCAAAGGCGAGACGGAATAAAGATCAGTACTCGAGCTTGCTCCAACCAGCAGGGGTCTCGTTGCCAGTGCAATTCTGCTTGGACTAAACCGTGCGACCGTCCTAGTTCGTTCCGGTTGAATTCAAGACGCTCCGACGGCGCGACGTTGCGCATTGTAGTCAAAAAGGACTGGCAACGAGCTGGAAAGCCAGCAAGTGCTTACCACATTTTTCTTCGAAGCTCAGCGGCTCGTGTGCTCGACGAGCCAACCATGCTGTTCAGGGTCTCTTTAACTGTGCCTCTACCACAAGCCTTTCCTTCCTTCTCTCTCTCTCCACAACCACGTAATTTATTTAATTAGCCAAGAGATATCCAGACTACAACGTTCCCGTCGACGTATCAGAGCTTCTGGACATTAGTCTTTCTCATTATTTTTCTCGTTGTTTTATCCACGCTACCTCCGACTCGTCTCGCTGTCGTCGCCATCCAGAGCACCTTGCTCAGAGCCCCAAACCCCCTTGCACGTGGCTCTAAGCCTTTGTCTCGTGCCGAGCGCACTTAGGATTCAGCTAGCTCGGATTTATGCGTCGGCCGGGGTTAACGGCGATCATTATTCTTTCCCGTATTATCACTAGAGTCGCGTGGCACGGGCCACTGACCTCTTGGGATCCTGCCTGTTGCGCGATATCGTCGAGTAAAGACCTCTCCCAGTGGTCGTTGGATTGCAAACCCTCTCAAATTGTAGGATAAACTCTTCAACGCCGAAGCGAGTTATCCTTAATCTATGCGTATCTCTTCTCGAAGAATTCGAATGGAGTTTGCGTTGAGTGAAGCGGGAAGAGAGAGAGAGAGAGAGAGAAAAAAAAGTGAAGTCGCCACAAGTCTTGAAGTACGTTAGAGACTTACCTGAAGTACTGATTTGTCGAAACCGGCGACGAGGGCCGAAGGTGACGAGGAGGGTGAAGGTGAAGATGAAGCTGAAGAGGCTGAGGCCGAAGCAGCAGACAGGGAGGAACTAGTCGCTACGGGGGTCGAGGGTGTCGAGGGGGCAGGAGAGGGTGTCAACCCCCGAGGGGCCCCTGCACCTGCACCCGCCGACCCCGATGCTGCTCCTACGCTTCTCTCCTCTTCTGAAACAGACAAAGAACACCATCCTTTAGTCACGGATCGAAACACCGCTTTAAAGCGCGATAAAACGTATCGTCTATATCGCCCTGTTACGTGGACCTATCATACGTATTATATGTATATCCCGTTAGAAATGGCCTCAACTCCCCCCAAACAAACAAGTGCATTACAAATGTAGTTTTTAACGAGACTCTGCCAGAGTTCCATTCGAAGCTCGTACCGGATATCGAATTGCTGTTGATACGAAATAGCCGCCGTTGTAATACTGACAGGAACCGAAAAGGGGGCCCTTCAGTGAATTATGTGCGACCCAAGCAATTCGGGGCGTTCTAGCAGTCGTATTAATCCAAGTTGAACCTATGGATACACTAGGGTTCATCTTCGCCAGGGAAACCCGCAATTTTCTGCTCGGCCGAGAACATTGTATTCTTTCTCACGTTCGCCACCAATAGATAATGGCTCGATAAAGAAATAGGGGGAAGGAAGAATGAAAAATGAGAGAAAAGAGGCTGGTCTGAAAGCAACCAGGTCGCGAGTGGTTTCGGGGCACGTATCGAAGGAGGCACGGTCAATTCATTGAATAGGAAAGTAACTTTCATAGTTTATAAGTTTACTCTCCGGAACTCGGCTCCGCTGGCTGGCAGCGCAACGAATGGAATGGGGACACGGCGGATCTTAGGTGAGCCTTCCGAAGCCTTATACCCTCGAGAATCTCTTAATTCCAGCCGCTAATGTAATTGGAAACTTTCGTAAACGATTTTCCTAGTCCTCAATTTGTAATGCCATTCGAGTTGCTCGTGAAAAAGCTCATGAAAAAGCTCCCAATCCAAACTCGAAAGGTTCCTGATGTCGAATACTCGAACAGAAAGACTCTTTGTGTACGAAAACCACTGTATGTACACAGTCATAAAAATAACGCTGCATTGTGGATAGAGTCTCATTGAAAATGCTCCCCGGTGACTTTCTTTATTAATCGCGGAACTTGGAGTTTCTATGCCTGGGGACTTGGTATTTCCGGATTCTATATAGTAAAATGGTATTAAACCATCGTGAAATGGAAGCAGTGAGCAGCTTGAGTCCTCGTTGCGCCACTATTCCAGGTTCTACTATGGGAATTCTAAAGGGGGATTACTGAGTTTGTGGTATTTAAGGCAGACCGATTAAAAACGCTGCGGCTCGGTCACGAGGTAAGTTATACTTTCCTGACTTTGCGCACTTACATTACTGTCCGCAGTTTTCGAGCGAATACGATATACGACTCTTTATAAATGAGAAGATTAAAAGACCCTCTTTCAAAAAACGCGGCAATTAGCGGGAAGAAAATCCTTCCAGGGCACATAAAGTATCCTCTTTTTAAGCATATTATACTTAATGGGGGAAAAAGTAGTTCACTCCACAAGAGACACAATTCTGACCTGAAGTGACCAGCTCGCGAAGTGTCAATATCAATTTTCCGTGAGTCAACAGCTCGACTCTTAGCTACCGTTATCTTTGGCAACTATTATTAAATGTTTACCAAAGTACGAAATTCGTAAAAAAAATTTTCCAATGAAAATTCTACCTGAGGCGAAACGATACCAGCGAACCATATGCACTTCTTATTGATTCAAGCGTGGTCCTACAGCGTTCAAAGCAAATATGAACACCATGAATAGTTCAAAAAGAATCCAAAACGCGTTGGCTACACCAGCAAGGTCTCCAGAGATCGTAACTTATGCAACATGCCTGCGGAAGTCCGGTTATACGCGAGTTATTATATTTTTATTTCTAGGACTTTAACGAGTCGAGTTCGCTGCTCGCGCGGTTGCTAAACCACCTCGAACTTCGCGAAACAGTTGGATAAAATTAAGACCACGAAAGTGAGCTATAACTCGAGGAAAGCAATCTTGCATAAATGTTCTACCATGCGAAAATGCTTAATTGAAGTTTTTCGCGAGAATATTTCGCTACGAAGAGAAATCCTAATTTCTGATAGAAATTTTTGATCCGATCTTTAAAACGATGTCAAGAAGCATAACGCTTGACGAATTTGCTTCGGTATTGAACTAAGTAGATAGATTCTCAGAAGCCGATGGCTTGGGGAGGAAAATGTTGGCGAGTGGCAAAACGAACTTAAAGTGACATTGATGAAGGTAAATATTGGAGCGGAAGTACTCTCGAGCGGTGCTCGAGAGCTTCTAGCTAACTAAAACAGAAAGTAATTAATGTAAGCGTGCGAACGCTCCGAAAAAGGGGGATACGGCTGACGGCGAAATTCGGATCGGCAAAGCTTCAGACCCAAGCGAACGAGATTAAGGCGGCTCAGCCGAGAGATTATAATAAGTTGTGCAGTCGCGGGATACACAGTTAGTGGGATTTTATTTAAATCGTTTTTGGGCGACGACCGCCCTCGCATAACCGGATCAACCGAGAACACGTGTTGCAACTTTATCGGGGGGTTCGTGAAACTTTGCCACCATCCCCCTCCCCCTCCTTTCATACGTACAACTCGCATAGTACGTAGTCTACCTAGGTGAAACGAACTTCCGGGCATCGCGATACAGGACTCCTCGGCTCACAAACCTCTAGGTGCTGAGCAAAGTTCTGTCATAAGTTCGAGAAACTCCTAAGTCCCGTCCGCAATTCAGGGGTTAGATAGTCTCCAAGCTAGTCCGCCAAGTTAAGTTGCCCGGTAGACACACAACTCGTCCTACGTATCGATGCTGCACTCGGAAGAGGTGATTCTGCGTGAAAAGACACGTAGAAAGAAAAGAAGAAAGATTTTTCTACGTGGTTTTGTCTCTAAAGGAATCGAGTTTGAATGTACTGAAAACATGCGTGTATACGAATATTGTATAACATGGTTCGAAGGACCTCGGGTTTTGACACAGACCTTTATTTCTTTTTCTACCTTTCTCGAAGGATATTGACAGGATGTCATGTACAGTTCGCGAAACGTCTCTTCTCCTGCTATGTTATTATCTTTCGAATAACAGAAAACATTGAAGAGTTCAACTTCTCGAGGGTGAACTTGGATTCGTGTTTAAAAAACTTGTCGTATTTGAAACCGAAGATTTAATTGGAAAATGTGTAAAGATATTTAATTCTGTTTTTGTTTCATGTATATTAGGAATTGTTCTCTACACGTGTCAACAGCTTGACAGTTTAAATCGGAGTCTTAATCGGAAAGCCAGAAAATAAAGAACGGAAAACGTGCCGAGGTGGAATTGAAAGAGAAAGGATTTTGCAAGCACAGATTGCTTTCTCTTCTTCTTCTTCTTCTTTCTTTTTAATTTTCGAAAGTGCAAGGCAAATGACGTTGCTCGGAGGCGCGTCTGAAAAGAGAGAGGGTGACCCTTGAAGAGGACATTCGTAACACTTGTCGCGGCAGCAGCTGCTAGAAGGGAGTTATTGCTCTCGTAACAACGGCCGAGGGTGGAAACCTTTCCGACACCGCACAATGAGCAGAAATCACGCGTTGGCCCAACGCGTCGCTCTTTCGAAATGCATCGTATCCTTTATCAAAACTAACGAGATGCACCGTTGAACCCATCTCTACGTATTTTTCTTAGCTCCATGCGCGAATTACCCGCTCGACATCAGTTGCAACCCCTTTCGTTCTCTGCTTCACCGGAAACACCCGCAGAATTAAACGAACGGGTAACCCGCAATTCATGAAAAATGAAAAATGAAAATAATCGAATTCGCCTGGAGAAAAACCAAAACAAAAAAGAGATTGAAACTATGGAGTAATAATTACAATTTCATAGGAAGCTCGATTCCATTTACCGAATATTATAACGAATTGATGCAACAGATTGATATAATAAATTCGTAACGATAATCCTATAATTAACTATATGAGTATAGCATCGCGTGTACAATGATTATCGAGCTTTTACAAAGAATTAGCCGCCAGAAATCGATACACCGTTTCCGGGAGTTGAACGGGCTGGTTAACTCGATGCAATAAAGGTACTAAATCCAGGATATTGTAAAAAGGAAACTATTGGAAATAAGTGTCGAACATTGGAGACAAGCTAAAAATGTCCTGGCAGGATGAGTGCCGCGATTTATCCCCGTGAGACAGCGAGAAGAGAAAGGATGAGCCGCGAGTATCGTAGTCTAGAGCCGAGAGTGGAAAGAGAGGACGACAACGCAAACGTTGAGCTTCAGGGTAGAAATCCCTCGTTAGTGGGAGCTAGTCCTCTGGAGACAAGTGGGACAGGCCGTGTTGAAAAACAGGACGAATTTGCAGCGAGAAGCATCAATTCCCGGTGGCAGGAGTTTTATTCGGTGTCCAGGACGGTGAGAAAAGAAGACAGAGGAACGGACGTACTTAGAAGGCTACTTGGGGGTAAAAAATAGGGAGGTCGCATTGCGAGCTTAGCTCGACCGTCCAACCGTCCGTCCGTTCATCCATTCGTTCGTCCGTTCGCTTGTCTACCAAGGGATAAGTGATGCGACAGTACGGTCGGATCCACTGGAATGAAGCATCCCACGGAGAATACTCGAGTTCTATTTCCTTTTCTCTTTCTCCCTCTCTTTCACCCCTCTTTCTCTCTATTCCTCTTGTCCTCTTTATCTTTGCTCCGCGACGATCGAGCAAGGGTGAAGAAGGATGGCAAACCATGGTAAGGCAGCCGGTGAATGAGAGTGATAGATTGCACGACACCATCCAGTGACACCCTCCCTTCTAGAAGGTGGATGGGTGGCCCACCCATTCTAGGTCCCACTGCTGCTCGGACAATCTGGGTTTCCGTTCACTCGGGCGAAACTGGCCGTGATCCCGTGGCACTCCTTACCCCTTTCTACGTTTCCGCGGCTTTAGAGCTTAAGGGTGCCGCTCAAACCGCTCCGATTAAGCTCAATCTGCTGAGGCGAATTTAATCAAATCTCCCAAGAAGGATCTGTTTGTCGAGATCGTTAGTCTGACTGCATTCTACGAGAGAGTAAGGTTCTACAGTGATCTGTATAATGAATTGAGCCGTCAGAAATAGCGAGGAATTATTCTCGGGTTAATAATTTGTTAAGAGGGATGGAAAAGCAAATATCAGACTATTGGTATCGAAAATGGATATTTAATCGGAATCTATAGTTACCACGCTTTTGAACATTTCCCGAATATGTTGACACACTTTAATCCGTGCTATTTCATTAGCTAATTGACAAAACAAGACGATAAGTAGCCAAGCGTTAGAATTGAGTGACGACCAGGGTTGGATTAATTACAGTCAGCACGAGGAATATAAATATTAAGAAAATCAATATTTAACTGAATCGCGGGTGTGTCTACAATTTCGGCGTTATCTTGAATGGAAACAAGAACATACATAAAAGCAAAAAGTCAACATAAAAAAAGCCGAAATAAATCCAAAAACTGAATCATTCACAGTCGAACAAATTTTTTGATCGACATTCAATTTTACGGGCTCGAAGTTGTACAAAGCCGAGACAAATTGCAACGAGCACACATTCATCGATCAATACGCCGAGAGAAATTCCCACGTATATATAATTTATATCACGAGCAATAGAGTTTTGTAATAATTTCCGCGACAGTCCCGACAATTAATCCCGCAAAGTAATTACCGAAAAATTGCCGGACAATTACGAATGGCGAGGTCAATGTGACAGAGCGAACGATTTCAACGGTGAAAGAAGCAACTCACCTGTCAAATCAATGAATAAAACAATCAATGAACAGAGGGCAAGCTGGAGAACGAGTGGGAGAAGAACTGCGGGCGAATGCCAATTAGGCAGTTCGGATGCGCTGGCCGTTAGGAGAGATAAAACAAAGCGCATAAATTTCATGGCGATTTCAGGAGAGGGGTGTGAGAGACAGAATTTCGACGCAGTGAGGTAGCCCACTAGCTGCTGGCTGTTGGTTGGTTGCTGACTCCCGATCCCCACGGACAAATTGCCGTCAATAAAACAAATAGACGCGAAGCCCAAGCGCGATACGGATGCAAATTGATCGATAAAATCTTGACGAATGAAGCCACCATGCCGGAGGGTGAGATTAAGAGATTTGCAGAAATAAACCGCCGAAAGCAACACCACTGGCCGTGGCAACTTTTGCGAATGAAAATAAAGCTTCGAATCCAATGTTTTGAAGAATGCTAATGCCACAGAGAGATTTAACCCGCGAGACTACTGTTAAAATAGGATACAATAGAAAGTGATGTATTTGGCGCAATGGAAAAAAACACATTTCCCTCTTTCTCTCTCTCTCTCTCTCTCTCTCTCTTAATGATAATTACCCTCGATAATAAATCTCACTGAGGATTCTCATGCTCGCGATATTCATCTACTTCGATGACGAATGAGAGGATATAATTAATTTGACGCTCAATGGGGGGAAACTGGTTTTCCATGGGTAATAAAGATTCTGGAGGATCTTGGAAAAGAGTCTGGAAAAAAGAGATACTACGGGGAAGAGGCATCGGCAGGGCCAAAGGACGAATTAATCTGGCTTCACGCAGAGCCAAGGGAGCCCTTCCGGGCTGCGTTTTCGATGTAATTGAATCTCTCGTCTTTGCCGAGGCAATTGTTCCTACCCCGGGGTAGATCGTCGGCGACCCACCGACCGACCGACCGACCCATACCCTACTATCGGTCCAGGGGCTGCTCTCTCGCCGCGAGAAATTAATCTTCCCTTCCGCAGAGGCTATTCCACCAGCGGGGAAAAAAACAAAGTGATATCGGAGCTGGTTGCCGCTTTCGAAACTCCTGCCAACGAGAGAAACAACCTTCGCCAGTTTACGGTTCGATTGAAAATAAATCCCTTTACCAACGACCTGCTTCCTATCGATCAAACTACCCAGTCTTAGGTGGGAATCGATTTCTCAAGAATCACGTTTTATTGAAATTCAGACATATTTGAGTCTCTGAGAATTCTTCGTTTGCGGTATGGATTAACTCGAAGATCATAATTAGCGGAGTTTCGACTGACTCGAAGAGATTCTTGACCTTACCCAAAGTGCACTTGAATCGCACAATGAGATTGAGTGATGGATTCGAAGATTTAGCGGACATTAGGAGAGCGCAATCTTAGTTAAGGATCTATTGTGTTTGAAAGCAGCTTAAATTCAGATAACTGTCGAGATTTTGAATTGCGAATTCAAATTTGACATCAGAATAATTCGTCTAGAATTGGTGCTTTAAGGAAGACCTGAGTATTTAGAGATACGACGCGATACAGAAGTGACGATATCGTCAGATCTACACTCAGCGAAAGGTGG
This sequence comes from Trypoxylon attenuatum, assembly GCA_963989405.1. Classification (NCBI taxonomy): domain Eukaryota; kingdom Metazoa; phylum Arthropoda; class Insecta; order Hymenoptera; family Crabronidae; genus Trypoxylon; species Trypoxylon attenuatum. Next base: position 3,104,744 of record OZ022496.1, on the reverse strand, counting down.
ATAATTGAAATCTTGCGGTACTTGAAAGATACGGCAGCAAGAAACCTTCGAGGGTCTCGGATAAAGGGTGCGACGAAGACGATCGTCGAGGATCTTCGGTTATTCTCCGCGACACTAAATAGAGGGAACGGACGCAGACCCCCGCAACTAAACTCCATTAAACCTTATCATATTAAGATAATAGGATTACTTTTATTATGGGGTCTCCGGACAAGAATTTCTGTTTATCAGCTCAAGACACTCCCTCCATACTCTTTACAGAGGCACCGAGTTCTTCAGAGCTTCCAAAATCGCAGACTTTAACGATGATCGAGGAGTTACGTGCGTCAGGGAAATGAAAATGGGTGGTGTAAAGCGAAATTCCCAAACTTCGAATGCTACTTAACTGTATTAAGCTTGGCGCAATACATTCTATTCGAGATATAAAGAGGTTTAAGGTTCTTCATCTCGAAAGAAAGTAGAATATAATAGGAAAGTGTAGCCGCCCATTTTTGTACCACCCTACACACTCAGCACCTACGAACATCCTATGAGAAGAAGTCAGAAGGAAGAAGGGCACTCCCTGCAAAATCCTGCGATGATCTAATATACCAGCGGCGCGGCCTCAAAATGTCGTAAAAGGTTCACCGGCTGGCAGATATAATAATGAAAGGAGAGATAAGGTCGCAAGGATGGGAGAAGCGTCACGGAAAATGGGCGCGGATCGCGCCAGCCGTGGAAATAAAATAGGCTTGCGCGAGAACCGTGCGATATAGATATGTACATATACATAGTATATCTACTGTCTTGGTGTTCGTCCGCGGTCGTCATTTAATATCGCTCAGAGCTGAAGCTCGCTCCGTTCCGTCTCGCGGAACGAACTTCGCGATAAAAAGTCCTCCATCGTGCTCGACGACAGAGAATATAAATCATACCCTTAAGGAAGTGGTCCGCCGAGCCACGCCGGTGCGAAACCCGGTGCGAAAGCCAGCGCCTCTTGTAAAGGGGATTACACCCCTATGCAGCTACGCCGAGTTTTCTCATCTTTCCATGCGCACACCTTATCCTCGTTCTTTTCTCCTTTCTCTCGCTGTCATTTTCTCTCTAAGCGTCGGCTGACTCGAATTAACATATTCATAAGATATTTATCGAGATATCTCTTTGACGCCTGCTCCTTAAACCGGCTGCCTCGTAAGACGAATAAATTAAGCCGGCTTTTGTGACTGAAGGGCATCGGCCGTCACAGCGACGCGCGCAATGCGATTACACGCAGCAAAGAGGCCCCTGGAACATATTGCCCGTGGTATTTCTCTGGCGCGTGGATAAAGGGTATCTGGCAAAAACGCGGACACGCGTTCCCGCATAGCGTCTGCTTGTGGGCCTCCGGCAAACAGACCTGACTCTGCAAATAAGCTACCACAGTATGGGTCGGCTTGCAGCAACCCTGCTACCTAAGTCTACTCCTGCTAGTGAAGCTGCTACCGGTAGTAATACTACCGGTGTGGCGCCTAGAGTGCTCATCGATTATTCCCCGTATACATCATGCTCTGTATATCGCGACAGCCTAAACGAAAATGCTCCGTCTCTCCGACTTGATGCCTTGAAACAGCATTTCTCCAGATGCGATTAGTTTTATTCCTGGTAAATAAATTGAGTTATCCCTTCTTACAAGATTCTTTATTGCTGTCAACCATTTGTTGGAATAATAAAAATGTTCCTCCTTAATTAAAGAAGTGTCGCCACAACTTACACGGGTACTATGACTCGTATCGGTACTTCAGTTCTATTCGACGTGGAGCAAATAGTACGTCTAATTTCAAGTACTATATTGTTTATTTAAAATTCGAATTTTAAAAATCCATTTTATCCGTATTTTGGGGCGGCAATACCTACCCTACAATCCTACCAAGCCCAATAAAAATTCCATTACGTTTAGTGGTAAAATTATTAAAAAATATATGAAAAATCGCGATATAACAAAAACAAAGGCCAATATAAAAAATTCATTTCGACAGTTTTGTAGCTTATAAGAAACCGCAAATTTTTGCAATTTATACTTTCAGTCTATCTCTTCTAGTTTAGAAGATATTTAACAAAACGTAATTTTGCGCTGATTTTCAACCCCCATTTACAACCCCTAAATATGCAACTCAGCACGAAAAAAAAATAGGGGTCTAATATTTTTATGATATCTACATGTGGTATAAGTTTCATTAAGATCTGCGATTTCACGTTTGGAAACCTCCCTTGTTAGCCGAAATCCGGAAGCTTATATTCGTGGAAAATGTACTCTCTCGATTCAATCGAAGCGAAAGTTTCCACTGACAAGGGACATTACCCAATCCATACACACTAATTTTCTCACAAAAATATTTGACACGTATTTTTTTTAGCTGCCGACATTCACTTTGAAAGGGTGAAATCAACCCTTAAAGTTGGGGATGAAAAGTAACAAATGTGGAATATCTTGCAAACTATTGACTGTACAAAAAAATGTCTTATATAAAACTTGTACGTCTTTTAGCACATAATCATATTTTGCTTGTATCTTTTGTGAAACGTCTTTTCATCTTGTGAGTGAGTATATCCGGGAAAAATTCAGTAGAAGCCCGAGCCCAAAAGGATACCAGCCCTGCAGACAGCGTGTTTCGCGGCGAGACAAAGGGTTAAACATCGAAGAGCAGAGGTAGCATCCAGGTCGCATTCGGAATTGGCGAATCCGGGTGCGAGCAAATAGAGAATAGAGGAGAAGCCAGTGCAACGTGCTGCCGGACGCCGTATGCATAATTCAGGAATGCGCGTGTCGTCGATACGCCGCCGCACGCGGATAGTTATGCATATGTTTCGCAAGGATACCATTCTAGAGCCGCACACTTGGATAGTGCACTTCGTTGATTTCTTGGCTGGCAGCCAAACGGCGCGTTACCTTCTCTCCTGTTCCTGCCAAGGAAGAGACTCCAGCAAAGAACCAAGCACACCCTTCCTCCATAGAGTCACGCTCACGCGAAAATCGAGAAAACCAGACGCCGCCGCCTTTTCGTTGCGGAGCTTTTACAGCCGTTAATTAACGGAGCCAATAGTAGTACACGAGTCAGACGACAGTCTGTGATCAGGAATTTGTGCCGAATGAGCCAATGACGCCTCCCTCGTTACTGGAGATCAATACTCGAATGCGTATCCCCGTCACGGTGGCATAGAGAGCATTAGAGACGAATAGAGAACGAGCACTCTCCTTTCAGACTAAGGAACCCAAGGGACGAGTATATTTAATTCATCGAGATGGCTTCGCGAGGTAGTATTGACCATAGAACGCGTCGTTAAGGAGCTTCTTGGAGCAATGGCGTATCACTATCCAAGGATCTCATCCACCTGGGGTATCCACCTTCCTCGAGGACTCGCTGTCTCCCTGCGATCGGCTTAGGCCGCGTCCAATTCTGACAGAAATATCTTTTCTTCTATCGCCACAAATCCTCATTTTCCTTTCCGTCCCGACGTAGGGACGAAGCAAAGGAGATTGCATGGTCGGCTCAGCAGTCGCTATTTTCCGAAATATTTCTCTCCGTCGAGCTTCCAAGAGACTCTGGCAGTCGCAGCCTCGAGGAGACACGACTGGGACGAGATTATCGAAGTAAGCAACGATGGAGAGGGTTCTTCCTCTTCTGAAAGTGCTGGAGAGAACTCTCTGGAGTGGCGCGCGAATTGCCAAGTTCGCGATCCGCCGGCTTATTTCGGAAGTTTGACGTTTTCGACGATCCAATGTCGTCCTGGATCCAGCACGCATACCCACGTGAACGACGCGTGCTCAGTACGGTTAAGAGCTTACTGTAGAGGAAAGTCGCCCTCCGCACTCGAGTAAATAATTAACCGTATAGCTAGAACTCGAGAGTTCGCTCCTCGACTGGAGGATTTCGCTCACCCTCTCGCCTCTTTCCCTCTTTCGCTCTTTCTCATCTTCGCGCTCTTTTTCTATTCGTTTCGTTCATTCGCTCTCACATACACCCGTCTACACGCACGTCCATGCGAATTCTAGCTATCCTCATTAAAAAAAGAGCCTTGGGAATTCAACCTCGAATCATCTAATTCACGATCTCTTCATAGAACTCTTTCGATAATGATTGATTTCGAGCGAAGAGGAAAGGTAACTCGAGAGAATTCTAGTGCGATCTTACGATCTAACTGGGATGAAGATTCACGGTAAATCAGAGCGCTATCCGAATCGTTGATCTCGTTATTTTCCTCGATCTTAATTAACCCGATAATCTCGGATGCTCTCAGCGTCCCACTGCTCGCAGTACCAACTTCGATTGGTCTCCCTTGTACACCTTGCGAAACTCGACCAGCCCGGGAGCACTGGGAATTGCTATTTGTTTCGCGAAACAGGAATTCTCCGAATTAACGCTTCCTCGAGGAAATATCGACAGGTGTATCAATTTGCAGTGGCTGCTCAATTGAATTAAAGTCGAACAGTTCGACGTAGTCGATGGAGTATCAATAGCCCGCATTCAGGACTAAATGGAGAAATCTGATTTGTAGCCACGTCGACGTAAAAGGATGAATTCCGTATCGATACAGACATTAGTCAAGTTCACTTTATGCCAATGGTGATACATAAATTCATCATTTCCCTTCCGTGATCCAATTGATCCTCTAGATTTTCAAAGTGTTTGCATTTCGCTTGTATCTTCCTCGAAGCATGCATCGGAGCACATTCAATTGGCGCCTTGTCCGATGGTATACATAGGAGTAAAAGGTACATGACGTGGCAACCATCCGACGGTGAGCTCAAAAATTCGAGGTTTCGCTCGGCGCAACGAGTGGCCATCTGGTGCTTCTAGTTTACGAGCTTCTCTACTACTTTATCGCGTATGCCGAGATCGATAACGACCGCGGTATAACGATATACCGATGTATTTCGTGTCGGTGATCCGCGAGCCAGGCTGGCGTTCTCGATAAATCCAGACATAGCCGGCTTTTCCTACTTCGTCATTTACCCTCGTCTCGATCACCTCTCTTTTTCACTCCTTGCTCGATTCTCCTCCCTGTTTTCCAACTCGCAACTGGATCGCGGGTCGTGCTCGGCTTTCAAATGGGAAATTTTGGATACTTCTCGCAACCGTTCCCCGGCACTTTACGATGCGAGACGATCGGATAAAGAGCTACAATTCCGCGCGCCTCTCAACTTTCGCCTCTTTTTTTTCAACTCTTTCGGCTCGAGCGCGAGCTTCCTCTCCTCTGGGAATTGCTATTCTCAATAGTTTTCCAGCCGTAACAAAAATCACCGTATTCTGCACCGAGTATCCTTTCTCTCTTTTTCCCATCCTTCTTTGCCTCGAGTCTTTGAATCCGTTGGTCCGAGCCCGGCGAACACGAGAAACCGCGTGGCCAGCAACTCCGTTTTCCGTTCTCCGTTTTCGCGGTCGAAACCCCGAACTATTAACCGGGCAAAGAAACCACGAGAGCCTGGGCGTATCAGCGAAATAAATGGGTACTGAGCGAAAAAATATTTCTACCCTCTCGGATATCCGCCACGGATACTAGAGAAAGGGCGACAAGCCAAATGCAGCAGTTAGATCCTCGAGTGAGACTAATGCTCCGAGACTTATTGCGATTATCGCGAACATTATAAACTCGTTATGGGAATAATTAACAAAGACAATCGAGAGAAGCAACTTCCATAATTACCTGGGTATTATCCACGCGCTTCGGATAATTACTGTATCAGGAATATTAAACGAAGATGGGACGAATACCGTGGCTGGTGGAGACGTCTCTTCTCGATGGTTAAACGCATTATCTTAAGTTACTTCGTTAATCTGTTAATCCGCTGTCCCTTTCGAGGCATAAGAGGAAAGCAGGATTACGACCCGGTAAAGTCCCCTCTGATCAGCTTATGTTAGCAGCACAGAAAGGGAACGAAACAAATAAATAAATAAATAAATAATGATGATGGCAATAATTTGCAAGCTTTGCGGCTTTCGTCCATTTGCCGCAATCCCTCCGACGGAGAGAATGCATTGCGAAGCGGCTTTTGTGTCAACGCTGGTCAAGAAACCCCACAATATTCGACGCCCTGCAGGCTTTCAATCTAATAATGCTCATAAACGGACGCGTTAGCGTGCGCGCACGTGTTCGGATATTAACGCAGTGCAACCACGAGACCCGGCACATGGCACGCTACCGAATAATATGTAATGCCGCTCGGTCGAGGATATTGTCGTTTAAGTGATTATCGACATTTAGGCATTCCATGCCGCCAACAGCAATTTCCGTCGACCCATCTATACTCCGCCACCAGGCAAACCATGTGTATTGTATATACCACTCTGCACCACTCCAGGTGTGCAATTAAACCGATACGCATCGCCCTAATTCGCATCGGTACACATTCCGCGGTCCTATCTACGCATTCGTGCAAAAACAGCTGGTGCCGACGATGTGCTACGCCAGTCTAATCCTCCCGTAATCTACTCGATACACTATTCTCGAATAGAATCTAACAGCGTCAATGAGATTTCCCGACGAATCAAATTTGGATAAGTGTTAGTACAGTATCGAATTGAGTTCTTAAGGGGGAACTCGCGATTCGTGACGTCACCGCTTCGGCTCGTCGGTATGAGAGCGAAATTATACTTTTCTAACACTCACATTACAAGAAATGGATTGACTTCTGCCACAATTATGGTTTTGTGCCACGCATTGTGGCCTCCCCTTTCGAATGAGCACAACCGCAGTTCAATCCGTGCTGAAATAACGAAGAATCATCTAATATTCCTATTTTTGCCGGAAACGGGACCTCAGGACAAAAATAGGACCTCAGAATATTAGATGGTTCATATTTCAGCATTGTATGTATACATATCTCTTATATTAATAGATATTTTTTGATCAAAATTTATAGTGATGTTCTAAGTAGACGAACCTATACGAATCATCTAACCCGGTTCTAATATCCCTTGTAATTCAAACAAAAAAAAATAGCGAATTTTCCTCTGATTTTTTCGCTTTCACTGCATGTATCCCATAAATTAAGCGTTTTCCAAAGACATTATTACCCTCGTGACGTCGCAAAGTAAAAGTGAATAAAGTCTTGATGAAATCTTTTCACGAGTAAAAGAGTGCTCGGAAGCATCGATATTCTACGCAATTTTATCGTAGCTGTTCTATTAGCTGGCAGACGAGGGGGATCAGGCTGCAGGAGTATAGCCGCGAAAAAATAGCACTGTCAATTCGATCCCAATTTAAGTCCGAAAAAAGTTTTAACAAGTTTCAACGGCAGAGTGAGTAGGGGTACTGGGGCGCCGCGAGCGTAGAAAGTGGCGCGTGCAAGATCCTGAGGAACGGGGCAATTTAGCAGAGTCTCGTCTTTCTCTCTCGCGATGCTGCCAGCAGCATCCTAAGGATCCACGCCCTCGCCCGCCAGCTCTTCTTTTCTCTCCGGTATCGCGGGAAGATCGAGAGATGCCACTCGAGAGGAAATTTATCAAAGAAGAGAACGAGCTAGCTGTCCAGGCAACTGGAGAAGACGTCGGAGATAAGGTTAAAAAATCCGAAAATTATTCGCGCGCCAAACTGAGACCACTCCCAACAGGAAGAGATTCAAGACGGCAAAAGGGAGCAGCACCAATAAAGCGGGTATCGTCCGCGACAACGTCTACATTCTGAAACGCGCCGCTCCCGACTCTAAGGTAAACTCGAGACACTTAGGCAAATAGAGGAAATGCGTCTGGGGAAAATTTCATTCATGAGCGTCGAACGTAAACGCGGCGGATGACTTTCGGATTCAAGGTGCGCTCACGGTGTATTCGACTGTCGAGTCACCGGTTCCGGGGGATGGAACGTGGCAGGCAACACTAGCAGCACTAGTACAGTGCCCCGTCACATAAGAGTCAACCAGAAAGAGGAAGACAGTAAGAGGAGTTACGACGGGTGTGCCAGTGCGGCTTGCACTCCTTCTCCTATCCCTTTAGCTTCTGCCTCCTACCGCTGCACGGATATGTGACGGCGGATGCATTCAGAACAGGCTACACCGTCGTGTATCGAGCAAATATTGATTCTGAAGCATACCTGTTTGCTTGCAGGCTACTACTACTCTCCTCGTGCCTTTAGCCCACCCTCCTCTTCGCCTCTGTTCCCGCCACGGTTCTCGACTCTTCGGTCTGCGCCCGCGCCCACATTCCCCGACCGATCTCCGAGAGAAAGCTTCTCTTCGAATCGCGCGCTGCTGACGGATATTCATGGAAGGGTGCGCGTAACGTTATGAATCTAAATATCGCTATTTTCAGAACCAGCCAGATGCATTAATTTCAGACGGTGCGTGAACGCAGTCAAAGATCCTCGCGATTCGAGTTCCTTGAGAAGTGAGTCTCTCTGATGAGATTCTAGGAAATTGAACATTTCTTATATGTACTGTCCATCTAGGTGGATGGGCCTCGGAAACGAATTGAACAAGTGGCAAGGGTCTCTCTGACTGCAAAGCCAAGGGAGGTACCCGTATATAGGGGTAGTATACGTAAAAATTAGGAATGACCCCGAGGCTAGTGGATCCTGTCAACGGCACGAGTGGTGCGTTCCTTTTGTGACGTACCAACCGAAAGCAGAGGCTCTGCTATGCAAGTTAGAATGAGGGTTTAAATGAACAACGTCGAGCGAAAAATGGACCGCTGACTCTCAAAGCCATTAACTCGTTTAACCACGAATATCAAACGGACCGCGAGTAGAGATCGTTCGGCTTTGTATCTGGCCGATCGATTACCTGTCAGTGCCAACACTTAAAAGCCCAATATGCGGGAGCGCGGTTACCATCACCCTGCGGAACGCGCTAATCTCGTCTTCCTTCTAAAATACACCGACTTGGACAATATTGCTGCGGCATAGATTGGAATGTGATTGGTATCGATAAAGGTGTCGCTCGCTGGAAGAGCAATTAATTAAATGGGACGAACGGTTCTAACATTATAGAGTGTATTGACGAGTGCATGAAAAGATCAGACTTTTCAAAAGACAGTTGTTCGCGTTTGAAAAAAGCTCGCGGCAGCGCGACGCGTCTTGGGCGTTCGCGCCTTTTCCCCTGGCGACAGCGTGTGCGATTCGAAAAACAAAAGCGGTTCGGGGACCTCGCGAGAAGCCGAGCGCGTGGCAGAATCGAGCCGACCACGGTAGGAGCGACTGCGTGTGCGACTAATTAGCGAGTGACAAAGAGTTTTAGAATCGGGCGATTTAGGCGAGTTAGACGGGGAAAGCTGCACCGCGCAAGTGAATTGTTGGTGAGGAAGTGCAAGGGTGCTGTCCTTTTTGCCTGTTAAGGTGCGGTTGGTGCCCACCTGCAGCATTTTGTTTCCCCGAGGCGTGTGAGCACACTCGGCGGGCTAGATCGCTCTGCGTTGGTGTTGGCAGCGAGTACCCGGTAAGAGAGCTCTCTTCTTGTTATTGTAAATGGCCATTTTGCGTTAGATTTTCATGATTGATTTGATTTGGTAAGACTGTTAAAGGATAGATAGCGGCACGGATCTTGTGAAGGAATACAGGCTTTTTTCCCCAACAGGGACCTTGGAGTTTTTTTATGCCGGTATTCCTTAGCCGTAAGTCAAATTTTGAGTTTTGTCCCGATAAAGAATTTCCAGTAAAGTGTTCAATTAACTTGTTTTAATTCTTGAGCCGCGATCATTCCCCTTCCCTTTCCCTTCTTAATGTTTGTGAGTAAACAACAGTATAATACTGCTAGTTACAAAAGATTGTCACCCGAAAAGCGTTGAGGTTCGACGTGCCGAACAGAAAGTAGCCATAGTTCCAGGACAAGCGAGAGTAATTTAACGAAAACTTGGCACAAGTGATCCAACTTGGAAGACAATTCTCCCTAGAGGAACAAGGAGGCGAGGAAGTCAGAATGAGGTATGAGAGAATAGCCCCAAGGGATAAGAATAAAATCCACTAGGATCTTCGTTGAAGAGGCCACAGTTGGGACCCCAAAGAGCCACTAAAACTATGTGTGCCAGATGAACAAATTTATACAACTTTTTACGATGGAATTCCTCTCTTTCGCTATCCCTCTTTCCGCCTCTTAGCTTAGCATTCACTCTCACTTCTTCGTAAGGGCGATGCGCGCCGGAGATTCCACCATCAGACCAGGACTGTGCATAAAGAGAAGTACCCGGGCGGAACGTAAAAGCAGTAGCAGTAGCAGTAGCAGTAGCAGCAGCCGCTGAGCCTTACAAAAGCTCGAATGCATATTTCAGGAAATCCACAAGACGAGACGGGACCTGACGCACGCATAGACGTTGTGCTTTATTTATAACCGACCATCCGGCCGCTACACCGAGCCGTGGCCTATGGCTCTTCAACCTGAACGTACAACCCAACCCCTGAATCACGGTCGCGTTGATAAACACCCTTACCCGCGATCCGCAAACTCCGTGGCTGAAGACTTGCCCCCCTCCCCTCTCCCCCTCCCCCAGCTTAGCCTACCGGAACGCGTACCTCTCGCGAGTAATTTATTTAACTGGTCTCATCCGGCTCAGTGAAACGTTCGCACCGAATGCAATGCTGCTATCCTCGGAGTAACGAGTCGTCATCCTCATCGCCTGAAAGTCACAGGCGGTGCGGTGTAATTTTTAAAATAACGCGGCGCGCTCTCCGGAAGAACTGGATGGAAAGTAGTGGTAGCAGTGACAGTGGTGATGGTTCGGTGGCGCAGGTGGCTGGAGCACTTGAATAGCGCGGCTGGACAAAAGGGTGGAAAGGGTTAACGACTTAGCGTCGCTGTTCGCGTTGGCAATGCGCGCGACTGCTTCCATCTTTCTCTTTGTCTCTTCTCTTCCAGGGAATTCTTCTCCGTCGTCTCTACGTTGTGAGCTGTATAGAAGAAGCGTGAGAGAGAGAAAGAGAATGGGAAAAGCAGAATCCTGAGTTCCGGCATCCCAGAATACATACTGAGGCCTGGCGTTGAAGATGAACGCGAGAGAGGGATTTCTCACCGGTACAGTTCGCGGTTTTCCTCCCAGTAGCTTGCGGTAAAATAATCCCAAGCGACTCGTATCGCGAGGCCTTAACAACCCCCGAAGAGATCGAAAAATCGAATCCTGTACTCCCGTAAAAAGTTGCTTGGCTTCGTCGCGACCCACGAAAACTGGCCGCCCTCTCACAGTCACGCGTCCTCGTGTGAGCCCCCAGACGATTACCGTAACCCGATAACGATTTTTACGAGGCTCTGCTTCGTCACCAGCGGTGATCATACTGGAGCCAAGGCCGTAAAACAGCCCGGGAAAAAAATAATTAGGAAGCGGAGGAACCGGAGATTCCTAGTTCCGACGAAATTCCATTAAAGATTCCGTCGATCCTTAATGCCCGACTCGGGTTAAAGCTGTCCGGACAAGTTGTGTCGGCTCTGGTTAGCCTTCCCGACCAAAGGGAACCCTCTCCGAAATTAAATTCCACGCGACAAGAGGAGAGAATCCAGTGCTCCATTGGTCGCTGGTAAATGTCGTTGACGCCGTTGATTTGCGAAAACGACACTTTAATGCACCTTTTGGACCGGCAGCCAAGCATCGCGCCGAGCTGGAAGAAAAACGACGGCCAGAAAGAAAAAGGGGGGTCCAAACTTCTCTCGATCTCTCTCTCTCTCTCTCTCTCTCTCTTTCTCTTTGGCTGCTATTTGTCTCTGACGTCGTTCCAACAGGAGAGAAGTCTTGTTCCGCTATTTCCCCGCTAAACTACTTCACTCCTCGTGCGCACGATCAATTTCAGACTTCTAAGCCCGTCCACTGCTGTTAGAAACCATCCTCCTCTCGGCGTTTTTTCCCCGCGTAAATCATTTAACAGATAACTAAGAGTTCGAGCGACGTGCTTTAAAGCTCGACTGCATTAAACAGGGCTTTTGTCTCGAACGAAATTTCTGGCTTCGGGGGCGGAAACGAGCACCACCATACTACGCCGTACCGTGCTTTATGCTCCAGTTCGCGTAAATATCCGGCCCTTCGCGTCCCGCGTCCCACTCGCCTCTCACCCTCGTGATTACGCTTCACACAACGGGAAGGAGAAAAAATGAAGAATCGAAATAAAAGCGTGAAAAAAAACAGACAGAAATGTTAACCCAAAGACGAAAACAAGAAGGAAAGAAGAAGAATAGTCGTGCACATGTGTGTTTTTCTTGAGGAATGTTTCTCTGACAATGAGCCGTGGATGAAAGAGCAACGATCTAAAGTACAATGACCCGATTGAGTCACGCGGCTGATCGATAAGGCCAAGGCTCTTCGAATATTGCCCTTCGATTCAAACGATCGAAGCAATATAACCATACACGCCAGTTCATGGAACGCAGTCTTCTTTCGAAGACGAGCACTCTGGCTACCGCCAGTTCAACGATGATACTTCAGGCGAAGCCTTGTGCAGAATAACGAGTTCCACTGGCGAGATCCAGCATTGATTTCCCTCGGTTTTCTCTTCCTGCTTCAACCACCCCAACAACAACACTGTGCACTGCTTTTCTCTCTTCACCAGTCGCTCTTCGGCTCTCTTCCGCGCTCTTTCACCAGAGTTCCACTATTGTTTAGGGATTTAACCCGGCAGAGCACGGCGGTATTGCGGATTGCTGCGTTTCCCGGGCCGCAAGCAGCGCTAAGTAGCTCACGGTGATGCTACTGCCATGCTCTCGTGGCATGCGCCGATAAATTACACTAATAGCTCCTCTCCGACTAATTAAGCCGGTCCACAAGCTTCTTCCGCTTTATTCAGCTCCTAGTTGCGCAACGTAAAAGCCACCGGAAGATCGAGCGTGATTCGATTCGTCAGCAGTAGCTCGACTCGATATTAAATTCCAGGGCTTCTGGCTTGGAAGGGTGTCTCGTCGACCGGACCTAGACTTCAATGCTAATTCCGCGGAAGGGTTCGCGCGCTTTAACGCAGGGATGGGCTTAACCAGTAGCGATGTATTTGCGAGTGGGTAACATATGTGAAGCTAACTCGAGGATTACGGTGCATGGCAAAAAGGGTTCCGGATTTATGGCTTGAATTCGCTTAAGCGCGGGCACGCCAGTTTTCCAGACTTATGCTTGCGAACTGAATTTCGCGTTATTTCGCACCACAGATCGATTTTGATCGGTCAACGATCCTCTGGGTAAAATTGTCGGCTGTGGGAGAACCAAAAGCGTTTAACCCAGTTTTGGAGAGAGCTACACTCGCTCTCGGAGAAACGACGTGTTCTCTAATGCCTCGGCGACAGTGCCACTTGAACAGCGCATTCATGCGCGGACTAGCTTGTTAGATTACGGCAATTCATTGGGTGGAACTCGTGGGAAAAACTACTCCATCCACTCAGGGATCTAAATAGAAACTCGTAATCGGATAAGAGCTCAGGAACAATATCGTGCGATTCGACGTGATCAGCAGTTGCTTGTCGTCATTTGTAACACAGTTTCGAAGTGACTTCAATGAGTCATCTTCGAGAATAATGAAACGATGCAGATACTATGCTCGGTGGTATAATTAACGAAGTGCACTCGTTGCCAGTAAAAAAAAAACTCTCGAGACTTTCAGGAAGGAGAGGATTCAGACTATCTCTAACCCAGCCCCTTTTTAGTATTATAAACGGTACGTAGAATTTGAAGCTTCGAATCCCAGTGTACCGCAGAAGGAAATTCATAGTCGCAAGAAAAGCCGTCGAAACGAAACAGGAAACAGAGTGTAAGCATCGAAGCAGAGGGAAAGCTCACACCCACCCACTGAACCGAGAGGAGTCTTCAAGTCCAGAAGGGTCTGCTACCGACATCGCAACCAAAAGTAAGCCTGCCGAATGTATAGACAAGCTCCGCCGGATTTGACGGCGCGATTCATCAAGGCATAAACCCGAAACCCAGGCAATGCGCGACTGCTTCATGCAGCCTGGACACTAACGAACCGGTAAATCACTGACCATTCCTGTCGATCGAAACTGATATTATTCCGACATTCATCAGACACCAGCAAATTTCCTATATTCGATTAAGTCTTAGACTTCCAGCTCGCAAAACGAAGAACGCAAGAATCGAGATGGAAGAGAGGGAAAAATTGTGGAGGGATGGAACAAGTGGCAGAGCTTATCCGGAGGGCAAATAATCCAGCTTATTATGGAAATGCCTCGAGCATAGCGGGTCGAAAGATATTAGCATCGCTTATGAAGTTTATGGAACAGTAACAACCTATCGAGTTAGCGTTATTATCGTCGAGCGAATAGGGGGAGAGACAATCACTGCTACTCGGCCAGCTATACTGTCTGATACGATTGCTGCGTTATGCGATATCACGGCTAAACGGACGTACATGCAAAATGTACGCGTGTAACCTGCCCGGGTGCGAAACTTCATTATAGTATAGCGGACGTCATTCATCAAGCTTCTGACGCATGTATATGTATGAAGCAGAATTTCTGGGCAAATGCAAAATTCACTTGTAGCAAAAGCAGTATTGCGAATACTGTCGATTAATATTCTTGTGTTGCTTGGTGTTTAAAGATCTCACAGAACAAAAAGGAGATGAATTTTACGCACGAGAACTACTATGACGAAGCGTCAGGCTAATTTACTCGCGTCTGGGCAAGTTAATTTGTCGAATGCACCAACTCTCAGCTAATTAGCGTACTCGCGATACAGTGGTAGGTACTCGGAGTGGATCGATGAAATGCGAAAAAAATCCGCGTAAAAGCCCGAGAGCGGGATTTAATCAAAGAGTCAACCTCGAACTCTCTCGCTCTTTTCGCTGCCTTTGGTTAGTACCGTTAGACAGCCATACTGTTTGCTTAGAGTTGCATTAATTTAAAGACCCTGTTTACTTAAAGAGACTGCCACCGGTAATTAAACAGTCGTTAACAGGAGCACTAATGCAATTCGAGCTTTTAATTCACAGTGCTATCGAACCGATTATACCCGGTGATCCTTGCGAAAAGTTTTCATTAGATTAGTAGGAAAATCTTATATCTCGATCATCTCGATGCTGGTATTAAAATTCCGAAGCATTCGATTGGTAGGAAAATCTTATGTCTCGATCATCTCGATGCTGGTAATAAAATTCCGAAGCATTTTCGCACTCGCGAATTTCTCGAATTGGTTTGAAAGAAATTATTGTTAGCAGAAATGGAAACTTGTTGGTGATGAATAGACTGCGGATTTTTATGCAAATATGAATTTTATTATTGGTAGAAAATTGTATCTCAAATTGTATTTTGAATAATCATCTGTGATTTGTAGAGAGTTGTGATATCAAATTTTGGCTATTTTGCATAAAAATCCACAGTCTAGTGATGAAATTCACTGAATAGTCGGGGCCGAGTCTGATGAACAGCTTTATCAAAGGAAGCAGCCGAATTTCCGCGACGAAGCTCGATAATGGAAGACGTTACTTACGCTAACGGCGCCAAGTTTGCCTCGGCTTTAGCATGACACCTTACAGAAACTTACCTAAAACAGAAAAGCGAAGAGAAATCGGTGAGTACGTTGTTACGTGGATTCACACTCGCAACGGTTAATGCGCGAAAATATCGCATTCGGATCACTCGATTTTCCCGCGTGGAAATAATCTCGCTCGGCCGATCCTGCAGCACCGCTACTCGACACCCATTTACATACATTCTCTATCGGGCTAACGAGTTAACCAGTGATATCGAATTATGTTTTCGAGGGACGAACGACAAAATTCCCCTCGCGTTCTGCTGCGTGCAATTATCGCAGTGGAGTTTCAACGCGAGCAAAGCATGATTAAATACTGGAATTACATTTAATTCCTTGGAGTAAATAAATCCAGCTGACTTATTAAAGAAAAAATCTCTCGAAAATTCTATACGGAGACTTCTAACTACTATTATGAAGAAAGTATTGCTCATGGGGCGAATGATTTTATTCCAAGACAGAAAAAGAGAATAATTCAGGTTGACTTCGATTTTCCAAAGTAGCTGTAACGAGACGTTGCTCTTTACTGAGTCCAATGTACTATCGCAATTCTACAGCTGGTTTCCACTGAAAACTCCATTGCCTAGAAGACCATTACTCCGGATTCGAGTATCGAGAGCCTTTATCTATCCACAATGTTAAAGCGGAAGCTGAATCCGCTCTCGACTATTCGCGGACATTCGCGTATTCGCGCAGATTCCGTTGATCTGGAATTGCGAAGGCCTCATTAAACATAATCTCACTCGGAATGAAAGCAGATCCCTGAATACCACGATACAAGCCCCCACACAGTAGATTTTAGAACATTAAAGAGGACCTGGCCGCGAAACAGAACCTCGCAAAAGGCCGTGAAAAACTGGACTACGCCCAGATCTCTTTTTGCAAACGTATTTTTTTTACGTAATTCACAGTTACACCGTTCCTTTTTCGCGTTTCGTATACATATAGCTGTATGACACCATTTAAAATGGTACAAAATGTGGTGTTTCTAAAACAATACTTGTATGACAATCGATTCCTGATGCGTCAGCGCTCCTCGAATTTAAAGCAAGATTGGAGTGTTCGCACTTGACTGCGGATTCCCATGGAAATTGTTTAATCCAGGAATTAAACAGGCAGCAACCCAAGCGGGGGAATGACCCGGTAAAAAACAAGGGAAGCGGGGGGAGAGGGTTGAAAGCAGCGTAAAAAAAAGCGCATAAAACACGAGGCAATGCGAGCATCTCACGCAGCAGTAGCTGCAGCTACACGCTGAAAGAGGGATGGCGGTTCATCAACTAAAAGCAACAGGGCGCTATTCCAGTGGCCCACATACGGGCGCTCGGTGGTGCTAGTACTGGAGGAAACCCATTGCTTCGCCGTAATCATCGCCTTCCACCTTCTTCCTCCACTTCAAACAGCCAAGTAGCACTGGAGATATGAAAATTACAGTGCAAAATGAACGCTTCGTTCGTGTTCTTTGACTGGAAACTAGGTCAACTAAACCCACCAAAAATCCTGGTTCACCATGCGCGTAGAGATCTCTTCCAGGCATTGGCACTGGCGCATTCGAATCAAGGGGAGGGGAAAAAAAAATTGCTGGATTCCAGGTTACAGCGCCACTGGCCAGAGGGAACGATGCTAGGCGCAACTGTGGAATCGAAAAGCTCCTGACACTGTTAAGCTGGCAATCGCGTCGAGCGAAATATCAATCAAAAACCAGATGAAATATGAAGCTGGTATTGAGGCCAACGAACGATAACGATCGCGTACGGGGAATATTTCGCGAGGTTTAGATCCTGTGAAATTCTAAAGTCGAAAAATCATCTGAAAGGTTCTTACCGCGCTTTGGTGAATAAAAAATTCTCAGTGCTTAAACTCTTTCACTGTGGAATAATTTAATCGGAAAATGGCGTATGAAACGCCAGACCGCGGACGTGTTAATCATCGATAACCAGGGATAAGCGAAGGGTTCTCGTTGTGGTCGATGCACCGGAAAATCCTGAGTTCAATAAAATCGAGAGAAAAAAAGTAAAAAGGACAACTCTCTCTCTATATCTCTCTCTTTTTCCGTAAACTTGGAAACCTGACGTGAACGCTTGCTCGTTCGATGATAGTCGAGAGAACGAACTAGCCAACTTCCCACATCGTTCTACCATCGGTCCCCCACGGAAAGTTCGTCGAAGGGAACTTGCTCACGGTATGCTTGGCTTTTTACTCGACTTTATCTCTTCAGTCTACCTACGTATCTATCTATTTATCTATCGATCTACCTACACATATCTGCGTACAGATGGGCTAAATACACTCGATAAAATTTGAATATTAACGTGTCACTGTCCACACACACACACGGTTTTCTTCTTCTCTTTGAGAAAGTAATTCTATCGAGGATCTACAGGGTGAGTCAATGACCTTGCACCAAACTGAAACCACGTATTTTGGGGGTCAATAGAAGCCTAAAAGTCCCGGAACACAAAGTTGAAATCTCAACCCTTTCGGAATTACAGGGTGTTGAAATTTTAAGTTTAAAAAAATCATATCTTCCGACAGGATAATACTAGAGTCACGGGTCTTTTTCCAGAATGTGTGGGAGGGCCCGAGGTACCTGGAAAAAAATAGAAACGACGTGAAAATTATTATTAAGCCACATTATTATTGATTTTCTCTAAACGGGCAAATTTCACGTTCATAGAAGAACTACAAGAAAATCAATAATAATGTGGCTTAATAATAATTTTCACATCGTTTATATTTTTTTCCAGGTACCCTGGGCCCTCCCACACGTTCTAGAAAAAGACCCGTGACTCTAGTATTATCCTGTCGGAAGATATGATTTTTTAAAACTTAAAATTTCAACCCCCTGTAATTCCGAAAGGGTTGAGATTTCAACTTTGTGTTCCGGGACTTTTAGGCTTCTATTGACCCCCAAAATACGTGGTTTCAGTTTGGTGCAAGGTCACTGACTCACCCTGTATATCTTCTGTCTCGCTTCTTTTCCTCTCGAGCTATCCTCGTTTTGCTAGTGGACCGATACGCGCATTGAAGCATCCATAGAAATTGGTCCTTAACTACCGGTAGCATTAGCATATCCCAATCAAGATAACCCTGAAGCCCACCAGCTTCACCACCACCACCACTACCTCCTCGCTGAAACCCTCATCGAGAGACCCGCGCGGGAGACAAGAGTGAATTTTCGAGTCGCAAATGGACCTCGAGACGCAGTACGAAGGGGGATTGCGTGAAATCGTGCGAGATGGAAAACTACCCTGAAACGGGGCTCGTAATCTCTCCAGTGAGGGGCGAGAGGTCCCAAGGATCCTGTGGGTTCTCTCGCCACGAGGAAAATGTATCGTGGGAATTCACTTGGAAAGTGGAGCTAGAGATGAGAGTGAGATACTCTTAAAATAATTATTAGTGTCGGATGCGACCGCGAAAGTGCAATTTTCCGCTGGATGATGGAGCACAGAGAGATTTGCTTCCTGGAGGAACTAGTAAGCTACTCGACGTTGGATAAACGTAGAGTCTTGGATATGTGTATAGAGTATACGTGTATATTGTATATATTCGAGGTGCACGCATCAGTGACGTGTGGTGTGAGGTCTCCGGAGAAATCATTATATCGTATCAAAATAGCGTAAAGTTGCCATATTTCCCGACATGCCACCTGGGACTGAAAAGGTATCGACGCCGAGATTATAATTCACCCTGCTTCAGGATAATACAGATGGGCTCTCGTGGTTCCCATCTCTCCGAATCACGCCAAACGCACCGCGTAATCTTACTAATGCTCGCCTACCCATCCCACTCGATCAATCAATAATGCTTCCATTAACTCGGTAAATGCATCGTACTACCGCCGATCACCCGTTATTATTTAAAAGCCGCTCAATCGGCGGCCAATACCTTTGGCCGACGCGAAACGAATCATTCTACCGAAATTGATACGATCAATCCGCAAAATTATTTCCGTTTTAAAAAGACCTAGAAACGTGAAACGATATTGGAAGATTTCTAGAGAATTTCGTATTGTCGCTTAAAGTATTTTAAATGATTCTAACATAATTTTCTACACGAATACAGATTCCTAACCCTTTTTCTTCGGTTCACCAGTTTCCATTTTGCTCGCAGCATCGACTATCGACCGATTATTGAATTCTTAAAATCCTCTATTACTCTGAATCGAACCCGATACAGTTATTCCCAATTTACTTTATTATCAAATCGACTACCTCTGTTACGATTAAACATCAAACTATTACGAAACTCCAGTTAAAGCCATGTATACCGTGGTACCACGAATATGTAATACATTTATTACATAATACCATGCGTTAATTATTCACTTTCACCGACACAATGAGAAGCAAGTCATCGCAGGTAAAAAGGATTACCCAATTTGACGGATAAATCACTTAAATCCTGTAACTCGCTAAATCCAAGCGCACCCTGATACAACAATATACACGCACAAGCCCAAAAGATCTTTCCAAAGAAAATAATCCTTGCATAAAGTACAGTACGAGAAGCGATCCCATCGAGTCGATCGCAAGGCAGAATTTAATAGGTGATCCTTGCGGTGCGAAATCGAGGGCGACAGACGCAATTATGTCACCAGGCGAGCATAGGGTCTCGCGTGAAATAGCATAGGTATGCGGCGAGCGGCGCAACGCAGCGTGGCATCGGAAGGCACGCGTGTCGGACTGGTTTACGAGGAGCAAACACGCTCGGCTATTTCGCACGACGATGGGCTCGACGATGGGCTCGACGCGATGGACAGACACATATGTATATAGGTACGAGGGACCCTAGATAGAGAGGAGACTGGGTTGGTTACCGTGGTACGTTACAGGGAAACTACCCTTGGCCCCCAGTCGTCCATCCGTCTCTCTACCTATCTATCCGCGGCTGCATCCAGACACGCATTATCTCCAGGCTACCCCGATAACGGCTACCGAGTCCTCCACCACCTATACGGTCCGATTAATCCCCATACTGGCGAGCGCAAATCTCCCCTAAAAACGTATACACTCCACGATCGGTCCGATCGTACTGCAACTCGCTTCAGTAATTAAACGGATGGAGTCCAACAGAGGGGTGAACACCGAGGCTCACTCGAGTCCCTTGGTAAAAGAGGAGAATGACGACGGTCCTTTGATTATTCTAATTACCAGAACTCGCATTGTAAATTCGGCTGATTTACCGCAAAAGTTTGTGTCTCTCAGGGGGGTAGCTCGATTCCTGCGAGAGGTTTGCAGGCTTTTCCCAGGGTGGTAGAGAGAGGCTTGAATTATCCAATGAATAGCCCAGGTAATTTTGACGCCGGGATCGTCGCGCGTAATCTATCGACACTGGACATTTATTCCGGGTGTGCGAGAGACCAATGAACGTCTATGAGAAAAGAATACTTCTCTATACTGCTTTATCCGGTCGACATACATACATACGTACATACATACATACCTAGCATGGCTCATTGATTTTGCGCGAGAGAAACGCGTGGGTGGAGTTCTAGTGCCCAGCTAGGGCATTGTTTATACCGTGTCTCGGCTGGCTGATTTCACGGAAGAGCCCCACGCATTGTTACGGACCCCCGCGAAAGGGATTTGTACTGGGTATTGTTCCCCCGAATTGTTGAGAAACTGTTAGTCTACCGATGGCACCCTGAATTTCGGATAAACTACTTAGCTACATTAGTAGCTACCTGGTTGGTTCAAGCGCTAGCACCTTCCAATTTGCAAACGAGCTTTGCATACCGGTGAATTTGAATCGAATTACTCCGGTCAGTGCTCGAGGGGAATACAAAGATCCTTACGATTCCTCTGGCTTTTTTGTTCAGTTTGCCACTTGGCACCTGCCTTACCCTACTCTATCCTTAATTAAGACCCTTTTCTCGGCTACTTAGCAACGCCTCGTCTACTTCGAACTGAACTGTTATACACATATACTTGGGGCGTTTCTGTACGTTACATGGATAATGTGATGTCATTCGTCATTTGAAGAACATATGCCGTCACGAACTGTGGCTGACTGAGTTGTACTGACGCCTAATTTTTGATAATTTTTTATGCCAATATTGAATAAGGGAACTGGATTTCTTATGATTAGATATTTTGAGGGTACATCAGATAATGCACCTGATTTTTCTTAGGCCCGAAATATTCGTCTTCATAGTGAAACTTCTGAAAATTGAATAATAATGCGACTTAACAATAATTTTTATATTGTTTATATATTTTTTTAAGATTCCTCCGGCCTTCCCACACGTTCTAGAAACAAACCCGTGTTTCTCCCATTATCCAGTCGGGAGATGTGAATTTTTAAATGTTTAAGTTTCGGATGATGAGATCTCGTATCTCCGAAAGGGTTGAGATTCCGACATTTTGCTATTCGACTTTTCGGGTTACTTTGATGCGTAGAATATGCGGGCGAACGATCTCCGTGAGTCACTGAAACACCCTGTATAACGATATGCTACTCGTTCGATAAATAGAAACTGAAACAATAGAAATTGAACTTTGAGACTTTGGTGGATTCTGCACGCTGACCAATATTGAAGATAGACGAAATACGAGGGAAATATACGGGTGCACGAGAGGTGATCAGGGTGTCTATGGATAGAAAGGGTGAATTAGCACGGGAGATTGCCTGACAAACGTATGATTTCGAGGAACGAGATTGATGCGTGGAACCGCGATTGCTCTTCCTCTGCCTTCTGCAATGTGATTCGGTATCCTCTGCGGTTTCCACTTTATTTGCTCGAACGATTGCTCTCGCAAATCTGCTCGCCTAACGCGCACGTTATCTCAATGGAAAGAGCCTCGCCAATTACTCGATTGCCGCAATAATCACGCGAAACGCATTGAAAAAGTTTAGTCTCACCCTTAATTTGCCAATATTCCACGGATCAATCTCGATCGATTCTACGATATACAGACAGCGAATTTGAAAATCGTTGGCGTAGCGGAATTTCTGAGGGTGGAGGAGAGGTTTCAGAGGTGGGTGGAAATGACGACGTGATTAATGGAAAACCCGTCATAAAATGCACCCAACACCCGTGTACTAACAGTGAAAGGACCCTCGAAACGAGCGGATTCGCGCTGCCACCGTAAAAGCAAACCTCCCCAGGTTTACGGCAAGTATTTTATTCGAAAAAGGACTCGAACGGCGTGCTCCGGAAATTGAAGTAATCCTTCAGGCGCCACTATTCCCCCGTAAATTCTCGCCAACCGAGAATTCAAACGTCCGCGGCGAATGCTCCTCGCGAGCGCGCCCCTTAAAATCACTAAAATGCTGTCCGATCGCAGTGGCACGCCACTGTACCTTCGTGCAGACTCACCAAGGCTTGAAAGCAGCTGTCCGTCTCTCCAGGATGAGTCAGAAAAGTACCGTGAAAATCGAGAGAACGCGGAACGTGCGCACAAGAGAGGTGGTTGCTTTTCTCCGTACGCTTAAACGGTACTATCGCCCCCCTAAAGAAGCGCGCGCAATCGCCACGTGCCTACGATTTTCTCCCTCGACACCGTGACTAACGTTGCTTTCAACCCTGACATGTGCTACCATCCCACGCATTCTTCAAAGTCCTTTGAGATCCTCTACCACCGACCTGGCGAACAGTCGCACCGGCTGACCGCGGCGGAAACAGTGGATTTCAAGAGCACCACGAATCTTCTTCTTCTTCTTTTTTTAAAAGGCTCGTGCCGAGGAACGTGAAATTTGTAAGGGTAATAGCAGAATGGACGTTACAAAGGGGGCGCAACCGCGTATTAAAATTACTTTCGCCAAGAGAAATTCGTGGCTGGCGCCTTCTTTGGAGCAACCAACTGGAACCGAGAGGCTTCTGCGGTATACAAATGAGCCGGAAGGCACCAAGAGGGTGGCTGACTTTAAAGAACGGCGAAAAGGTATATTGGATCAACGCGGAATTAATATCGAGGCCAGAATACCACTTCGGACAGGGAAACGACTCTCTCGATTCAGGATCGTTCGTTTATCGGAGGAAAAAGAATTCCAAGAAAACGAGAATCAAACTAACTTGAACTCTAGTGGTTTTTCAGATCTCTTTTAACGGTCGATAGTCGATCGTGCGATTGAGATCAGGCTTCTTGCGGGGTTGAAGTAACGAAGAAAAAAGGCAAAACCGTGAGCAGAAAAACGAACGCACCGCGAACTATACATTATGGGTGATAAATATTCATAGTGGTGAGTGCACCGCTCGGAAAATATTCCGCGAGTTTCCCCTCGTTGGCGACGCAGAATTCGCAAGTTATGCGCGAAGCGAAACATTGCCGGCAGCTAGAACCTACACGACGATATGCCTTGTTCCTCGTTGCGCCCTGTTGCCCTGACGTCGACCTGCGATAACGCCTGCAAATCCGGATTACCCTAGCGCGTGATTCGGTTAGCTCGTTAAGTGCTAAACTAATTGCTCGTGAGTACACTCGCACGTGCTTGCCTCGCGCGACGAACCAACCAACGCGGAACGGGAAGCAAGAATTATCGAACGACCCTCGAAAGAGAAAAGAATGGATAATACCTAAGAGGAGATTGTGTAATCAATGACAATGAGATTTTCAATACCGACACTCTTCAATAGATTCGACGTTTTTTTCCAAATCTAGCTGAAGGTAAAAAAAGAAACTGGCTATTTGAAATTTTGTTTCTAATTACAGAAGAAACTTGGTGAGTGAATTTTTTCTGTATATTATAAAGTGTAAAATATTCAAAGTGGTTTAAAGAACCAGAAGGATTAAAGCACAAAGGGTTATCGAGTAGTTGATCGAATGCATAAATTAATCGGAGAGTGTTACGAGTTCAACTTCAATTAAACGACAATCGAGGTTACTGATGTAACCACCGATCGGTATGAGAATTAAGCTCGACATTTGCGGTAGCGTATTTTGTGCATATGCCTCGTTCCCCCTGATAGAAAATTCTCCAAATAAGGCTGATTATGCGCAAATATTTTGTCTGCTGGTGGTTCACTGGGGTGACGCGTCGAAATTCGAGTATGCGGCAGTAGCCGCATACGTTCCGGGTCGCGATAATGAGAGGCTTTACATTTGCCGACCGAAGAAATTTCACCCGTCCAATTATGGAAACAATCGGATCCCAACAGTCCTGGCCCGCGGCACGGGTTACGGCGCGCAGCACGGCTTGCCGCTCGTATTACGGAATATCGATGCTGGTAATTGCTTACGTTGCTCCCGGCGTCAAATACGAATTCCAGCCGTTTTAACTGGTCAACGCTTGCGGATTAAACCGATTCATGAGCAAACGCATTTGTTATCTATAATACTCACATATGTATATGTGGCTCGATGTCGGGGAAACGAAATGAGCAAAGTCAATAAAAAGTATTCTAACAAAAATATTTTTAGCGACTGGTAACATCGACCAAATCTAAGCGCTACAAATAATTATAATTAATGGTATACGTAAATACACCAACATTGTTGATAGTTTGAATATCAAGGATAATTAGGAACTTGATTATACGTAATGCGATATGGTTTTCGCAGAATAATGTGACCCGATATGATAATACTGTTCCTGTACAATGCGATAGTACCGAAACAAACAATATTCTATTCCAGCTAAGAGAGAAAGAAAAGAGGGATGGAATAGGAAAAAGTTTGGCGCGAAGAACGATCGGAAAAGTTAGTGGCGAAAGAGCCGCGAAAAAGCGAGACGTTGAAATCGTCAATAAAGATTAACTATTGTCTCTGGGAAGGGAAACTAATCGAACGCTCGATAACCAGCTGCGCATACGAATAGCCCGATATGAATCGCGGTGCCTTCGATATGCAGCTATCCACTCGGAAAGTCCTCGTGAAAGCAAGAAACGGAGAAAAAGGGACGACGAACCACGCCGCGGCCCGACGACGTCTTACTCCGGCTTACTCCCGCTAAATTAAACTGAGCGGATCGACTCTATCGAATTCAATACCAGCCCCGTGGCATGTTCGAGAGAAAAAAAGCTTCCGGGTGGAGAAATAACAAGCGAAGAGAAAATTAAGTTTAACACAGTGCGAAGTTTATACCGAATAATACTGCGAGATCGAAATATTTGATAATATACTAAAGTGCATTGAAAATATAAAAAGTAACTTTCAAAGCTTTTATTTCCAGATAATTCTTTCCTAATTACTAAACCAAGTCCTAAGAAAAATCCTGAGTAAAACTGGATTTTTATAAGTGTGAAATAACGAGTTTAATTACTATATGGTAAAAAAAGAAGATAGGAAGGATAATACGACAAATTGGAAATGAAATAAAGATTAAGTTTAAAGCAAAAGTAACGTGTAACGATCTTGATAAGACTCGGGATATTTCAAGCAATGACCAGGGTTTTGCTTAAAATTGTAAGAACGTTCTTAATTACAGCTGAATTTAAAACGTACTTTCAAATTAAATCCCTGAGAAATTCCTGTTAATCCTCGCGGTTTTCAAAGCAGTAGCTCTCCAACCGTGATCCTGAAAATCCACGTACATATATCTATCTAGATTCCAGAACCATTCGACCGGGGCCACGAGGTGCCGAGCTAACAACAACAACAACAACAAGAATCGAACTTACTCGACGTAAAATCTCGCCACTATAATTACTGGCACGTTTCCCAGTTTTCCCTCGATTCATCACAGGATTCACACTTTCCATTTTATCTCGATACTTACATTTGGTATCTCATAACAGACTCATATAACCCACGGCGTATCCGTCGTCGTTGGATGAAAGATATCACTGAACAACACACCACCAAAGTGAACGAGCACGTAGAACTAATCTATCTTATCAGTGGATATCACCTCGCGGCAGCAAAACTTCAGCGCCGGTATTCGGGAACAGGTCGCGTACCGAAATCACGATAGAGCAGCGAGAGCAAAAGCGTGTGAGGTTTAATTAAAGCCACGGTAGATAACGAAGAGGAAAGAAGAAACACAGACACCCATGAGATAGAAGAAACTGAATGCAATGATCACGCGACTTCGCGGGGTTCTTTTGATAGACGAAAGATGAGAGAGAGATCCTCGTGGACCGTGGCTACCCCTTGGTCGGCCGGGGTCGTACTGTGTTTTACCCCGACGCCCCTTCTTTCCGTACACCCAGCTGCACGAGAGCGAATCGCGGAGCGCAAGCGCCGTTTCCACGCGCCAGCACCACGAAGAACCCTGTCGCGACCCTCCACAGGGTGGCTACCTCACTTCCTCTACCGCGGTCAATGTCACCCGGCGTCTCTGACTCTCTCGCTACCACTTCTAACTACCCTTCTACGCCTCTCACATCGGAGATACCGCCACTTTCGGAGGTCCAGACCGGCCTATTTTTCGCGAACAATTGTTAACACTAGAGTTACCGACGGTTAAGAGATTTACCTATTTCTAGCGAAAGCAGAAATTACTCATTTTTCAAAAATATGGAATAGTAGAATATTTTGTAAATAGTAGAATAATTCTTTTAATCGTTTTGCCATTTTTAGGGCTTATCAAATATCGGTATAAAATAGAAGTTATGTTGTTATTATAAGATTAATAAATCGATCTAATAAACGATTTTGGCTTCGGTAAATAAATTATGCAAGAATTTTGCTGATTGGGAAGTCATTTTGATTGGGATTAGTATAAGTAGGATATTTTTCGCGAACAATGTTAACACTAGAGTTACCGACGGTTAAGAGATTTACCTATTTCTACCGAAAGCAGAAATTACTCATTTTTCAAAAATATGGAATAGTAGAATATTTTGTAATGGAATATTGTCGAGTTTTTGCAATGGTTCAGATTCTTTTAATCGTTTTGCCATTTTTAGGGCTTGTCGAATATCGGTATAAAATAGAAGTTATGTTGTTATTATACGATTAATAAATCGATCTAATAATCGATTTTGGCTTCGGTAAATAAATTATACAAGAATTTTGCTGATTGGGAAGTCATTTTGATTGGGATTAGTATAAGTAGGATATTTTTCGCGAACAATGTTAACACTAGAGTTACCGACGGTTAAGAGATTTACCTATTTTTACCGAAAGCAGAAATTCCTCATTTTTCAAAAATATGGAATAGTAGAATATTTTGTATTGGAATATTGTCGAGTTTTTGCAACAGTTGAGATTCTTTTAATCGTTTTGCCATTTTTAGGGCTTGTCGAATATCGGTATAAAATAGAAGTTATGTTGTTATTATAAGATTAATAAATCGATCTAATAAACGATTTCGGCTTCGGTAAATAAATTATACAAGAATTTTGTTGTTTGAGAAGTAACTTTGACTGGGGCTAGTATAGGTAACCATGATATAAAATTATTTTGATTTTCAATACATTAAGTTGAATATAAGTGATTACACGATTGCGGAAAATATGTTATATGAAATTCGAATTTTAAAGTGAAACTGTAAAACCAGTGATTTTAACTGGTGTAATAGTTCTACTTTAAACATTATTGTCTCAACGTCCCCTCGTAAAACAATCGCGTTATATCGATCTACTAATTACTACCCGAATTGCACCCGAGAAAACTAGCGCGATTCGATTAAAAAACTACTCGATGGCAACTCACGTAGACAGATTTACCAATAACATTTTAATTCGCTTCATTGCATCATAATCCACTGACACTAATTTTAGTCATAATTCTCTGTCTAGAAATGTTTAACTCTAAATATTAATTTTAAATCTAATACTAAGTCTGGCAATATTATTTTATGTCTCAAAGTAGACTTTTAAAAATTCTCTTTTTATCTTATGCAGATTTTTCTCTCCTGAATTTCTTTTCTCTTCCACTTCACTGTTTCGCTGTTATCTCTGCTCGTCTACTACTGCGTTTCGCGTGACAACGATTCTGTCCTGTGAATATTAGACTATAATAAAGAATAGAAAAAAAATAATCTAGCAGTAATTATCTCTACGGGATCGAACGTTATGAACACCCAATGTATATTGGGAACGGCGCGTTCATTTATTTCTCGCGAGATAAATCGAACGAAGGATGAATCGTTATAGAGAATCCCAAAAAATGCATAGAGAAGAGAGATCGTTGATTAACCAATAGAATCAAATTTCAATCATTCTTTACTTTTTCGAGTATTCGTGATCCTCAAAATCTGCCCGGAAGCTTCGCCTACAGCCATAAAATATTTATTTGTTTCTCTCAAAAACTTTCTATTAAAAATCACATCTAATAAATATCTGTGATATTCAGAAGCTCCAAAGTACACAATAAATTGTTATCTAAGAACGTAAGTGTAGAGAAATCAAATGTTACGAAATCTACATGCCAATGAAGAACCCACTGAGCTCTCCGCAGCTAAATGCAGGAACATTAGGGAAAGACGTTAAATTCGCGCATTTAATACCGGCAATTTGAAGTTGAAGTAATTAATTCCATCGAGAAAGGGTCGGGTTATTAGACATTAATTCGCCGGACCGTGCCGAACTCAATTTGCCGAGCATTCCTAACGGAAATGGTCCCAGTCAGTCTGAAGTGCTTGCAGTCGATTAACCGGGCGCGACATGCTCAACTTCGTTCCCCGTTCGTTTCGACTTCAGCTTCGACCTGAGGTCGACTAATAATGTCGTTAAAGCTACATACCGTCGACTAGCGATTTGAATAAAAAAAAATTGGAATTTCTCTTGAGGAACATCGAAATCTACAAGAACGTGTTAATCTTGAAGTTTCTTCGAAATCTCTCCGGTGAATATTCCAAGCTAATGGTAATCGCATTTAAAGCTCTATCTACTCGATTAAGCGAGTGGAATCGTAGTGTGGCGGTGGTTGCTTCTGGGAGATTTGACCAATCCTGGTAAACAGGGGATGGTATTTTGGCACGGACGGTAGCCGCTTGGCTATACGTGCGAATTTCGTTTCTATATGCATTTTTCCTCTCTGCTGTTGAATTAACTGAATATTCATGACGGCTGGCGCTTGCTCTGGCTTTCTCCTCCCCCGCTCCTCTCTCCACTCATTCAGCTTTAGGTGTACGTTACGAACCAACGACAGTCGCTCATGCATAATGACTGAACACAGGATTCCAGCGACAAACCACAAGGCTTCCGTTGGTTCTAGTACCAAGTGAAAAGCGGAAGAGAGCCTAGAGAGAGGGAATGCCAAAATGAGAGAGGACCGACATGTGCTAGTTAACATCCCAGGGTTCATTATTAACCAACCGGCGAGTGTGAAATCACTCTCTCAAACCAACTTGTTTCGTCTCCCTATAAAACTTGAAAAAAGTACAGATTTCTAGTCGAAAGTTAAAAAGTATCGAGGTTTCTTCCTCTCTTTTCACGGGATCTCATTTTTGCCTTTGGTTCCTCTAGGAATACTGGGGAAGAAAGGTGCATTTCTATCGAAGAAGAATATATATGTCTCGTACGCTCGCGGTAACAATGACTAGACACACGGGATTACTTGACTTTTTTGCAAGACATTTTGATCCAATCTCGGTCGTACCCTCTTTCTCTCTCTCTCTCTCTCTCTACTGTTCTCGTTCTGCATCTCGTCTGAGACATGGAATATCGAGTATTTCTCCGACGATCAATATTTACGGGAAAATAGTGTATTGAGGCCGTTGAAATACCTTGAAATACCACTACACGCACCGCTAGTAGCCAAATATTGATGAGTAACATGCGATATCAAGAGGTACGCGTATAGAGGAAGCAATACTTTTTGTCAATATTGGCCGATGACACTCTTTCCCAAAGAGGGAGGCTTCCTGTATGTATATTAAAATCAACGTGCACTGGGCGAAGCGTGCTCGGTGCAACGCAAGAACACTAACCAAACGAGTATTGTCCTATTCCTACACGATATGAAACTCGGTCGCGATTCGATCCTTGTCTCCCTCGTTTTCTACCTCTTTT
Organism: Trypoxylon attenuatum; assembly: GCA_963989405.1. NCBI lineage: Eukaryota > Metazoa > Arthropoda > Insecta > Hymenoptera > Crabronidae > Trypoxylon > Trypoxylon attenuatum. The sequence continues at coordinate 3,074,516 of OZ022496.1, read as the reverse complement.
CATGAAGCATTCCTTCCGGCGACTCGCTTCTAACAGCTCCACGATATACAAGCTTTTTTCAGACCGATGAAAAGTGTAAAGATGTTTCTTCGTGCGAATCGTAATATTCGAAAATAATCTCAATCTAAAGTAACTGTTGTTAGAAAGTTATAGATTATTATAGGTTATAATTTTGGTTATTTTGCATAAAAATCCACGGTCTAGTTATAATAAAAGTATTAGACATTCTTATAACGATCTAATTGTAAGAATTGATACTCTCTTATTTATAAGAGTCTATATTTCATAGTTGCTCAAATCGGTAGATCTTTTAATTCGTAACCAGCAATTCGAAAACATTCAAAAAGATTCCATATGAATCTTTAGGAATTGCGAATCTCCCATTGATATGAGACTTTTTTTTGTTCGTTGGTAGCCCACGAAACAAGCGTTTCAATTTCAGCCTAGGGAAGCAGGAAACTTGGGTAAAATTCCTACTACGACCCAAGCAACCGCGTCCTTTTTCCAGTGAGTGCAACCGTTTACCTCCTTCACGTTTTCATAAAAACTGATTACGTGAGTTCGCAAGAAACGTAGTCGGCCACATTCTGGCACAAGTGAATCTATTGAAATCTAGGAAACTCGCTACCGTTCAGGAAAAATTGTCGACCCTCTTCATTACGAGAACCGCTCGAATATCAGTAGTGCAGTGTACCATCCCCTCCACGCTTGTGGTCATAATTCCTTCGGTACCGGTCTCTTTTCGTTTCCCCCTGGCAAATTAGCGAGTAATAATTAGCGCGCTCGGAGCTCTCGCATAAAAATATTCCCGCTGGTACTCTCGAGTGACGATATAAAAAATGTAGTGCCCTCGCGAGCCCACGCGAGAGGATTCTACGCTCGGAACATTTCAAGGCATTTGTCGTTGTCGACGTCGAGGTCGTGCTCATAGTCGGTCCTTTCTCCAGCGACTTCTGTTTCACGGATTGCCGCGATAATGCGATTTCTTCGGGATTTCTTTGGATTTCACGCTAGCTCGACGAGAAAAGGGAAAAGAAGAAAAGGAGCTGGATGGAGAAATGTGAAAGTAAAAAGAGGAAGAGTAGGTAGGAGAGAATCGGGTGAGTATGTGGAAAAGCGCCAACAAGCGGACTTTGCGATTTACGAGGTGTCCCCAAGGAACACACTGATTTCAAATGTTTCCTGGAGCCTCACCTTTGCGCTTCCTTCCTCCAGAGGCCATACCGATATCGCTCGCGAGTATTTCCCGTTCTCAAGGACACCTTGGTCTTATGAGCATCGCCAGGGAGTCTCACTTCGCACAGTCTCCCATGAAATATATCTGTCGATCGTACTTCAGGAAACCCCTAGTTCCATCGTTGCCAGACGTTACTATCCTCAACCGAGGTCAACGACCGATGCTGATATCGAATCGGCTGATTGCCATAGCAAAAAGAGCACAAAGACTCTCAAGATCAATCCAAAATCAATGACCCAAATATTGAACTCCGCTTCCATCAAAACCCACGCGCCCAGCTTGAACCGCTACCATTAAATTTGATGGAAGTGAATTCTGGAACAGAATCTGAATCGCGATCCGAATTCAAATCGGATTCGCATTTTTTCCTTCTTCTTCTTTTTTTAACAACAGTCTGCGGAAAGAAGAAGAGTATAGTGGGGGGAAAAACGATTTTAATCGTGGCAGTCTTTACGCGAGAAGCATATCGATCAACGAAGGAGAAACGAGCCAGGGTAAACTTTTTCGACCGATTCAAATCAGAAGCAACGCTCATAAGTTGAGCTCCAGGCCGTGATAAATTCACGGGGCCGCAGCACCTGCTACCATTGGTGGCACCCTCGCGCATTCATCCTCGGCTGGTAGCCGAGCAAATCAGCGAGCGAGAAGGTGGAAAAGGGCGACGAAGCAACGGAGCGAACGAGAGAGAAAGAGAAATGAACTCTCGTAGAGGGGTAGAAGGACGTCAATGAAAGCCTGGGGATTTTTCAATATCCTATTCTTACCGCGCGCTGCCACCAACGCCTCGACTTGCCAGCTCCACGCGAGCGAGTCAACGCACATCTCCCTTCTCTTCTTGAAAGGGGCCAAACGAGAGCTCGAAAAACATCCTGCGAAAATCAATTCGCTTTGTGACCCAAGATCTTTTTCGGCAAACCCTCTCGATCGCTCTTGGAAACATAGCCCGCTGTGAAACCGATCAGCTCAACGATCAAAGAAAAAGCGCTTGCCCATTAAAAGGCTCCTATTGTTGTACCAACGATAAAACGGTTTTTTCTGTGCGCATCGAACGAACGTCAGATTCACCCTAATCAATTTTCGTATTTTCACCAACACGCCAGATGCTCCGTAATCTTCCTACTGCTGTGTCGATTTAATCCTCTATCATTTATACGAAGCGAAGAAGATTATGGTAAATTGTGTAAAGTTATCGCGAGGATGAAACCGGCGACTAATCCATCGAAGAATGAATATATCGAAGCGGATGGGTTCCTTCGTTACCGTGAAACTTTGATTCAAGGATGATTCTAATCGTGTACAATCTCTATCACTAGGATTTACCGTAAAGTTCATGTGTAAACGACGAAGTCTCTGCCAAAGCCTCTAAACTCTAAACTCTCATCCCAGTTTGGTCATTCGCTGACCAATATCTCTCAAAGTTCCTACCGAAATACAAGGTTCGCTTGACAGATTAATCTTGTGTCACCATGGACTCGAGTATTACGACGAGACAGATCATGGAAGTGGAGACTCCTTCCGTGTTCGTTCCTGAGTACCATGGTTCCATGAGGGTGGTAAGGCATCCTACGCTACTCGCCATTAATCTTCTCCATTGTTCCCTTCGCACGAAACTCCGAATTTCAGAACCTTGCGTATTATTCCACCGGCTCGTCGTCCTTTGGCCTCGCGGCCTAGAAACCCCAAGAAGAGCATAATGGAATGCCAAAGCTTAGAAATGGTAGAAAAATCTCTCGAGGAATTGTTCCGTAAAGTTCTTCTGACCCAGATACACTAGCGTTTAACGAATGGTTTGCAAAAGACGATGGAATCTCGTTGGATTGAGGAATTCTTTATGCAGGAATTGATTTCACCACTAGGAAGAAATAAGATAGAAAAGAAGCAAGGAGAGAAGCTCCGTGTGAAAATAATCGCATGGCTGAGAAAATCAAAGTTTCTCGAGCTTTAACGCGCGCGTGCGCTCGACGGCGATGGCTCTTCCGGAAATATTCCTTTCTAGCCCGAAACTTGCACGCCAGAGGGTGGTTCTCCTTGTGAAGAGAACGGAGGGCTCCGAATTAATTACGGCGCCGGTTATACCGGAGAACGAAGAGGCCGCGGAAGAAAGCTTGGCGAGAAGAACGGAACGGGAAATAAATTCAAAGGGAAATCCGATGATTACTCGGTGCCTCCTGAGCTACAGTCGAGTCAAGAGTATCCCGCTCGACGAAATCTCAGCCATGAGAAACGAGCGACCCAGACGTAATAAACACGATGGTAATCGAAGTATGCAATTAATATCTTCGTAATCAGGGAATCTCAAACGATACCTTTCAGCTAGATTGTAATCTATTTTCAATCGAGATATTGCAATTAACGATGTAAATAAATATCGTATATCGTACAAATAGATAAATTCTACTGAACTATATGCTTTGTAATAACGTAGGAGTATATTGTCAGTCGCGAAGTCATATCGAAATTATCGCATGCCAGAAGCCATAAAGATTATTACGTACTGTGACTGGAGAGGCCAAAGAACCGCGGAATATTCTCCTCGAATTCCTCGATTCTTATTCTTAATGCTTTATCATAGCATCTCTCATCCAGACATAAGTTTTAAAATAAATTTGTATATAAATGTGAATTCTTCCTGACCTGACCTGACCTGACCGGATCTAAAGTTAAATTTAAGACTCACATCAGAATGAAGATGAAGCAGCGATCCTTTATTCAGACAGATATTTTAAGCAAGCAAGAGCAAGTAAGTAAGAGAATATAGAATCGGTGCTAAAAAAGGATTAAATTCACAGATAAATATTCCAGGATTAATCACATTTACCGTAACACATACGTATACCGAAATAAAAAGTACTGATCGCTAGAAACATGAGTACATAATTGATACACACATCGATATAATAAATAATTCGGATAATCCTGATTATGATTATACGAGTAATGAATTACCCCAAATACATATATTTGATATTTCTATCGTATAAAGATTTCCAGCAAAAACGAGAATAAAAGGAGTAAGAGAGAATAGCAAAGTGCACTAACTACTGCTAATTTATTCAAAGACCAACGCGAAGTACTAGGAACGTAAGCAGAGCCAAGAGAAGAGTGGTTAGCAGTTTGTTAGGGTTGCAGGTATGTAGCCCGCATAGTGTGGCGCCCGCCAGTGAAAACAGTAATCAAACTTCGGTTCGTATAGGTAAAGCCACCCTAACCAGCAGTGGCCGCTTAAGAGGGTTCTTCCCTCCGCACTGGTATCATCTGGTTTCGGGGCCCAGCTAGTAGGACCCACCCTCCCTTAGCGGCCACGATAATTCGTCGAAACACCCCACGCACCCCCATTCCGATAACATCGAGAACTTAATGCCCGACGTATGTTTCAGCCACACTTGGGACTAAACTTTCGCACAGCCTGTATTCGCAAAGCAGTCGCATTAGGGGGAAAGAGGAGCGAGCTGCGAATATCGATAACATCCGAAACCTAATGCCGAACGAGTCTACACCTAATACACCTAATACGTCTAATCCCTGCTAACCAAGTTTGCACAGGGTTCACAAGCGTTCCTTGTAAAACACACGGTTAAGTCACTGGGTCGTGTAACTTAACGCGTTCAATTAAAACGGTATTAGATTGATCCCAGTAGTCAATGTAGCTTGATTCTGACGTGGAAGAGACACTCGTGAAATATACCATCGAAGGTAACAACAATAGGGAGAGAGTAGTAGTAGTAGAGTATAAGTAACAAAAGCAATGTTCCAACTTTGCTCCGTTGAAGTAAAGCTACCCTTGGAGTTGACCTCGGTAACGGTCCTTACGGGGATTCTCCACCCCTGGCATTAGTAAGCCGGCTGTTTCCTGTAGCACGGCCACTAACTGCTACCCTGTCTTAATGGACCGTTTTACCCCGACCAAGCCGAACGACCCACCACCGCCAGATTACAAGCCTGACCGCCGTGGCTACACTCGCTCAAACCACCCAGTGTACTACGTCGACCACCACCACCACCACCATCACCGCTATTCTCCCCTGATCCCCGCTTGACCATGGACCAGCCTGATTGTCGGTACGGTAATGAACGCGGCTTAAACGCGCTGTGGACGAACTCTGCAGCCCTTAATTGTTACGACTCTCTCGCGAAGAGAGCGCCTGCATTGTGACCCCTTGTGGCCAACCCCGAACATCATCCCAATCTCGAGCATATCGCGCAAAGATCTGACTCGAGATACCAAGGAATTTTCTAACGATATAACTCGTTTTAAGGAGACCATTCTTAGTTGGTCACCGGAGATACAAGGAGATCACTTTACGATTTAATACTCTTTAAGTATTACGAGGATCCAGGGTGGGAAAAGGGATCACCCTGGCAACGCGCTTGACCTCCCCAGTTCTCAGAGGTCGACAAAAGAGGATCGTTTGCACAGACGTCAACCGGCATAAATTCATGGAAGACCAAAAGTACGGTTAAAAGCGAACTGAAAATTTCAATGTAACGGATTTCTTGGGAAATGGGACAGTTGTAAGTGGAGCGCTCTGAAGGAACACTCGAGTCAGTGGCCCCGAGTTGAGGAAAGTTTAATTATCCAGAGGAATATCTGTCAGAACAATTAATGGTGCAAAGTCATTTAGGAAATCGATATTCTCGAAGGTAATTTTTTTCCCCCCTCGTTCAGTGGTAGGCGTAATTCAACTAGAAACTGGAATGAAAATGGAAAACGCGATAATATACGGCCAGCAAACGGCAGGTTAGCTCGTAGCCTATTTTCGAAAGAGAAACATCGACGTCTTTTTATTCTCTCTTCATCCTTCTTTTCTGTTTTCTCTTTTTCTTTTTTTACTCGCCCGAAACGTTAAAGACTCATCCGCGCTGCGCTCTGTCCTAGATTCCGGCCGCTGGAGATCACCACCCTAGGAAGACCAGGTTACCGCATAATGCATGCAGTATTTCGCGCGAATCCAGCGCAAAATCCCACCGAGAGTATTCTTCAAGCTTATTTCACTGACGGTGAACAATTACTCGGGAGCTAGCGAGGAGCCAAACGATATGATGGGATAGAGGGTAAGTCGTCCTCTCTATCCACGCAACTCGAGTGTAAAGGATAACTCGCACACACTTCTATCGAGGCCGCAGTCAAAGGGAGAAGCGGAAAGAGAAAGAAAGCAGACGGAGACAGAGAGAAACGCGATCATTGTCCCTGACAAACAGAGCGCCGGGGTATTTAAAATCGTGGAAGCGTTATTATCATTGAAGTTGCGTTAATGAGGAGATTTCTATTGTTTATCGAGCGCCCAACGATTCACTAATGAATTGCAAAAGCAAGAGGAGGAGCCAAGATCGAAGGAAAGAGAGCAGAAATAAGTATATCCAACTCTACTCAAGTTCTATGAATAAGCTCGCGTTAATCGCAAAGCTGAAACTCGCGAGAATCTCGACAGGATTCGCAAGTAGACAGTGGGACGAAAGAAGAAGAGGAACGAAATCTGTCGTAAAATTGTCGTTTTGGAAGAACGCCCGAGGAATTCCTCGAGCTTGAATCATTATCTAACGCTTAAAACAAAAGCCAGAGGAGAAAAAATTCTTAGAGTGAAACCTAGAATTCCAACCGATGAAGCAAAGTTCAGAGACGAACATACTTCCTTATTAAAATGCTTAGTAATAGGATCGGTGGGTAAATCCAAGAGTGCAGAAGTCATTTCAACGATCCAAAATAATTGTAATTACAATATAACGTTTCGACTCCTACGGGTTTGGAGTCCTCTTCAGACATCTGATAAGATTACAAGCGATCTTAATAGAGATTAACATAAACGCTTAGATGTTAAAACGAAAATAGAGTAATAGATGTAAGTAACAAAGGAGGTAGTAATAAATAAATACACTTACATAGAGAAGGAATAAGACGGCCTCAATAAGCCTCAATACCTCGCTTTCTAATCATGCTATTTCAGAAATACATAGTTTTGATTTTGATTCTACAAAAATTTTAGCTTTTGAACCCGATTTGTATAAACGCTTATGTCTGGAAATGCTTTACATTGTTGGTCATCCTAACGCTGTTAATAATCGGTCCGATGTAAACAATCTCAATGGAGCCTATCACCTACTCAGATTGGATTAATTTCCTTTCTTTTCCGACGCCGATCTCTTTCCGCTTATTTATGTTTTGCGCCGTTCGGATCCGTTCTTACTTCTTCGCGCCATCTACATTTGCTTGTGTCATTCGTCCCCGTTTTGTTTTCAAAATCACTTGACTTTGTGCTAGCAGTGCGATAACACGTCTTTGTCACTATCGTTGATTTAATTCTGGTAACTGTCACTCACTTTCATTCTTGCCGGAGATTCATTATTCCCCATTAAGAATAATGTTTCTTCTGCCTGAATTGCTCGTAGTGGCTCATTGCTTCTTTACTTTTAAATATTATGTGACTTGGCTCTTTATTCTTTTATTCTCTGACCGTTTCAAAAATTGTGACCGATAGTTCTTTTATAATGACACCTGCAAGTTTCCGCCGTCTTATTCCTTCTCTATGTAAGTGTATTTATTTATTACTACCTCCTTTGTTACTTACATCTATTACTCTATTTTCGTTTTAACATCTAAGCGTTTATGTTAATCTCTATTAAGATCGCTTGTAATCTTATCAGATGTCTGAAGAGGACTCCAAACCCGTAGGAGTCGAAACGTTATATTGTAATTACAATTATTTTGGATCGTTGAAATGGCTTCTGCACTCTTGGTTATACTTCCTTACTGCTGGTTCAACGTGTGTAGCAGCTTCTTCTTCAGGCGCTATTCGAACCCTTATGCGAGCCACGTCCTTTCCGAGGACACGCTGCATCGTGAAGTCAAGGAAAATAAGCTCTTCACTAGGAGACTTCTCTGCAAGAGAGCCACGTCCTCTTTACCCAATTGGACTCGTTTCCTCGTCGATAAGTCCCAAGTAAGATTTCCTTGCCCAATTTAATCTCTCTCTCACTCTCGCGCGATCTCTCCAGTCTAATTTTCTGAGCACATCGCAGGTACTGATTCTTAAGGAAACCATAGTCGACCTGTGCGCGACACGGTTAGTCTCCTTCACGAGAAATCTCGAGCATAAGAAATTGGTCCTGGCAAACGAGAGGACCGAGTACGTGGTCAGTGAAGAAGATCCAACTAAAACTGTGATGACCCGTCGAACGACCATCAACTCGCCCCTTGGTGGACTCAGAGCGCGAATGATCGAAGGAATTTGTCACGTGCGAGCAATTCGAAACGCTAGAAGGGCGGTAAAGGTAGTAAGCTGCTTCCTTTCGCCATGGGAGTTCGCAAGTTACGCCAAACTTTCTTGGAGAAAATGGCTAATTTAGGAAAATTCTGTCGTGAGATAAGGTCTTAGATTCTTTTTCCAGGGATTTCTCTACGTGCTGGCGAAAGAGAATGGAGAATCGACTGGAGGAGGAAGAGGAGGAAGAATACCATCGAAACCTTCTGCCAACCGATTCCATAATCTGGCTCTCAATAACCTACGTGATCCTGCAACTGCTAGTCTACCTTTTCGACTTTTTTTCATGGAGAACTAAATTCCAGTTGATCTTCAAATTTCACCATTTCGAGCTCGTATTCACCCTTTGATTCGCAAACCTCTCGAGCAACCAACTGCTAATTCGACGAACCCATTTCCCACCGCAGACGATTAATCGGTAGTGAAGCGTAGGATGGTGGAATTTTTTCTCGAATAAAACGATTAGAGGATCGTGCCAATAATTTCATTTAGTCCACGGTGCAGAGAGGGTACCGATGAGGGAAAAGTATTCACTGGTGAAAACGGCAGATGTACTATTTTTCATGTTCGCCCTCGTTATTCCTCTTTTCATCAGTGCCACTCACGCTGAATACCCAATACGTAACACTCGCATTTTCCCAAAACTACTTTTAATGCATCAACGTAATGCGCGCCAACACGATGCGCGCCATCCTCCAGTACCGTGCTTTTCACAACGCGTACATCATCATCCATTTTGCATAACCGCACCTCGGCTATTACCGCGATATTTACCCTTGTAATTTGTGCTCGCACGGAATAAAATTGAATCGCGAGATTCAGTTTGGATGCAGCTTCTCGCCGAGAGGCTAAAACCAGATTGCCGAGGTAAAAGTCGCGATTTTACTACCCTCCCCAGTACAATGATATCACCATCGAGATGCCACGGTATGTATGTATGTATGTATGTACATATTTTACCATCGACGAACAATTCGCGAGGCAGTAGACACTGTGTACTTTATAAAAATGTAAATACTTTCGTGGAAGATTGTGCCGAGAGCTGGCGCGAGCGTGAGAGTCGACGAAGAATAAATAGAAACTCTCTATGAATCGGGTTGGCTTCACCAATACGCGGACATCTCTCAAATGGTTCGCATTCCAAGAATCTATACGGCTCATCCATCTCACTGTGGACAAGAAAACGCGTTTCCACGTCAGATTGAAGTCGTCCTTTGAGTGAAAAAGAAAGAGGGAGAATCGTAGTGCGTGGTATGCGATCGACAAGCGGATGGTAGTGATGCACCATGTTCCACGTAATGCTTCAGTACTTTTTATCCAAAAAACGATATACATCGGTTTCCATATACACCATGTACAATATAACCATTCCATGAACTTAAAGCCGCGAAAGCCACTGATTTCTCAATGAATTACTCGACACGTAGTCAGACCAATAATCGCGAGGGAAGCTTCCATCTACCCTCCGGCTGAGAAAATCCCACTTTTAAGAATGCACGGTCACGTGGAAATTTCCTATTCGCTTCTCGAATAGTGTAGCGAAGAAAAAAAAAGCATTATGCTTCTCTTGCATCCAGCTATCCAAGCTTTCACCACGGGAAGCTTGTTGGAAACTAGTGTGTGTCGCATATTACGCAGGGAGAAAATACACCCCCATGAGTATATGTATATCTGACTACGAAGATGCGTGTTGGTAACGTATGCCACGACTGAACTGTCCCATCAACGTGCTTTCGAGGCTTTTTCCGTGATACAATAAAATTTCACGGCTAAGCTAAGCCTTATCAGCCCAGCAGCTGCGATCCACCCTCCGTCTTATTTTATACGCGAAGAGACTCGCTCCGTCATTTATACTCTACCCTTAGCTCCTATAGTATACCGCGAATCCACCCCCCCATATTCAGCCAGAGTCAGGAATCACTTCCCCGTAAATCTTAAATCCCGAACGAGTCTGCAGTCATCGTGGTATCAGCGAGATTCTCCAAGAACGTGGGTGTCGCGGTGAAGAGTATAGAGGGTGCAAGAAGAGTGCCAGATGGCGGATAAACGGGAGTCGCGAATGGTTTAAGCGGATTTCAAGCGAATGGCCTATAGTCTATTATACTGTAGAGAAGTATCAAAATTCAGTGGTAGCTTCCTGCATCGTTTTTTGGGATACGCAAAATGGATTTCGATCTGACTGGGAGACACCGGATAGAAATAACCGAGGGCCAGCTGCACAGGGCGGATATGTCATTACCAGTCGCGGCATAAAAAGCACACTCTCTCCGAGAGCAGTGTGGTGCAATTAACACCGCGTCATACAGTACAATCTCTGCGTCAGCACGCCAAGTTACATCGTCCAGTATTTCCACGTGCAAGCAAAACCCCCGGTGCGCGAATCACACCAAAATTTCATCCCTCCTTCTCCGTTGTTTTCGTTCCACTGCGAACATAACTTCTCCATTCTCATTTGGCAAAACGAGCGTCGATGTAGGAAAAAAGTAAAACGCGTTACGCGGCTGGATGACAGGATCACAGCCGCTTGAAATATAAAAACAGGAGAGAAATATTTATGCACGCTCGAGCAGCTGCGCGAAAAGGCGATTAAAATTCGACCCGGCGACAGGTAATAAATTACTTAGTCGCGTTGCTGAAGTAAATACTATTTGTAAATAATACAGAGGGATTCTTGGCTTGCGAAGGGATAATACTGAATGAGAAAGAAAGAAAGAAAGTGGAAGACACGCGAAGCTTCGGAACAGCCGCGAGACGACTTCCGGTCTCGTTCTTTCCTTTTACAAAATTCACGCCAGCACACTGACGAAAAACGTGACCACAGAGAACGCGAAAGCCTTAATGAGCTCTCTCGCTAACGAGGAACGGGTTTGTTCGGCGGAGCATCAAGCCACGCTCTCGACAACTATATATATCTCTCTCGTTCTCTCTTTCTTCTATCCATCTCTCTTATGTCTCTCAGCCGTCTGCTTGTGCTTTTTCTAACACCCAACATCTCCGACAGATATCCTCGAATCGACGTAAATTCGCCGTTGACATGATCGCGGCGCGGAATACATTCTGCTAATCGGATGGTTACCACCAATCCTCTTTTCTACGACTGACCAAGCTCTGTTAGGGATCCACGGAAGCTACGAACTCCTCCCGTTAATCCGCTTTACCCCATCGCGTGCAATCCATTTGAGTAAAACCAAACGACTCTCCTATCCCATCTGCATAAGCGTTGCAAACAAAGAAATTCTCACGCTGTTAGCTTCAATTCGATTAAAACCAGCCGACCTAACGTTCCCGCGACTTGAGACTATGAAATATTTCTCTGCCACGAGAGAGTTTGGGTTTGTGGATACCCCGCGAGGGAAAAAAAATAATGTGTGACTTTTCTTAGTCGGATCTTAAGAACTTTCGCATTATTATTTGATTATATAGTAGAATTGCATAGAATTGCATAGTAGCCGCGACACTCTTCTTAACTCGCGCATTCGTCGGCTATTTCTTCTTCGTGCTAAGAGGCGATGTCGTTCAGGTGGATCTCGCTGAAAGCATCAGTCGGAACGAAATGGTCGGTGGATGGCTATCTACGAAGAGAGTGGTAGATCACGCGTGATAATTGAATTTTCATGAGGGTATTGTACATATATAAGCTGATGATACAAGAAGACTGTACGTCGTATAAGTATTCTGGGTATCCTTGGGAAAATAGAATAGAACGAGCTATCAGTCCGATTTTCCGGGGGACTCAGCGTATCCTCGAAGAAACGTGGAATCAGTCGGCCGCTGTTATACGTTTGCGGTAATGCCACTGGAGAATGAATCTATGGGGATGGCATGGCAGAGATATGAGAAGGGTAGCTCGACTCGACAGCCCATCCAGCCTCTACTCTCCTGCGGGAGTCATAAAAAAGCCACCCACCTAGATTTTCTCCCTGATCGATTATTTGCGCCTGAGCTACTCGTCTGGCTCGCCAATAAACATACGACTTCCGGCACCTTGCAAACTCGCGAAATGCGTTTTTGCGCAATAGCCTGTCGATAAACGACAGTGAGTAGAATAGAATATTCTCACTCACGTAAATATTGAGAAACGATCAGAAGAAATATTTCTTTTTCTTTCTCCGAAGAAAAAGCGTTTTGATTATATGTATATTGCTAGAGCGAGTTATTAATTGGTACGTTCGCGAAATAAGGAGGCCAGCAAGAAATATCGAATCGCCAGCCGATGAAACCGTGATTTCGAGAAAAAGTCTACTTCGGAAAATTTATTCTGGAATATTGTAACGCGATAATTTATCAAGGAGTATCGACCGCGAACCAATTACGGGTGAAATCGCTTGTTAATTACTTCAGGATTGGGGACAGTCGATACGGGATCACCGATACCCGGAGCTCGACATCGCCGCAATTAACTGTCTAATTAGACGCGAACACCGCAATACCACCTTCCGCAAAATACCCTCGACGATACGGTATTCAGGCAGTAGCCAAATCGGAATGCTAAAATTTTAAGAGGTTTTCCTTCGAATTCTGAATCAAAATCCTACAAACATTTAGATTCTATCAAATATATTTCCTCATTTGGAAAATATAGGAAATTGATATTAAAAGAGTCTAGTTAAATTTACACAAGTTTGTTAAGGAAAGGAACAAAGTTTCCAACACAATAGAATAACCGTATTTATCAACGATACAGACTAAGAGGAAATCAAGTCCTTTGTAGCTTAGAAGCGGATTAAGCTTTCTTCGGACAGTGTGTTCTCTATCTAAATGCGGAAGTAGTGCTCGGGATGGAAAAGGAAAGAAGCATGAGGAAGCGTAAAGAGCCAAGAGGAAGTAACCAAAGATGGAGAACTGCTAGGTCTGAACTATCTTCCACCTGACGATGTTTCAACGCGGCTACATTAGGCGGTTTATCCGCCGATTATGCGGACGAACGATCACGCTTCCCTTCTATCAACGCGCAAGCTTTTCGTTTAGCCCTTGTAACGCTATCGATCGGTTCTCTTATCTCTAACATTAATTACACCATTCCATAATCGCTATTATCAAATTTCTCCTGGATTTCTGAATATGCTAGTGATCTTGCTTTATCCGCTAAAAGCCATAAGAATTTCAACGAGCCAATGAAAACGGTCACTGTTATCCTGGCAATTGCTTTTAGCGATTGGCTCTTGGTAACTGGTTAAACGAAACGGGATATTCCTTTGCGTAGGCACGTACTTCCATCGCATACCGTAATCTCTTCATAAATGACCAGTGCTTCCTACGTTCGCCGAGCTTCGTCGCATAGGAGAGTTCCAATTGATACTACAGTTTAAGAGAAACAAGAGAGCGCAATTTGAGAACTACCACTTTTCGAATTTATACTGCATCCTGTAATGATCTCTCCATCTAATGATCTCTCAAAGGATCATTTTACAAAATTAACGTGGAAACATATACATTTCACGAACGATTTACCTCCTTAAATCCCGTTAATTCACAGTTGGTTAAGAAAAATTTATCCGACAAAATACCTCGGATTCTAGTATATTGAGAGTAAAGATCGCTCGAGGTAATCGATGGCCAATGAAAAAGGAGGCAACTGCTTTCGGTGAGAAGAGTGCACTTAACGTGGTGGATATATATCGTTGCACAGAATGGGGTGGAAGTGAAATGTGGATACGCTTAGCGAACCAACTAAACGTACTATTTACGTCCGATGACCGGTTTCCTTCGAAAAGGAGCTTGCGCCCAGTGGGATTTACGAATCGACCTGCATTTCTCTGAAATCGGAATTGCTTCCACTTTTGTTAAATCATCGGCACAGATGCTATCTCAATATCTGCGTCGCCTTCTCGAGCACAGCTCCAGAATAATATACGGCATACGTATGAGCACGAAAGGGAAAGGAATTCCATGCGTTATAATACATGGGAACAAAGAGAGAGAGAGAGAGAGAGAGAGAGAGAGGGAAGGAGCAAATGCGTTGCACACCACCCGGAAAATATACGGCTTTTATGATTTATGTCATACCGCGCGCGAGACTAATGCCTCCGCGAAAGCCACGGAAATTTTTCAATTTTACTCTCCTCTCCCCCCTCCTTCCTGACCGCAGTGTCGTCGGCATACGACTTAAACTGTGACTCCTTCTCATAAAGTATAATATTCATGAAAGTAAATGACCACACGGCTTTTTATGATTAACGCGCGCGCCCAAAGGGACACGCGGAGAGAGAAAGAGAGAGATATAAACGACCCTTCCAAATTGGCGCCAACTTTACGAGCCGCAGAGGAAAATACATATGTTACCAGTGATGGAACTCGCCCAATGATACTTCCGGATGTTAACTTTTAAATTGCAAATTATGCAATAACGGGAAATTCCTGAATAATCGTGTAAATGGAGCACGAGAGATTATGTTTTTCTGCTCGAAGAGGAACGAAGTGAAAGGGATGTTCTCGCGGGACTAAGGAAAGCACGACCGTCTAGGGTAATCGTAAAAAGGGGCCATGGGACTCTTTAGATTAACTTTCTTTTCGCACTCGTTCTACGATGGAATCCTGCTCGGGAAATGTATGAAATATTTCGAATCTGCCAAAGAGAACACTCTTGGAGCTTCTCTTTTTCAAGCATTGAATTGTTATAATAAAAAAACCAAAGGAATATAATTGAAAAGTATATGCTTACCTTTTTGTCGAGATGACTCGGTTGCAGGCAAGGCTTCGTGTATTTGTGACTCACCAACACTCTTAACGAACATCCAGTCCTCTCTGAGCTTCTTCAATTTCTCCTGTAATAAATACGCAAACATTTATATATTATCATGAGGTTTTACAGCTATACATAGTATTGATGAGGATTTATACTAACTTGTAACTCGACGGAGACAGGTTGCTTCGCAGACTCACATTCCTTTTCCAAATTGGTGTAATTCTCCAAAACGTCTTTCACTTCCATTTCACGATCTTTAACTTTGACCTGCGACAACGAGATCCAGGATCAACATAATAATTTCTCGAAAGAAGACTATTTCTTATCAACCAATTTTTTTAAACATTCCCAACCTTACCATAATATTTTTAATGACATCGTCGCGCTCCTTCCGGCCAAGTTCCCGGGTTATATTTATTCTAGTCCGCGTCTCCATGACCCATACCATCACAGCATCCAGAGAGCAAATGTATTTTTTCAGGGAAGCGAGTTTACTCTCAACGTACTCTCGATGGTTAGACAAAGACGAATTAGCCTGTTGAAATAGAAAAGGTTTGATTTTAGAGATTAAAGATCCTAAACACTGATATTTTCAACATCAACCAAATCACGATGCTTTAAATATCGACGATATACCTTATCCATCTCAACAAGTAGTTTGTTATACTCTTCTTCCCCACGGGAAACATTCTTTTGACTTATGATACTCTGCACTCCCTTCTGCCGCGATGAAAGCTCTTCTTCCCTGGCCTAAAAAGAAAAGGAAGAACATTTATTATCAAGGATTACATTCGTCAAATTGGAAAGATTCTCCGTGCGATTCTATGACTCTGAAACTCTATGCATATAGTTATGCGAAGCGTAACAGCCGTTAATACTAAAATAAGGAAAAGTAAAGAGTTCGCCGCTATTTGTGTCTTGGCACACTTTCGTTTAGATAGTCATGACATGAGCTGATATTATTAGGACTACATTCGGTTTATTTACATGCGGTATACCGAGACATATCCCACATAAATGTTCACGAATCTTAATTACTCTTTTTCTATAATTGACTTAAGCTTCTCTAACTATCGATAACTTACCTTAATCAATGACAATCTAATTGACAAAGACGTCTCGTCAGATGGATTCGCAGCAGACACTAATAACGAGTTGACCTGTTCCATGATACCATATGCACTTTCCACAATTTTGTTCTGATTCGTCACTTTCTTCTCCATGGCAAAGCCCCTTAAACAACACGATGGCATTAGTCTTGAATATGGAAAACACTGTAGAGAAGCCGTTAATATGTACAAATGATTCTTCGACACAGTTAGCGATAGACTCGTGTCATTTTACATAAACACAAAATTTCACTTTGACATTTCTCCGAGTCGATCCGCTTTACTTTATACGAGAGGTTATTCTAAGCTCTGTTCGCTACCGTAGGAGCGGCAGATCGCAACTGAAATAGCTAAACGCGAGGATGAGCTGCGTCTCGAATGCAACGTGTCTATCATAAGGCCCATACTATTATTAGCGATAATAGAACGAGATTTTGAGTAAAACATTGTAATAATTTTATAACTTTAACGATATAAGGTAAACGAGGAAAGAAAAGATACTTACTTTTCCTTACGTGCGTTTAATTCAGAAATGATGCTATGCCAACGAGCGCGGATAGTTTCAACGGTATTTCTTAAATCAGCTACGTCGTCTGCTGATGCGCGACTTAGAATATAAGCACTCGAGGCATTAATATTATTCATACTTCTTTGCATTCTCGACATTTCCTGTTCCAGTTCGAATATCTTTGTTCTTGTACCTTTCGAGTGACCCGATGCTATTATTCTTTTTAAAGAATCTTCTGCTTTGTCTAACCATTCGGAAAATGATCGACAGGCATTATGTAGATCCTTCCACTTTTCGTTACACTTGTTCCATCGATTATAACGCTCGACGTAACTCTGATTAACGTTGAACCATTCATCCCGTAATTTGTCGCTTAATCGTTTAATCTGATCAGCCTGTTCTTTCTTCATTTGACGAAGAACTGTATCGGGAACTGTATTGATTTCCTCAACGCTAGGCTTTAGAATGGTTAATGCGTTACTTATTTTCTTCAAGCATTCCTCCTGGTTGGTGAATAATTCGTAATCTTCGCCATTTAGTGGAACCGAGTTCAGTGAACGCGAGACAGTCACTGTTGCCTCGCGGATTTTGTTTATCCTTGCAACGAAGTCCGGAACAGTCGCACTCGCGACGTCCTAAAATAATCCAAAATAAATATTTTTAATTATAAGCACATAGCAATCTTAAATAACTTGTTTCGTCAAGTATACAATTACGTACAACTTCAACTTTTTTATCGGTCACATGTTTATCCTTGTCCTTGCTGCCGCTAAATCTTTTGAACTGTGAACTAACTTCCTGCCATCTACTATTGACACTGTACCGTTGAGTTTCGGAATATCCAATGTTCAATCTCTTCAACTCGGCAGCTAAATCATTGAGATTATGAATTTGCAATTGCTTCGCGTCGAATTCCTCGGTGAATGATTCTAACTGGCCTTCGTAATTGTTCGCTTGTTCCAATTTCAAAGGAACATCCCTAAACCAATCTTCGAATTCAGCAATTATATTATTATACTGTCTCAAGATTTCTTCTCCTCGTTGAGCTTGAATCCTTCTTGTCTCAATTTCCGACATCACCTGATGCCACTTGCTTCGTAGTTTGTCCTGATGTTCGTTCTTGATTTTTTCAGCGCGTGACGGATCGGATATGTGTACAGTCATGACTAGACCGTCGCCTCTGCTGATCAGAGCTGCTGCGTCTGGTGCGAGAGTACTAACTTCGCTTTTTAATACCTGCAGCAATAATGTAATAACATTAAGAACCTAATTGGAACTCGAACAGCAGAGTTTGGAAACCGGCCAACAATACGTACCTCGAGACGCTTCGTAGGATCCTTCTCATTACTGATTCCGCTAATACTCATTAGCATAATGTCCATCCTGTGTAACATTATTTGAGCAGCTTGTTCGAATTCTAAAATGTTTTTCTCTAATCCTGTTCGAGACATCGGACCTTTGAACGATCTCTTCTCACTGACAACAGGTTGGTCTGATTTGTGCTGCAACACTTGCGGCGACCTTTTCACGTGAATCTATAGAAAACGAATGGATATAATTGAAATAATGCACAAATCTAATTAGATTCAGTGTGACCTATGAATAAATATGTCGGTTATTTATGTTATTGAAGTAAGTGTCGTGGTTCTAGAATGTGTAAATTTGATCTAGCACAATTATTATATGTATGAGTCTAATTCCTGTGAAACGATATCACTGGAATTACCTTGCCCAAGAGGTGTTCAACATGTTCTCCTAAACTCGGATCTTCACCATCTGAACTGGAACTTTCTACGTCAATTTCTGTATCGTCAGAAAAAATTAAAATATCATCTGTCTCTTTATCACTCCCGTAAAAACTTTCGCAGTCTTCTAAAGTATCGTCCTTTGATAGATTCTTGGAACGTTTTAATACTGGAGATTTTTTATACGTTCGTTCATCATCTCTACTCGTACCTCCAGGAAGTTCGTATCTCGAAGATTTCGGAGATTCTAATTCTTTCTTAAACGCTCTTTCTTTAACGTTTGTCCTTTCTCGATCATTTTTCACAGGACTTTGCTTTCCTCTAGATACTGGAGTCTTGCCAGCTGGAATGCTGGTTTTCAAATGACCTCGTGTATCTTCGAGTATAAGATATTCCGCAACGCTTTCCTTATCTTTCCAGTTAGAAACTGTTGCTCTTTGAGATGTTTCTGTTTTATCAGACGTAGGAAGATTTACCGAAGAATCTGATTCACGAATAGAAGGAGTTTCTTTTCTACAAGCCACAGTCGAATTAGATTCATCAGGTTCATCGTACTCGTTTAATTTAAGTGTCAACTTTTTCAAATTTTGTGCAGAGGACGATGATTCCATCGATCTCTTTTTCTTAAGAATCGGAATAAGTTCTTTTTTCTTAACGATCAATTGATTTCCAGAAGCATTATTGCTACTAGATTTTGTTCTACATTCTTTATCTTCCGTATCAGTGTCTAGTGATTCCGGTTCGGTTTCCGTATCTTCTACAATTTCAACTCTCTCTACGACCTGTGGCATTAAGCCGACACTCACATTTGCACTTGGCAAAATAACATGATTCTCAGGAGATGCAACCGACTTGACTATCTCCATTTCTTTTACTTCGACAATGCGAAAGGGATTCGGTTGAATAAGAGATTGTACATTGTATGGCTTTGGTTCAGTTGCGGTAAGTGTGTTCGAGGAAACTTGAGAAAAGAGAATACTATTTTTCGATAGAAAGAATTCTTCTTCCTCTGTTACATAGAGATTCGTATCGGAAGATGGAGAAGGCAAATCATCATCCAATCGAACTACTTGTGGCTGTGAAGTCTGTACGACATCAGGTACCGAACTCATATCTAACTTTCGTCTTACGGATCTATTAACGTCTATCAATCTTGTTCGTAATTTTTCAGATTTTCCTGATGATTTTCGACTTCGATGAGGAATATCTACCGGCGAACTTTTTGGTGTACTTATATTCCGACATTGATTATTATCATCGAAAGCAGGATTAAGATATCCTATACCATACATTGCTTCGTTCTCATCTATCAATTTACTTTCTTTTTTCCCTATCGGCGTAATTGTTTGATCCAATTGTTGTCGGGGCAACTTGTTGTTGCGCCCATAATTGTCTCTCCCCTTTGAATCTCCTGTTTTACTTTTTATTAATAAATTGTCTGTGATTTTGTGGATCCAATCCTGCGAAAATATGACAGATGACAACAATTTCATGGGGAGGGCAGGCAACAGTTAGATTGGAAGAGGATTGTTATTAGTGTGACAATATATCAAGCATGGCCAAAATGGTAGTGACAATGCATTTTCATGGTGCAAAAACGAAGCCGATTCTCAGCGTGTGTCCATCACCAGTACAAAGTTCTCGACTGTACTTTCGATACGATATTCTTTACTGCTTTTTTTTTATTTATATGCGTATTTTTTTTTATTTGTTCTGGAATAGCTTGGTCAAACTTCTCCATAAAGATCCAGACTTTATACAAGGGGGAGAGACAATTTCGTAATTCGAGAATAATAGTAAAGAATTACGTTCCATCCACCAAAGTGTAGAAAATTCTGTTTCTACCGTTTAATCGTAATATTATATGTACATGAATAAAGCCACCTCTTGGTCAGGATAAAAACGTGATATACATATATATATATATTCGAAGTTCGATGATTATGCGAAGGTAGGATTATTTTTTCTCTCTCTACCTCATGTGCAGAATGATGAATTCTCGACTCTCTAATTGCGATAGAAAATGTACACACACGTGGAGAAGTGCTATGAGAATTTTTGTCTTCATATTACAAAATATGTTTAATTACAAAATACTAAGCAAACTAGTTTCCTCGATCTCCCGGTACTGTACACTCCTATTCGAATTATACGGAGCAGATGGATGTATATAATATTTTAAAAAGTTAGCTGTGTGTTTCATTGCGCATTAAACATTCTCGTCGGGCATAAGTGCAATACACGATTATCTTCGTACAGTTCTTATCTCTAAATATGTAAAGTAGGAAAAAATCGTTCTTTTTAATTAACGAGATATACGTAATGGTACTATGATGCACAAGCATTACATATACCAAGTGTTAAAGTGTCAAAGCGTTACAAGCCATGGAGTGAATAAGCAGTAGATGCTGCACGTCATTGTGGAATAGATTTACAAAATAAAAAAAAAGAAAACTCAACGTAAACACATTTTCACCCGAGTATGATATAGAAAAATGATCATATTAATACGTACTTGTATTCTATTTGACATTTCTTCCCACTTGTCGCATACCTCTGCCACTTTAGGATAATATGCGTAACGCTGCAATTGGTTGATCTTTGGTTTTGCTTCGATCATTTCGCTCTGCACAGCCTAAGAGAACAGAAGATAGAAATTCGTATGTGACATGAGTTTTCGTTGTGAATAGAGATTATTTTATCGTTAAATTATTAAATTATACCTTGCACTGATCAAAATGGTGTTCCGTAAGCTGGTCAACAGGTACCGCGTCGAGTTTGCTCAATTTTTCTTCCACCTGCATCAACCATGCATTTATTTCATCGACATTTGGCTCTTCCTCCGAACCGCTACAAAGACGAAGTCTTCTCTCCGTCGTTATCAACTTGCTCACGACTTCAGCCAGTTTTTCTTTCAGTTGCTCCAGATACATCGGATCGCAGAGCTTCGAGAATTCTTCTTGGGATTTAAGCAGTTTCTCTTTCACCACGTTCAATCGTGGAATTACTTCGGTTAAAGTTTCCTACAGACGATAACGACAAAAATTCTATGTAATCGATGTAAAATAGATGAAACACGACTATTTATATGTAAAATATAAATATTTACACATACCCGTACGTAAATTGCGTTCACCGGTAAGTCCGGCATATTTTTCTGTGTATCCAATTCTTTGTTAATACTCTCGATTGACATATTAATATAGGTCAGATTCTTATACATGTCGCGAGACAGATCTAATGCGGACTCGAGCGAGGCCTTAGATTCAGTTATTTGCAAACCCAGCTACAATAAATTCAATATTAGAATTAATTTACGATGCTTCTCGTTTCAATTAACATTTAACAACAAGTTATATATTGTGTATATACCTTGTTATACAATTCTTTCAACATATCGATTCGTTTAGAAAATTTCTCAGGTTCGGAAACACTTCCTTCTTCGACTAATTTTCTACCAGCGGCAATTATGCTCTCGATTTCACTTTTTATTTCGCTCAGTGTTTGATAGAACCGCTGTAAAGTAGCGGTAGATTTAGGAAATGTTACATACGAATAAAAAGTTCATTGAACAAAGACAAATTGCTTTAATATATTTAAACTCACCAAACAGTGTTTTAATTGGCCTTCGATCGTTTCGGGATCTTCCGATGACAGTTCCAATAAACAGGTGGCTTCTTCGATGCCTCGAAGTTCTCGCATGGCTCTTGACAATCGAGGTTCCCAATTGCTCGGACACCGGAAGCGCTGAAATTTCTTTTGAACCTCGGTGAATTTTTGCTCTATTAAAGACATTTGCTCCTGCAATCTAACTGCTGCTTCTTGCTTCCCAGAAGCTTTGTAGGACTCGATTTGCATCGCCATTTCGCGCAGCGTATTTCGCTGATGTTCCAGTTCTTCCATCAGCTTCTATATCACACGATCAAAAAGTTATTATCCATGGTTCTTTCTTTTGTTTATTACCGATTACATCAGTTCCTTAATTTACGCGATACTTTTTATTTTATATTCACGATCTCTCAATTTCAACTCGATAACAAAACATTAGAAGTACGTTCTCATGCTGTGTATTTCGGAATTAGTTATTGAAGAAACGTAAGAATGTTTAGCTGGACAATAACAGACCTGATAATCGTGAGGCAAGTCATCAGCAGTGAGGTCGCAGTCAAGACGTGCAGTTAGTACAGAGTCTATTTGCGTTAGGGAATGTTGAAGGGCAAGAATTCGCCCTTCTGATTGTTGAGCTTGTTTGACTGATCCTTCCAACAGCTTGGCCCGTTGCCCTGCCTACTCAAAAGAGAACTCGAGCTCTAACTGACACGAGCAGTATCTCACGCATCATTTTCACAAGCTTAATATTATGTTAGCGGGAGCAAACAAACCATTGTAACTCTGTCCAATACTCACAATATCGTACACATTGCGAATTATATGCGATTCGGAGGAAAATTTTCCATTAACGCATGCGGTTATAAAACATTATTTGGAAAACGTGCATTTGCCACCACAGACATAACACAGTAGTTCATAGGTAAAAAAAAAACAACAAGAAAAATACTACTTGCCTGACTGTTCAAGTTTTCCCATCGATTGGTTAAGCTTTCAACGTCAGACTGAATGGATTGTGTCATGATATTACTGTCAACCAATTGTTTCCCTATTTCTTGTATCTTTTCGAGTCTAGACTCCGAATGATTCCGGATATAATTCTCCAAATCCTTTATTAGTAGGGAAAGTATTATTCGCGAGAAGTTTCAACGTAGAATGAAGAACAAAAATGGGAATCTAATAAAGAAAAATTTGATGTCACTTACATCAAGTTCTTCCGAAATCTCTTCAGCATCCGCAGCAACTTTGGTCGAGCGTTTTAGACGTTTATCGAGCTTGTCGAGCCAGTCGCTTTCTTGTGCAACCAATGCACGAAATTCACCGTACTCATGACTAGCATTTTGCAAGTGCCTATACCGCTCGTAAATACGATCCGTTACATCTGTCCAGCGAGCATTCAAGAATGTAAACCGTCTACCGAGTTCTTGCACCGAGGAACCCTCCGAACTCAAAAGTTTGTCGCTTCCCATCTCGTTTAGATTTCGAAACTCCTCTACTCGTCGATCAACTTTGTCCTTTAGTGACTGATACCGACCGCGAACTTGGAAAAGCTCTACTGAGGATGTTATTTTTGTTTCGATCGGTATTTCGTTCTCCAATTGACCTAGCCACTTGGTAAAATCTTCAATGCCACTAATGATCTGTTGTAAAATCGTTCGAGGGATTAAAATGCCGCGATAAAAAGACTGACACATATACAGAATGTCCCGGTTTATACGGGACAAACTTTTCCCGCGTATTCTACATGCAAAAGTAAGAAAAAAGGCGAAGTTTGGCAAAGTTTGTCCGGAAAAAACTGGGACACCCTGTATATTCGAAGTAACAGTATAATATACTCACTTCATCATTCTTCTTTAAGGTACTTTCATACTTGTCGCTTAAAGTTTTAGCACCATCGACAATGGCATTCCACTTATGTGAAATAACTTCTAACTTATTATTTAAGATACTGGCAAAATTTGGCTCGGAATTCTCAAGCAATCGATTCGTCGAAGTCTGTAATACTTCGATTTTTGGTTTAGTTTCACCTATATCCTGAGTAAACGATTGAATCTGTTTTAATTTGTATTCCGTGCCTTCGATGTCGTTCGCTATATTATCTTTCGACAAATCTTCTAAATATTTTGCCGATTTATCGAGCCAACTCTCGAAAGTCGATAGTTCCTTATTGAACTCTTTCAAGCATTGAATATCTACGATAAACGTAGAGTTTGAGTCAATAACATAAAATAATAGGATCTCGCATTATTATCGTTCGTAGCCAATAAAATAAATTACCTTTTAATAAATTTTGTTGCCGTTCATCCAATATTATAGGAATATCGCTCCACTTAGTATTGAGATCCTGCAATTCATCCTTGAGTCTCTGTGCTTGAGAGTCACCATTACATTTCATAATTAACTCATGTCCCGTGCTATTAACGTAATTAAACGTCTCTTGATTTTGCTTAAGCGAGTTTTGCAAATCTGTGAATCTTCTAACTTGTTGCTCCATCGTTTGTTCATCTGACATTACCGTATGTTCGGATAATAAAACACTTTCTACGTTATTTATAAAGGACGTTAGATTTGCAATAGCTTCGATATATTTTTTTGGTGGTGTTCTATCGATCGCATCGTTTAATTCAGTCAAACGTTCGAATATTCTGTAAAAGGCGATATTATCAAGTACTAAATTTTACAGGTTCGAAATCTGTCGAGCAAAAATATAACTTACGCTTTTTGTAATTTTTCCCATTCCGAAACAAAGGTTTGTATTTCAGATTCTATGTTACTAGTTTCGCGACAAGTATTCGGTTTTTCCGACAATTCTTTAGCTTTTACCACCAACTTCTTAATTCGCTCCTCGTGAGATTTCATAGATTTCATTTTGACCTAATAATACAATTTTCTCATCATAAAAGTGTGGAAAAAGAAAAAGAATCATAATTCGATAATAATTAGAATTGATAATAACTTACTCGGAATGGCTCGATTTGATTATTGCTTTTGTGTGTCTCGAACCACTTGGAATATCCATCTAGCATGAGGCTCAAACTGGAGAGTTCTGTACGAAATTTCTTCACCTCTTCTAGAAAATCAATCCGATTTTTAATCTCATCAAGTCGATTATTCGTCGCGATCCAACACTTTTGAATATCTTTGATTTTCGTCTCTTCCTCTTCGCTCGATTCGTTCGCCTTTGTCAGCTCATCGAGAAGCTGTCTCCCTAATTCCAGAACTCTATTATATTCAAGAGTACGCGACTCGATATCGACCACTATATCGTTGTAAACCACTTTCTTCTCCTCGATGCTCAACTCATCGAATACACCTTCGGATCGACCGATCTCTAAATCCACGTAATCGAGCCATTTGTACAAATTAAGCAGCGCCGTCTCAAACTCATGTTTAATGGTATTGTCAACCCGACGTTTTTTCGAATCACTATGAGGTGTTGACTGCACAAAGATAAAAATACTTACGATCAGATTATTATTATTCTTCTTCCAAAGACACGCGCTGAAACTAATCTACACGACAAACACATACCGTAGCAGCGATTTCCTCCTTATAAGCGATACTCATCACCGATTCCGACATCCATTCATTACCCGAGATGACGGTCGTTTCACTTTCGGACTTCAAGTCAAACTCAAATCCAGAATTTGAGATCTAAGATTTCGTATAAAGAACTCAAGTTTATCACTATCATTCGTAAATAGTTAAACTACTTTTTTTATAGGATATAACTGTGATACTTTACCCTTTGACTCTGCACTTCCATGATTTGTCCAACGGCGTCCCAGCGGTCTTGTAAGTCTTCGATTCTCTCAAGAAGATTTATACAATCCGGCGAAGCACCCCGAGTATCCAATTCTTGAATCGATTCTTGCAACGATATCAATCTCTTCTGATTCGTATCCATCTCATTTTTCAACACTTGAAGCTTCTTTATTCTATCCAATACTTCGCCAATTTCGGAAGCTGGATTAGCTTCCATTTGCTTCAGAGTGATCTCAGTTTCGTTTAACCAGGAAACAAGTTTCTTGTAATCGGTATTGACCGATTGCCAGAGCGAGGACAAGGAATCGAGCCGCTGACGCCTTTCTTCTCTCCATTGGCAGATATGAGTCCACCGTTCGCCCAAAGCCGACAATTGATCCTCCATCTGAGCGTAGACCGCGTCTGAGTTCTCTTCGTCTACGACGACTACCATGTTTCTCATGCTTTCCACCACACCTTGTTGGGCCTCGATGTCCTGCTGCAATTCTCCCAATTGCTTAAGCTGTTCCTCTAGACTCGATGGATGCAGCTCGATCGCTGCCATTCTCGAGATACGATCCTCGATCTTCGTTAACCATTGTCGTAGTGCATCTAATTGGCCTTGTTGCATCTGCATCAGGACCTAAGATTTTCGGGGAAAATTGGAGTAAACCAGACATTATAAAATTTGTATAGAGAAAGATGATTCTACTGAATGCTTTGGGTAAAATCGAAGCTAGAACTTTCAAGTCTTAATCAGTTAATTGCGGAATTTAATTTCAAAAAACCTCCACAGGACGCGGAGTTAAAATCAAGCAATGACGTGAATACAAGTCGAAAGAAAGGTAATTGGTTCTACTATAAATTCTTACAAAAAATAAGGAATGATTATATTTTTTATTAAGACAGGCCGTGACAACCCACCTACTTCGGAAGATCTATTTATCTAATTAAATGAAATCGAGATAAATTGCTTGAGTTTCTTATACCTCGTGGATTTTTGTTTGTCGTTCCATGGCACGCATTCGTAGACCCTCCCACCGAGAATTCAAGAGCGACATTTGAACGCGAACTTCGTGCTCCTCATCCTTATGCAAACCACCTTCCGCTAATAGTCTTGCACCTTCTTCAAGTACAGCACCAACTCCATCCTGATGTCCAGACAGCTCCATTAAAAAAGTTTCGTGTTCGTGAAATTGTTGCTTCAGTATTTCTAAAGTTGATCCTGGCTCCGGAGCATGATTCAATTTATCCTCGGCTTCCAGTAGCCACGTAAGAACTTCTTCCAAAGCAACTTGATAACCGCCAAGTTCGACGGAAACGTTCGTGGCAAGACTCATAGGCCGCGAAACCGGCATTCCGAAATTAGTAAACGATAGTGGATTCTAGAATTTATAATTGACCGTTGAATCTTCGGTGTTTTCTCCCTTTTACAAAAGTAGATAAATATTCAAATTCTTGATATACCTCAGCTCCAGGTGTCGTAGCTGGACTATTGTCGCTCGCGACTGAAATGTCTATATCACCCATATCGTCTCCAGAATGAGGTAACGATTGGAAAAGACACATTACATACATCATAATCGATTTCTTGTCTGGCACCGACGTGTTCACATCTGCGAAGCACAATTTTCGTGTACTCGAATTGACAATAGAATAGCACAGGTTCAGCGATATATACATGTATATATATATATGTATACCGAAAAGAATAGAAAAATAGAGGTCAGCTTAAGTACCTTCGGGATCGAGTAAACGTTCAATTCCCAAGTGTTCCTGAGCGAGTCGGAATGCATGGTCTAATCTCACGTTCGAATGCTTACGAGCTATATTATTAAAATCGAATAAGTGCGGCTTCCATCGGTGGAGAATCGCATTGAACGCTAGACCGTCCGACCAAGACGTCGTAAAATTCTTTATATCGACTCCAGGATAATTCTAATAAATTCAAGCATCGCATTAAAATCTCATCGAAAGAGTTCAACTGATGTGAATTTACATCAAATGTAAACTGTATATATACGTATTGCAGGGACTTTACCTGCGAGTTTTGACGACACCAAGCTAACAAAGTTTTCTCCAGATTGGTTTGGTGCAATTCTGTCATTAAGTCTTTCAGATGGTAATGTACCTATGGCAATGCTCTCGCATAAGTAGATGTCTTACGAAATAAGATTGTGAATAGAGCGGATTACTATATTGTTACTGGAAGCGGCTTCGTTAGAATGATTCAGCGAATTTTCGATCGGATCTTGTAGCAGGTAAATTAGTCAAGTCTTCGAGATTAAGAAACGGATAATATGCGGATAAGGATTTCTCTTTGGGGAAAAATTGGGATAATGCGGAGGATAAGATTGTATTAGTGCGTGGAATACATGCAACTGTTCTTCTAAAACCACCAGCCTATATTAAAGAAAAAAAGGCATGCGAATTCTATGAAATATACAATTTCTGGAGTTTTTATCTTCTGCAGAAATTCGCGTCTCGCGATATGCGAAAGTAAGATGAGTACAACATTTATGTACTGCTGATATATCCATTCGCTACAAGCTGACGCGAGTCTTACCTGCCAGTGTAAAATGATACTCCATACTAATCCGAGCGTTAACTTTGGATTGCCGTCGACGATATCGTTACTACTAATATTTACAAGTTTCACCTAAAATAGAGCGTGATCGTATTAACCAGAGATGCACCAAGAGATTCTTCGCCACTCGGAATGCAATGCGCACTATAACTTACATTATTCTGTTCGAGAATCTGCAATGCCTTGTTTACATTATTCAGATGATGCACCCTCATGCGACCGCGTTCTCTTTTCTGAAAGAATCGATACCCTCGTGGAATCAGGGAAAACGTGTATCGACTTTGTCGAAGTGGAAATCGCTAATGCAGATTATATCGTCGAAAATGCATCGCTAATCGACTCTCGAGCACGCGGACTACGTCGCGTCGCTTCAAAGAGATCAGGATCAAAAGGAGATCAATTTCTGGAGTGACTGACAAACATTCCTGAGAGCCAGCTGCCAACGGAGAAGCAGTTTCACACGTTCTTTGTGGAATATTCTTGCACTTAGGCTGCTTGGATAATTATAATCGATAGTTATAGGCAAATATTCGCGCGTCGTAAATCGTCACGTGCTCTCGAGCGATCTTCGATGCGATTCGGATGCACCGTGTGGATGGAAAGATAAAAAATCTTACGTAATTCTTTGAGGTGAGCACTTCCAAGAGAGACAATAATCGATTGCCATCTCTCAGGTCGATAAACAGATCTGTAATCGGCTCGTGATGATTCTAGAAAATTGGGGATTAATTGAAAAATCGTTGGCGATTAATAAAAGGCTGTAAATAAGTCTTGATGAATATTACGAAGAGACTTTCGAGTATCAAAGTCTCTAAATTCGAAAAGACTGTGTAGCGTAAGATCGTTCGTGAATAAGACAACTTATTTGAATAATGCTGCTTTAAATAGATTCGTTCAAAGCACAAATGCTACAGGTGAACGTGTAAAATACCTTGAGTAGCTGGGAATTTATCCATTTCGCGAACGTTTTCTTTTGCACGTCTTCTCGTTCGTCTGAAACACATAAGCACGCGTATGCTTGCATAAATTATTTGTTAATTAATTATACAACTGGGAAGCGCGAGGTTAACTCATCCCTGCGAACTGTTTTTCCAAACTTTTCTCTTAGAAATATTCAAATACATTTAAACGAGAATAATATATTCCTCGGCTGAGTGTTAATAATCGCAATTAGTTAATTCGATTTACTGGACAATACGGTTGTATTTGCCAAAGTGGATAACAATTCTCGACAGTCGCATCGATTCTCCTCGGACTCTGGCACTCCTTCGAGTTCACCCCTCGAAAATTTGCCAAACATTGTTAATCTCCAATTTTCACGTCTCATTAAATAGTCTATCGAACTACGGATTTAACAATTTTCTTAACTGACCAAAACCAAACCATCGTAACTGACTTGAACGTAACTTCGTGTCGAAGCTACAGGAAACTTATGAATCATCTCGTGAACTTCCGATTTTTAATCAGTGAGAGTTAGACGATGACTTAACGTTCGATCTAAAAATACAGGTTTAACACCGAAGCTACCATCAGAGTACTATCTTATCTGTGGCGAAATAAATTTCACGCGAAATTGGAGCGTCGGATGAAATAACGCTTGGAAACTGGAGCTTTAAAGCAGCTCGGAATGCCGAAAAGCTTCTAAGGAGAGAAAATTTCAGTGATGAGGTTGTTATACCGATTCCTTGTCATTTCCAAACCCCGTCGCGAAATTATTGCGGACGAAGCAACGCGACGGGCCCATCATCTATCGCGTTGACACTCGTTAACCCCAGTAGCTGCAGCAGCAAACTCTCGAAATTCAGGTCGAACGACCGACTCTAACGTCTAACAAGTATCAAGCATGGGATACCTGCTCTCTTCGAGTGCAAACAAGGATATTGAAAGCAAAAGAGAACATGGGATATGAGAATTAAAGAAAAAAAAAGGAAATTAAGGAATAATTTCTGCTTTGTATCCTCTTAAATACCTTTGCACCGACTTTCCACTTTCTCAAGAATATTATCTCTTCTCTTCTTAACATTTTAGGAACGACGCGCCACTATAGTGGCTTTCGTGTATCTCATCTCTCAGAACTTCTTTCCTCTTTCCATCGATTTACAACAGTATTAACAATAGACAGACAGAATATACAGTCTTTGTTTTAAAAGGTTAAATAGAAAAATTCCAAATGCAAAGTCAATAAAGTAAAGATTTACCCTAACAGTGTTAAGGGTTAAACAACAAGTGACTTCTCGTTATACACAGCTGTTCGCATTCGCACTGACAATGAGTCATGACTAAGAATTCTCAGAATTAGAGCAAGTTTATTCCTACGAACTTATTTATCTCATAGATCGACGAATTCGCAGTGTATTTGTAAAATTCTTTCGCTAACTACGTTAAATCGCTAAATTGGGAATTATTCACCGTGTTCCATTTGTCTGTTGGTAAGATAAAGCGAACCCAGTCAAGGTAGGTTAATCGATCACCGTAATTTCATGCCTGATAATGCAATTTGCACGCGGAATACATTCGCTCGGATCGTCAACGCATGTAAATCCTGCGTGTAGCGAAATAGGTTTTTCGCTTGTCGACAATTTTGTCATGAATGCCTTTCCAGGAACCAATGGCTCATAAGGAAGAACAAATGGGACACACGCTCTATGCGATTCTACCGGCACGCTACGTTGCATCAGAAGAGCAATAAGACAATAGAGAGAGAGAGAGAGAGACCCTAAGAAGAAAAGGTTCAACTGGCATGAACATTCTTGTCGAATGCCGCTCAAAGAGAGAGCAAGTATCTCGAATTGAAATCGAATGCTCTTCACAGTGGAGAGGAACATTAATCAGAGGCTATCAGTGAGCTTACGTCCGAACGTTAGCCGCTTTACCATTCTCTATTCAAAGTCTTTTGATGCTATAGAATGAATGCTATACATCTGTTTATCGTTCAGTACCATGCACATATTGCATTCGATACTGTTTCATAACTCTGAACGATAACCAGATGCATATAGTTGTATAATATTGAAAATCGCTATTTCGATTCTTACAAATATTATCTTCTTAATTACTTTATGCAAATCAATAGAAGCGAGTCTCGCCGAATCAGAGATCCAGACATACATGTAACCCTAATTCATAATTTAAAGTATACATACATGGTACATTGTCATACAATACGTTAAGCGAAAGAATTCGCCGTGAGGTTGAAGTGTTCCACTGTCAGGTGCACCATGGCTATTTAAAAGAGAATAGTTCGCACAACTGTAACCGACACACATCGAAAGCATGTAGCAAGCAAACAGTTAACCAGGTTGAGTTAAAGAGAGGTTGCGTTCGCGAAGATGAATGAACGAACGACAGGGCTTGTTTCATGCTGTAGAAAAGAGGAAGGAGGAGGAGGAGGAGGAGAAGAAGAAGAAGAGAGGCGTTTGATGGCACGGGCGTAAAAGAAATCATGCATGACGATCACGTATACAGCGTAAAGTAAGCCGTAAGATCGTGGCACGCAGGTCTCCTTCGGGCAACGTCCGAGCCGAACGAACCTCTCCTCCTTACGAAACCGTGCCGCTTCCGAATATGGTGCAACGGGTTCTTTGCCGGCGTGCCTTCTTCTTTCCTCGAACATCCTCTTCCAGAGGGGTGACAAGCGCAACCAGACCCCGAGCACACCATCATTTCCTGTCGCTTGAACCGCCTTCTACGCGTACGACGAATAACCGACCAACGTATAGCGTCTACAACTTCGAGGATTGTTTCGTCGAAAGGAACCGGGTTAATGTATGCTAGAAACGTACTCTAGCTCTTAAACTACCGACGATTATCTTCGCTTGTTTCTTCGGTCCTCGTAAAACTGATGGACACTCGATAAGACGGAAAATGGAAGAAACTAGTCTGAATTACGTGAAAAAAAAAGAATGATGTGACAGCGTGCTCGAATAATTGAAACGATAGGTCTAAGAATCTAGAACAATCATCATGAAGCTTCACGTTGCAATTGTGGCAAGAATGTCAATGAACTCTATAACACGAAGAAATCGTGTGAAATATTACTTCGAGACACCCGGTCTAACTTATTCAAATGGTAGACACAAGTGTTTACAGACACACATCCGCTCGCGTTCTTTCTTACCGGGATAGTGTAAACAGTGCCAGGCCGTAAGATCATTAGGGGAAGCGATCTGTCAAAGTACGGTATTCTAACCCTTCAGGGCAAAAAATTGGAACATGTGTTCCGAGAAGAATTTTCTTATTCTTGTAGAGAAGCATGTTCTGGATCTACTGTTATGTACAATGTACATACATATACAGTATATGTACTCTGTTTTGAATGAGTTCAGTGACCATGCGAGGACACATGATGGTGTATCGTAGATAAATCCTCGGTACCTTTGCATATCAATCACCCGCTGTTTATCACCTCGGTACTTAGCATAGAGCAATGGCGTACACGGTTCAAGTAAGACCGTTAATGCCTCGATAATGTATCCTCCAGGAAACAGTGCTAGCCACGCAAACCCACCACGCTAAACTTAGCTAAAAGCATGCCTTGAACTTTGCGAGCACAAGTTCGTCAGACTAAATCGATGATCCACCAAACAAACATTGGAAGACTATTGACTCGCTTATATCAGTAACTTTTTGGTTTGTCGTACTTGAATTTCAGCACAAACTACTTCGAACATATTGTCTAGACAATTTATAAAATTTCAAAGTTCCTAAAGAGCCACAAAATTTTTTCTTGCCAAAAATAAATAGTACTCGTATGAATAAAGTTTTTTGATTTAAAAAACTGATCTATTTATTTATAAGACAAAATATCTATTTATTCATATATAAGTAGTGTTTTTTACAACAAATTAGATAATATATATATATATATATATGGCATTATTAGATAATTCGTTAATAATTAAAGTAACAAATTCAAACAATTAAACATTTACTTATACACTAACTTGTACTTCAATAACAAACAATTGAGCAAACAAATTCAATAGGAACGTTTGCTCTGCACGGTTTTAGAAAGTTTGGATAAATTTGGCTCATAACTTGTTTTAAGTTTCAAACACGACTCTAAATTTTCATTTGTTAGTTGGCTTCTTACTTTACTTTTAATTATATAAAATAAATAATATTTGCGTATGGAACTAAAGAGCCGCAGGTTGCCGACCCCTGGTCTAGACTCTAAAACCTACAATTACAGATAAATTATAACCCAGCAGTTTTATAAAAAAAAAATATTTCTATGTGAACAGTATGTGGAATGACGATCGAATTAGCTTCGAGGCAATCGTAATTTTGAGAAGAAAGCATTATCGCAATAACCTTATATTTACTACCGTATTAATCTCTTGATTACACCACCGATCATTACGCCACCGATGGCGCACTAGGTTTGCAGTATCGCTGTCACAGCAAGATCTCGAGTGTCGGTTACCTCAAGGACGTTGCATTTTTCGCAAGCCAACCGGCCAGTGAGTTTCGCTTGCCAAACGAAGAAAAAGAGAGTCGTTGTCGTCGCCGTCGGAAAGTTGCGGAGAACGAGAAGAACGCGAGCTCTCTACGAGTATGGCTCACCCGATTCCAAGGGACAATCGCACGCACCGATCCATAGTTCCGCGTCATTTAAACTCCCACTCGAGCCCGAACAACGCATCTCGCCAGTTGACTCCAAATTAACGAAAGCAATTCCGAAACGGCCGAGTCAACGCTATTGCTGCTGCTGCTGCTCCTCCTTCTCTTTCTTCTCGTCCTACGGTCGTTAAGCATCGTCGGAAAGGCTTTCGAGCGAGTCTCGCAAACCTTCTTCCCCGTCTCTTCATTAAGAAAAGAGACTGAAAAAGTGAGGGGCCCTGAGAGAATCCAGAGGACCCTGAGCAAGAAATAGAATATTTTTCGCTACTATTTAATACTATAATATTCTACGGTTCTCCTGTCTTTACATATCGACACTTTAAGCGTAACATTGTTGCGAGTTCGACGCATGATGAGAAATAACACTCAGTTTTTATAAAATAGGTTTACTCGAGAGACACGTCTGTTTAGTTTAACGTTCAGGAGACGACTCTAATTCGTTGTTACAAACAAATGTACCGCCGTTTAGAAACCTCCTAAGCAGCAACTTCAAAGTACACCGTGAAATTAGATATACAGATGGCTTCGGCTTGTAACAATACGTATTTCTACGAATATCAGTCCGAAATACATTACTTTGGGAAAAAATAATAGTAAACATGTATTGATATCTACGAAGAAATAAAAGATTCAACGGATCACAATAACTCTGAACTAAATACTGGAACCGATCGGTCATGAGTCATTAGCCAGATAGGCTCCAGTTGGGAAAAGGTCGTGAATAGAGTGATAAAGTTTAATCCAGTGATCGTAAATAGAACCAAAAATGCGGGCTACTGGTGGCTAACGTCGTTGAACCGTAGATTAACCAGAGACGCTATTGTGCGAGGATCGTCACGCTTGAAAGAGGCGATTAAGGCCACTCGAAATAGCCAACAACGGCCGAATGAATTGTCATCGCGAAACGATTCGCCATTTGAGTGTCCACCCGCAGTGTGTACCGGTGTCTGGTCTACGCTACTCAATGACTGGCGCCAAGAGCCTCGTACATCTGGTGCACTCTGCGCCATGGTAAATAGCCCAGCCGCGTTTCGAACAATTGTTCAACGGGGTATTCTAATCTACCCTACCATTTGCATACACGCTGATGGTCTTCTTAAAAACTCGTCTTTAAAACTTTCACGCACGATGATATTAAAAGTGTCCTACCTCCTTGATGCATAAATATACATAGTAGGATATTTAAAAAATTAATTCCGTATTATTATTTTCGACGGTTTTTTGTTTTTAACACTAAACAAAGGGTTAAACCATTTCGTATAAAACGCATTGATAATTAATTTGTAAAAGCGAAACTGTGCAATAGATTCCTTTTTCTACCATTCGGAAAAGTTCTGGTAGCAGATGTAGATATTATTGGGAGATGAAAAGGGTGTCCATTGTTTGAGAGTTATACAGACTGGAATAGAGCCCTCTGAGTAGGATCACAATGAGAATAGAAGGAGACAAGCAGCAAGAACGCAGTTCTCTTTGGTGCTCGAAGCGCGTGTCGTTGGCCGTAAACGCGGTATGATAGGTTCATGGGTCAAACGGTCTGATGGGACCACGTAATGGTTGCGCGTGCCCTCCACTTTATAACGCAAACCGACAGCGAGAGGGCCAGCAAGCGAAATTGTAAACCCAACTTCGCTGGAAACTCTGGAGAATGTAGGTAGAATTACACTTCCCGCTAACAAACTCTCGGGAAATTTTTGAGCCTCCCAGCTGCCGAATTCGAGATCCATTTGTTAGTTGAACACGTTTCGCAAAATTCGTGGGGAGTTAAGCAACGTAGATGCGATTAACTAATTAACCCAGATTAATATTAGCTAACTAAAGAATCTATCTCTCGTTGGATAATTTTGCGCCGAATAAAAAATGCGAGAATGATTTATCGAAACACCAATCACCTGTTGGCGATATCTGACGAAATTTTGGAAAAAAAAATTCGATGGAAAAATTCCTAGAAGAATAACTCTATTGAATCGTTAGTAGAAGAAATGACACGTCGGTTAATTATTTATATTTGTTAGTTTGTCGTAGGAAGAAGATTAATTATTTTTTGCTTCTAGTTTTCCGAAGTCATAAATTACTTGGGCATTGCGCGGTTCCGTACCGAAAGCCTTAATATACAGTAACTAATGAGCTACGTCATGCTACGGACGAGCTGGCAAGATAATGCATTCTTTCCATAGGGATGCCGACGTTCCTCTCGCGTGTGTACAGGGTGAGTCAGTGACCTTGCACCAAACTGAAACCACGTATTTTGGGGGTCAATAGAAGCCTAAAAGTCCCGGAACACAAAGTTGAAATCTCAACCCTTTCGGAATTACAGGGGGTTGAAATTTTAAGTTTTAAAAAATCATATCTTCCGACAGGATAATACTAGAGTCACGGGTCTTTTTCTAGAATGTGTGGGAGGGCCCAGGGTACCTGGAAAAAAATAGAAACGACGTGAAAATTATTATTAAGCCACATTATTATTGATTTTTTCTAAACGGGCAAATTTCACGTTCATAGAAGAACTACAAGAAATTCAGTATGGTGCAAGGTCACTGACTCACCCTGTATATTCACAGGAATTTCCTGGGCCTCGCTATTTCGAGCAAGCAATTCATATAGAGCAATCGATTTTCTTGCTGACAGCTCGATCATGTAGGCTATGCATGTACAACTATTATAATTACTGCAACGTGTCCGTATATGGTCAGTGACCAGTGTCCATCCATCCAAAGCATCCAGTTATTGGTCTGGTCCGCTTGCATTTTGCATATCTCCATTTAACTGATCAACTGGAAATTCTGACGCGTGACCACCCACTGACCGACCTGTTTTAATCTCGACTAATTTCATTGCCACGCGAGGGAATTGCCCGCTTAAATGCAAATCGGTCGACTTTTCGTCTATTTATATGCGGGATTACTCTGCACCGCACATACCGACATAAATGAGCTCTGTATTTTCTTAATTATGCATGTACAAAGTATGCAAATGCTTCTACTTCCAATATTGGAATAATATGGCCTTTGGACTATAATGGTCTACAATCATCGCTTGGTCGAAGATGTCTCCGAGAACGACGTATAGCTGCAAACCTGATCTTTGCCTATAAATCCATTCATGGCTTTATTGTCTCTGCCGAGTTCTAGTAGAACTTTGCGGGGTTACTCCCTGTTTACCACATTACCGTACTAACTTTGAGCATTTTAACAGCCTCAATAGACTCTGTATAACCGCGAACCGCTTTTGTATGGAGCTGAACTTTTTCAATCCATTAATATATTTAATATATTTAACCTATTCATCATTGTTCTTTTAATACTTGTATTATTATGTCTACTACTACTATTATTATTATTACTACTATTACTATGTCCACATGCCACTCCGTTTAGGGTTAAGCTGTAATATACCAATGAGTGTTTACCCGTATATGTATTGAGTGAATAGTGTCACTGAATAAAAATTATCATTATTATTATTAAATAATCGAAAATAATTCCTAAATGTTTTCGTGCGAAATGCTCGACGACAAAGTAAAAGTGTATTATTATTAGACGCTTCTAAATGCTTCTCGTGGCGACGAAGAAGCTTGAAGAAAAAAATCTCTGGTAATAAGATACATTGGACCAGTCCCACACTATGCACCCTTTTCTTTCTTCGCGGCGCCTTAGAGTCGTGGTAGTCGCCATGTTCGAAAGTTTCCACGTGAAACCTTCCACGATACGTGAACTTGCACTTAGAACTTCGACACCTTTTCGTGATACGGACTTCTTCGGGAAGAAAGAAGGATAAGATCATGTGAAATAAATCACATTTCTATGGGATGAGATTCAAGTCAAGAGTTTATGGAAATGAAAGATCACAGTCATTGTGACTCTTTTACGAAGACACTCTCCGGCGTATTAACAACCTCTCGCATATTTCTGTAACCCGCTCATCGTGAGACAACGAAGCTGTTATTTTCATGGAGACTCTTGTGATTAGTCATTGATGCGGTGGCCAAGAGAAAAAAGAGGATATTCTCCGCGTGTACTACTGACTTTTGCACGAAACGCATCGCGATGAGACCTAAAGAGAAACACGCCTACACTCTGACTTCATCCGTAAATATGTATGTTACTAATGAAGAACCGGTGGCATTGGTAATTCACGCAACAATAAAACCTCTTACTACAAAGTTACAGATTACATACTTGATAGGAAACACGATTAAACAACAGATATTATTGATCATAGTAATTAATACCATACTTTTTAAGTTGATAATTTGGTTAAATAACTTGGTTAATATTGAAAATATATATTTTTAAATACTTTAAACAAAGAAAGGCATTTCAATCCACTCGTATCGTATGGACAAAGTAAAGTGATGATGACTATAGCTGCCTTTCGCAAAAGGATCAATGAGCTTTACGAAGGAAAGAGAGTGGTTAAAAATATATTCATTTTCAGTGAAAAAGTCCAGATCATTCGCGAGGATTACCCTGAAGGATCGAAGTTCCTCAAGCGTGTTTCCGTCACGCACAATAATTTTTCTATAACCCTACACACTCTGTGTATCTTCCTACGATCGTCTGTTACGATTCGCAAGATTCTCCAGCAAATACACTGTATATTCCACTGTTAGTATTCTCCATTGAAAGAGAATTCTTCTGTAATTTAAGCAACATTAGCCGCAATATATGCGAGCATTATTGTTTCTGTAACGCACGTGTAGATCGCCTTGACGTATGCGCGCATAACAGAGAAGTATTTCGAAGATTAGATAAGGAGGAATACTCGAAGCACAGATAACCTCATTGCCTACTGACGGTGACAGTACGAATCCATCCAGGTAACTGGTAAAGCTACTTTCGCGAGGATCGCCGCTATTTGTTGCAATTAAACTTGTAAATAACACCGTGACCCTTTGCTTGAGGTCAGACACGCCTCGGGTACGTGTGACACATGATTCATGTTTACGTCAGCTGATTTGCATATATAGAATTTCGTGCGACGAAAGCACAGGGAACCATAACAAACGCCGAACGAAGGCGAAAGGAAACTCGTGTCAACAGCGGGAAGCAAAAAAAATCTGTTTAAACGATCGAAATGCCAATACCAGTACATGTCAAGTTCCTCCGAGAAGTGACATTGGGAATCGTCAAAACACCGGTACATTCGAAGACGTCAGAATAAATTGAAATAAAAGGTATTGGACAAAGAAAGTGAAAGGGATGTTTGCAGAACTTAAATCAAGAGATATTGTATCAACTATTCGAACGATTGACAATCACGTGGGATCGTTGATCGCGCGGATATTAGAAGACTCGATGCCAACAGACTGACATACCTATATAGACGACTTCCATCTTGAGACGCAGCCACCGGATCGGCGACGTAACGATATATCCAAGGGCACGTTCGTTGGTCGCACACGATGTATCACATCGATTAGCTTCTCACAGTGCGGTGCACCCGAAACCCGAGCACGATCACTGACCAAAAGGCTCGCGCAAGGGGCCTGAGAGAGAGAGAGAGAGAGAGAGAATCGGTCTACGTTCAATTCCTACGAGGCTCTCGAGGTTAGATTATCGCACGCGGCGTAAAACGCGCGGGCACACGAGGACGAGGACGCTGCACTGTGCGTAGACCCGACACTTGTTGATTCGACACTGTCAAGAGAGACACAGACCGTTGTACACCGTATGCGCGGAAAACACAAAGATCAACACACTGTACACACCAACACTTTACTACCTTGCTTTCCTTACTTCACTTTCTATATTTCCCACCGCGCCTTTTTTTCTTAATGCTGCCTCTTGCTTTCCTCTGCTCGTTCGTTCTCCGCCTCGTCTGCGGCCCTCGGCCCCGTTCTTTTTCTCTTGCTGCGGGGCCTGTCCTCGACGGTGCCGTATCTCTCAAGGCTTCAGGGCCCTCGTCGTGGCCGAGACCCGGCCTCTCCAGGAGCCCACGACATCGTCGTATAACGCAACAATCTTATACGCGTACTTTCAGCTTGGAATTCTCAAAGCAGACGAGTTACTAGCACTCGGCGCTACCGGCTGGAACGAGCAAGACACCAGTGGAAAGGTAGACACGCAAAGGAGAGTGAGCGAGAAACCGTCTTCTTTCGGGTAGACGCGAATGTACTGACTCGCGCGAGTGAACGAACGCAGACCGCACGACAGCCGAGTCTCGAGTGAACTGGCAACCTCGGACTGTCGGCCGCGTAAGGCCCAACCTCCCCCCCCTCTGACGATAGCCCTGTATCCCCCCCCCCCCCCTCCCCAACCTTTGTTTCTTTCTCTTTCTTTCCCTCGTACACTGACGTTTCTCGTCCTTCCCCTTAACCGCGACCAGCTTCTCCCTTTTCTCCCTTTCCCCTGTCTGACGCCGCCGCCTTCGATGCCCGCATAGGAAAATAATGGGATGCTTTTCGTCTTGCCGACCGATGAATTGTCACTGAACATTCTGGGAATACACGCTCAACGAGAC
The DNA here is from genome assembly GCA_963989405.1 of Trypoxylon attenuatum. Lineage (NCBI taxonomy): Eukaryota > Metazoa > Arthropoda > Insecta > Hymenoptera > Crabronidae > Trypoxylon > Trypoxylon attenuatum. The sequence goes on along the minus strand of OZ022496.1, from coordinate 3,033,955 downwards.
GCAGATTCGCGAGATACATAGTTCGGCGGTAGAAAATTGCTGACTAATCTTAGTTTTGACATTTTCAAAAGACACTACATATGGATTCGAAGGATAGAAGAAGAACCGTAATGTATACAGTGATGTTTTGAATTTTCGAAAAATTGGGAATATCATTGCTGAGAAGGTAAACTTGATGAATCAATAGAATAATCGTAATTGGGGCAATCTTGTCCTTCGGAATAACGGCTAACGTGCGATGAAAATGTTTACGAGAATTCCTAAACTTCCATGAGCTAATTAAAGATAATTATCGAGGGGTCTGGAGTTAAAGAGATGGTGGCAATGTATGGAAATTACGGCCCACAACAGAGAAACGAACCAGTGGGCCCCACTTTGCCGAGCGTAAGGCCCAATGCATCAGAGGTAACCAGGATCACAGGAGTAGAAAGGAAGTAGTCTCTCGAACGGAACAGGTATGACGGTATGAATAAGCCTCTGGGGGCCTACTACGTCCCGTGGTCCCAAAGTTACGTGCACCGGCGAATGCCCAAGGCAAACAATGGAAATACACGTAACACAGGCCTATATTCCATTTATCTTGTACCCCAAAACACGTGGTGAGAATTATTTGTCGCGGATTAACCTCACGGTGACTTTCATCATGAGATATGTTACGTATTGTCCAAGAGACTTCTCTCAGTTCGCCGCTGTGATTTCCGTGTTTAATAGACTGCATCGAATGCTCATTACCGAATGTGTTCGATGAACGATAGTGTCAACAACCGGGAGATATCATCCCAGTATAGCTGCACATTGTCTTTGACAACTGTTGTCTCTCGTACAGTGGTCTCTACTATACCGTATCACTATCTTTGACCAGCAGCACGTCTGTCGGATAATCGACTTGTAAAATTGTCGGTGGTGACCTAGACGCCAATGTTATGGAAAAAGAGGATAGCGAGGAAAAAAGACTGAACGCGAAGCTACAAAGAAACGGCACATTAATTGTAATTTGTAAAGCTACGGTGGAGATTTGTTTTATCTTTGCTGAGTACATACCGAGGCAAGCGTTATCTGTGCGAAATGAAGTAGTGCAGTAAGGTTCTCCACTGGATAGCATTATGTATGGCTTTTAACGGGAGAAAGTGAACATACCGTTCTTGATTAGAGCATTCGCATCACACTTGTCTAACGCGCGGAACAAGGTGCACAAGTTTTTACCTCTCTTACCTCACAGTCTTTCGTAAGAGAGGATTAGCAACGCGAAAACTCGTCCGATATCGATAGTAGACAAAGTTTTTCTAACAACACATGTACATAAGCGGAAGCATTTATCATCACTCATTATTCCGGATACTTACAAATACCATCATCCATATTTATTGAGATCAAAGTTTCATTGAGCTGCGCCGAAAAAAATCTGCGTTTTTAAAACGAAGGAAAGTTTTATTGTACGCGAAGATAGTCGCGTAAGGTGCCTCGGCAATTTTAATAAATTACCCTTCTACGTGATATTTATTCAATGCAGAGAAAAGTAATAGATGCTACTTCTGCGATAATACACAAATACGATGCATTTGGCATCTCCCTTCTCCGGAATTACAATGCACCAGTGTGTTCCGCTCAACACATTTCCGTTGCCGCGGGACTTAATTTAATTAAAACGTTTCACTACATTACACGTGCAGGCGATGTCGTTACTCGTTAATTACTTAAATTTAATTGACGCTTCCCCAAAGGGATGACGAACTACTAGACTCTCGTCTAAAGTCAATTTCAGCGGGCTAATGCCAAACTTTCGGAACGATTAGCACGACGATCGATCGATGAAGAAGTTAATCTATTACTCTAACAAGAACAACGAAATTTCGTTTAGTAAATAGTATATGTTTCGTTTTGATAACTCACAATGTGTTTTAAACCAATTATGTTCGATCGTGATCAGCAGCTTTAATCATGAACTTGGTAAATTTAAATCAACGCAGTGAATGGATTTTCGATATTCCAGATAAATTATTCTCACGTATTAAAAGCTAATTACGGTAAACAGTCTTTATTTTAATGTGGTTTAAAAAAATCGGAGAAAGTTGCAGTGAAATAAATTCGCGTATGCCGGTTCGTTTGTCCACAAATATTTGGGGAAACGTCACCAAAAATATCGTATCACGCGGAAAGGGCGAAAACCGCGCGAGTTGATTACGAAAAAATAACTGGTTATTGATTGAAAAAAAAATAAACTATTGATACAATATACAGTAACGTAGGTGTAATAGAGTTCAATGTAACCGGGAGGAACCTCGTTCGATGCGGTCCGTCACGACACTGCGAGGTGTCGTGATCCCAGCCCTGTGGGTGATCTTTGCAGAAGTCAGCGCCGACGCATCAAATAACAGAACCGGGCCGAATACCGAAAACTCTGTTTAATCTGGCGTTATCGGTAAACCAATAATTGTACAGTCATTGCAAAAGTTTGTATACCAGCCTCACATATGTGATTAAAGAAACCTTACCCGAAAGGATACCAGAAAAGAAATCGATCTCATGTACATAATGTTGGCTATCAAACTTACAAAGTCTCATTTCACATCCAATATTCTTTTTTATTACTCAATCAGGAGTCGCGGTTCCGAGGATCTTCGGTGCGGATGCTGCATCTCTTCGAAATGCATTTTCTACTAAAAATACCTCGGGTGCTCCAAAAATACCAACACATGTAAATTATAGGAATGAAAAAGAACAAAGGATGTGCTCTTCTTGTAGTGAAGCTGCATCTGCTAAAGTTCATCTAGTGTTTTCGCATTGGTTAAAACCGTTAAAAATCTACGCGATATGGTTTATTAGTGTAAAACTATTGGCGAAGAGTGTAGAAAGCAGTATGTTCATCTTAAGAGAACTAGCGAGAAGGTCGAAGATAAGGATCAATGCAAAGAGCAGCAAACATAAATCTGTTCGAAAATAGAATCTTAAAAGTTCTATGGAGAGCCTTTGAAGCCGATGCTTTAAAGTACCGCGATATGATTATAAAGTATATTGGTGCTTCGTATCCTTCTATCGAAGCTTCACAATCATTTTTGAACACGCGAACCAATTATCGACACTTTCACGCTCACAACTAAAATCGTCTCTTTATATTAAAACAGAAGTGCTTATAATACAAATTAAAGATGACTGTGTCCCGAAATTATTTGAACCAGTATGTTCCACGAGACCGCCGCCCATAAATTTAGCCGATTCAGTTCAACAACCTCCACCCTCGCCCTTTAACTTTTTCCAAGTGTTGCGCAACTAATTCTATGGGAAACGATAGTCCCAATAATGCTGTTGGAATGTATTCTTCAGCACAAAGGGAATAAGTTCGATTCAACAGATGAATTGGATGCAAATACATTAGTCTACTACTATTATCAAACCGAGAGAACAATAGCTCTAGCTTCAACCAACAGCCACTCCTGTACATAGCTATCAAAACAGTTTAGCTAATGTGGACAAATGTAGCAAAACTATTTCAATAGCGACATGTTGATCGCTTAAAAGTCTCTTAATTCATCGGACACATAATACACTCCAGTTAAAGTAGTCAGGAGGAAAATCTCCTGTGTCTATATTTAAATTCCCTCTTTACGCTGAGAACAACAGTCGTTATTCCTATTATTAATGATTGCTGCAAAGACGAAGTATGAAACAACATACTGCGAAACGTGATCCTGGTGATCACTGCTATTTATAATTACGTAAATGACTTGCGGTTCTACGAACGTTCTCGGCAACTGAATGAAGTACACACGTAGTGTACTATTATGTGGATATGCGAATGTAGGAGAATACGTTAAAAAGAACGAGTGGGGTATATATATATGTACATAGTTTGCGACGAAAGACGGTCGGATCCTCGAAGAAAGGATCGAAAGAGTGAAAGGAGAGACGCGCGACTTCGCTGGCAGTTGGCAAAGAGTCGTCGAAAGGATAGCATCTGGGATAGAGAGTAGCAAAGAATATCGACCGGCGATGTGTATGTATACATATATAATTTAAATAACTCCACATTTATCCCTTACAATTACGTACTTCATTATCCCTACAGTTAGCTATGTGACAAGATTACATGTAGATAGGTAGAGTGTGATATAGATAAAATTGTGGCCTTATTGATCCTATGGTTCCGTGGAGCGGTATAATATTAACAATACTCAACAGTTTTGCATTAAATGATTATCTACTATTATATTTATCGTGTAGTGTGAATATTTACTTACCTTTAATATATGATATCTGCTCCTCAACATTTTCTCCTTGATAAGGCTCATCCGCTACTTGGATGATCCAACGAATCTTTTTTGGCAGCATCTGTAAAAAACAATGGTAATGTATCGGTAAAATTTAAAGATGAATAAAACTTACAATTATAGATCGGAAGCAATTTGACCTAGTTCGTGTAATACATCGCACTAAATAAGATTACTAGCTCAAGTTAGATTTAATGGAAGTATCGGTATCGTATGATTGTTTTTTTATGGATTGGGTTTACAGATAATACACACTGGGATACTACGGTCGTTCGTGGATAGTTTCAGTGTTTGCTTACGCAACAGTATCAAAGTGAAACTAAAAAATCTTGAGTTATGTTAAAAATATTCATTTTTTAAATACTCGATCGTTATCTTCGACTACATAGTACTTTTATCTTATTCCACCGTGTCTACTGTTTCCTAACTCTTTCGCAAAAACGTCAGATACAACTGAAAAATTAACGATAAGTAACCAGATTAATTTAAAACATAAAAATCTGTTTGACTTATCGCAAAAGTCGAACGAATTGTGCATATCTCTATTAACGTAAATACCGTTTAACTTAAAATTCTAACAGAGTAGATAATCACCGCTTCCATACAGTGGGGCAGTGTACTGACAATGAGTAGCCGCACTCACCGTTATCAAACGAGAAGACAAGTGATTCATGAAGCACCATACAAAAATAATTACCTCGGAGATCCTCGCTAAGCATCACGCTGATGTTCGCGTAAATCGGCAAAGTCGCGTGTGTACTTAATAATAAATACTTCATAGGACGAGGCGCGACGCGTGGACAATATACTCGAGTCGCACTGACAATGATTTGTCTGTTAACGGAAGTGACACCCTGGTACCGTGACTATCTGACGGCCGGTTGCATCGACCATGCGTGCTTGAATGTCGACTTTACCATGAAGAATTGTTAGAACGCCTACACGCAAAGATCCACTAGCTCTTGTGCGCGCATACGTATATGTATGTATGTGTGTGTAAAATTATAGTCAACACTGTTCGGTGAGATATTCGCAGATATAGTGGAATTCGCGAGTAGACGATGCTCTGGTAATGACCGGCACATCCCGCTACGTAGTTATGTGTACATGTTAGACAGCCGCAAAGGCCACTGCACGAGCAGTCACCAGTACGCTCGAAATCGCGTCGATTAAGACCGCTGCCGAATAAATCTCGCCTAATGCGACTGTTCTGTTCGTTGACTCGTGTGGGGGATTAATCTTCCAACTAAGTTGGGACTCATCGTGGAACTTTATCCTTGTGTAGAGACTTTTTACGCGGGAAAATTATCTGGCACTTTTCTTTATAGGTTTTAGTTCGAGTATACTTTGCAATAATAAATTGAAAACTAGAATTCTTTTAGAAGAAAAAGAGAAGAAGGGGAGGGGGGAATGAGTTTTTTAGTATGTAGAACTAACTTCATCATTATTTGAAAAGTAATGACTAATTATGACTACAGAAAGATTAAATTAGAGTAATTAGTATTTGAGTTTTTTGATCCCAACTCGGGCTTCTAGAATTGTGACTATTTTACGATTGCTTGCAATGGGAATGTTAGAAATGAACGAACATGACATGATGGCACACAAGTTCGGTTCCGATCAATTATATGTCTTGTCTCAATGAAGTATAATGAAATTCTAGAAGATTCTTACGCATTATTGCTCCTTTTGATAATCGTCAGCCGTAGCCACTGCAACCAGGTCTTATTTAAGCGAAATTTCCGTGAAACGATCCATTTTTAAGCACACGATAATACTTTGACCGCACAAGTTACGAAACTTCCCGAATCCTCCGCACCGCTGCGCAGGCGCTCTTACAAAACTTCGAATTTGAAATATATCGAATATCGATTCTCGCATTCGATCTCTAAATTAAAACACCTCTTGACGAATAAGCGTCCTCTGCGCATACACGGTTGCGCAGAAGTATAGTTTCAAACCACGAGGTGTCTATTATAACCTAGAATTTGATCAAGGTGTCTTGACAGAATAATATGATGATGTATCTCATGTATTATTTGAACGAAAAAGGAGAGCGGGAGTATACTTTAAAAGTGAGTATAGTAATTCGTGATTTCTTATTACAAGAATCAATATTTATAATAGAAATGTAATTTCTGTGATAGATATTCCGAGAAGCGATAATAAAGTTTACTCGTGATATACATTTAATACATTAATGATTTTACACAATATTCAATTATTGCATTTTGTTTTACAGAAAATAGATCCAAATGGCAAACCCACACTATCCGCTCATCCAGGTAAGTTTGATTCAGATTAAAGTAATTATTTTTACGTTTATCTTTTATTAACTGTTAATTAAAATTGTTTAGCTCGATTCTCTCCGGAAGATAAATACTCCAGAGAGAGAATCACAACGAAAAGAAGGTACGGTTTATTGCTGACTCAACAACCGATGCCAACGTATTAATATTAATTTTATATTCTATATATTAAATTTTATTCGACGAATGATATGAAGCGAGAATGTACAAAGATATTTGTAAATCATGAAAATGTTGATGAAAGGGATGTTGTATACCATAGCTATCTAAAGAAATAAATGGAAGATAATTCAGAACGTTCTCGCCCACAACTTCCTACAATGATACTCGCCAGATACGTCTCTTTAATTTATCTGCATTTGCGTTAAGCGTGTCGGTTATCTGTGAGATATATTTGTTCGAACGAAAAAGATTCGAAGCGAAGCCAAAGGAGAAATCCTAATTACATTTACATGTCAATATTTCATGATCCGAAACATGATACACTTTTATTAAAAAATCGTAGTAACAAGATTACATAAAAGCATCTGTAATATTATAACGTCAAAATTACACTGATGATACTTTACACTTATGGAAACAGCTAAATACAGCACTGTCGATACTAGAAACCTGCCAAATTGATACGCAAAGAAACTATTATTGCAGTTTTAAAGTGCCTCGTACTAACATTTTATAACACTTGTACCTTCAAATATATAAATGTACAACAATTTCGAACTATCCCTTTTTCTCATTAAATACAATATCTTATATTAAAAATAAGGTGACGTACCATAACAATTTGCACTATTTGGTACCGTGGCTATATACAATTATTATGTACAGAATGCTATACACACAGGCGCGCACGCAAATACACTTCTTTTCTCTAAGTGAAAAAAAGAAAAAGAAGGGGAAAAAACATGTATATAAAATATAAGTGATAATTTCAAATGGGAAATGGAAGAAGATTCACCAAATTTTGTAAAGCTGGTGACTGGGACGTACGATACATAAACTGGAAAATAGTTAACGAGTGAAGCATCTTAAACATCTCCTTTGTTCATTTGTTTATTTTCCTAACAAATCAAGTTGGACGTGCGTGACTCGATAATTAAGGTATCAATAACCTTTTGATTATATATTAATAGAAATTAAAACACCTTTGTATTGCGTAATACACGAAATTTGTAAATTTTATAAGTGAGAAATATCAAAAACCGAGTATTATAACATTCAACGTTTCTTCGTCTTAAAGGGAGGTAGATTTCCCTTAATAATAATAATTAATATACCACATTCATGGCAACATAAAAAAAATTCATACTAACTGCGTATGCATATAAATTATCGAATGATACTAACATTATTTGTTCCACACTTGTATTCTTACACTTTATACAAATATTTGTCGCACGGAATTTCGCAGCTTATTTCATCCTGAGACAGTGTATTTCATTAAAATACAAAGGATGTTATCACAAATATTTGTACAAACTTTACAAATTTTCTTGCGCTCGAAATTCTAATGGCCAAATAAATTTTAATATCAAACTGGCACTTAACGGGCTTCGTTCGATAAAAAAGATTGATACCTTTGGTGTCGCAACAAAAAGGAATCTTTTTTTGAAAGATCTCAGTAAAGTGAAAACTGTGAGTGAAAAATTGACGCTTACAAATTAAAATTGAATACATCAAACTAAAATCGAAGAAGAATGAGAAATGTTTTGTTTTTTTTTTTCTATATCCAAAAATCTTTTTTAATTCGAAAAGAACGATCCTGTTGAGTTAAGTTAAAAATCAAACTGGCAGCGTGCAAAGATAACACCATGTAAACATTGATATACTTTATGGCTATTGGAAAACGATACCAATTACAACACGAAAGGCTTCGATAGTTTGTAATATTATAGACGTGTTACACACCTCTAATACAGCATTTACCCATACACGCATTCAATTAGCTTCGGAAGGTGCTGCTGGTAAGACATGGACTTGCTGTGCTTTGCTAGCATTATATACTTGCCCAGGACTAAATGGTTCCAATCTTGGACCGGAAGCAACGTCGCTTTTGCGAATATTATCTTTAAACAAAAATGTCATTGGAAATTATGCGTTTAAACACACATTGAAGATGCATATTAAAACATGCGATTAATTCAATTTAGTAATTAATTATCATGAGTAGACTCAGGATTTTTCTGCGAAATGACCAGAATTTGATGTTTCTTGCAGTTTATAAACTTCAGAAAGGTGGATAATACGTTTTAAAGACAACTCGATACATTTTTCTATCAATAATAAAATTCTTATTTGCATAAAGATCCGGAATCTAATTATCAGTTAGTATTTATTATGATTTATCTTCAGCAGAAATTACATGAAATAGGGGATCTCGAGTATACTTACCATTTTTTGGTTCCGTTGCGGGAATATAGCGAGACAATCTAACAACAGGAAGAGGTAAATAACCACTTGTTAGTGGCATTACGTCCAATGTGACGCTTTGTTTTTCTAAAACCTCCAGAGACACGATGCCTGCGGTACGGCCACACACAACCCACATAGCTTGATCGGCTAGAACCTCATACATTAATTGTGGTGGAGGATTCGGATTAGGACTGGGTAACATGCGTGTCACTGTCAGATAAAGATGGCACATGCTACCAGCACGACAAAATTCACCTCCATTCCCAGCTGCCTCGATTTTCGAGGACACCGTAAACAAAGTCTGGAAAATCAAAGTTATAAATAGAAAAGAAAAATTCTACTTGAAAATAGAGCAATTAAATAGACATGACTGACGTGTAAGCATTTTTCGTTATATTAGGCCTCTTATATAATACATTTTAATAAAAATAGGATAGTTTACTCTATTATCGAATCACAGTAGCGTTATACATGTTATTTCTTATAAAGCAGTATACAAGTATGTACAAGTGTAATTCTCATATACACACATATATACATACATACATATAGCTATATACATATATATACATATATATATATGTATAAGTATATGCTCAAGAAATAATTATATACATTAAATCGAAAATAATAATTCGCTCGAGGCAGAAGAAGGTAGTTTATATTCTTACCACATAATCAGTGACATCAAAATTGCACCTATAAACGCTGGATGCCTTTTCCATTCTCTGCAAATTATGTATATGCAGCGGATCGTCATTGGGATGCAAATTGCTAAGTTCTTCCGCATCGTTAACAGATATATACTTTACACGAAAATCAGTCTTTATAGGCATCGTGGATTTCTCGTCTTTGCCAATATCGAGTTCCCACATAAACGACACATTCATTCCGTTACCTATAACTAATCTCTGGCCCGCAATAGGATTTAAGCTTTTAAAGTTAACGTCTATGGATGTGCTAGTTGTGAGTTCTGGTTCGGTCAATTGAAGCAACTGACTCGTTAATCCAGTTACGATTATTTGAAGAAATTTTCTTTGCTTCGCTGTGTGAAGCTTCATACTTGACATTAACGGCGGACCAAAATATAATGTTAATGATTCTTCCATGCCCCATGGACATTGTACATTCAACTAAAAAATATATATATATATATATATTGTATATATCTGTGTGAGGAGTATTATAAGAACGAACGTAAATTGAAATGAAAGAAAAAGTAAGAAAAAAAAAAATAATTTACCTTGTGTTCGATAGAAAATGTATCTTTCTTTGGTGGTAGATCAGCCAAAACTTTGAATTCCAGCTTTATCGTTTGAAATGGTTCACACTCTGGCAGTGATACTTCTAATTCTTTGGACATTACTTTCTCGGAATTCTTTAATTGTACTAGTAGTCCTCGAGATGAACGTAATTTGAGTTTCATATCCTTTGTTATTTTAATACTTCCACTCATAATAATAAGCTCTATATTTTGAGCGAGACCAGCCAGTAATTCCCTTCCACATTTCAGTGTAATAGTCGGCTGTGTTTTAGCTACTTCGTAGCAAAGCCGTGGATTCAATATTGGCGATAAAAATTCTAATTTTTCTTCAATGAGTATCGATAATTGGCCAACTTTATAAAAACCAGGATGATCTACACATCTTGCTAAAGTGAATGTATTGACACCTGGCTTTATTGTAAAATCCTCGGAAAATAATGCCTTACTAAAGTCGCCCTTTACATTTATCGAAGGTTTTCTATGTTTCGCACTGTCGGAACGTCTTACAACGGGTTTCGTAATCTTATTCACTACACTAGCAGATCCCAAACTTTTGTCTTCCTTGTAATCTAAGTAAGAATAGACTTGTAATTGAAGTAAACGGGGATCCGATGGCTTCATATCTTCCAAGGTACACTTTGATAATCTGCAAAATGAAATATCATTAAAATAGAATATTATATTATTTCAAACTGACGCATTTCATTGGAATACATACACCTGAATCGGTGGTTCTATTGGAGGCTTTACACCTTTTTTCTTATTAGGTAATTGAGGCTTTTGGATCTCTTCAACCGAAATGGCTGCTCTCTTACAGTTAACTTCCCGAGGAAGTAAACTTTGTACATTGACTTCGATATTAACTACGCAGTCCTGTACCACTTTGTCCATTACTTTAACTTCCATACTGAGTATTACGAAGGTGCTAGCGAACTCTGTGAGTAACGGTTGAGGTGATGAGATCATTTTCATGTAGCCTAACATCTCTTCAAAATAGGTATTCCGTACAGTTATGTGGAGTACATCTATGCTAGCTATTGCCGCACAAATCTTTATATACTTTTCTACGTCATCCATTCTCTTGTAGCATTGCGCTAATTCGAGTTGTGTTTGCGCTGCTAAATGATACCATCCTTCGTCGGTATAAGTTTTCAAAGCATCCGATAAAAATGCGACAGCCTTTTGATTTTCTCCAAGTTCATTATAGAATCGTGCTAATTCTTTTCCTATTAATCTGGCCGAACGTATACGACCGACATGTTTGTAAGTTCCCATTGCTAATTCCGCGTGTTCGAGGTATTGTTTTTTAAATGCTTCTTTCGATGAAAGTGCCTCTTTCAATTTATCCGTTGGTGTTAATTTCCCTTCAACCTGTGGTTCGGCATCTCCCATTCCCGCTATTAAATAAACGACAGTGTGTAATTGTTCACTAGTTGGTTCGTTACCCGGCATAAGACCACATAGACGTCCTAAATCTCCTAACTAAAAAATATTTTAGTTAGAGTACAATGTAAATCACAAAATGCCACATATTTTACGCTGATAAATAATAATTTGCCAAATTTACCTTATCTCGGGCAAGTGCCCATAGACTGGCTGTATGCAACGAACATAGATCTAACTGTTGATTATTATCAATATTGTTGGATGATAATTCACAAGCTTGTAATACTTCCAGTGCGCAAAGGAATGACCAGCATGCGACAGCTCCATCAGGTCGGGGCACTTCAAGGATACGTAGTTCGCTTTGTGTATTATGGACAAATGGTAAACACCTCTGTGCAACCTAAAATTAATTGTTACGTTCTCTTTTTATGTTCATACCTTGAGACAACGTCAACATGGGAATTATCGTTGATCAGTAATCATATACGGATACGAACCTCCCAAGGCTTATTAAGAGCTAACAACATGGCACATTGTCTACTAAATAAATAACTTCTAAGATCTAATAAGGATGCTTTGCACTCTGCCAAAAGAAAGCGTAAATGTTGATTCGCTTCGTTGCGTAAATTTACACCTGCCCAATTATTCAGAGGAGCCTGAAAAATACTTAGCCAACTTGGGGTTTCTATAGAACAGAGAAATAACAGTTACAAAATGTTTACGTTGTGTATATATTGAATCGCTATTGAAAAAAAAAAGTTGATTTAGAGTAAAATATATTTCTCGTGACGTACCTCCTACGTTAGAGTTAAGCACAAACTGTGTAAAGAGAGCATCAAGTTCGTCGTACTGCACAAGTGCCTCGTCGTACAAACCCAACATTTGTAGAGCAAATGCAAGTTCCTCCTGAAAGTATAATTCCAGTGTTTTAGTATTACGTAAAGACGTAAGAAAATTATACGTATAAGATTACAATTCTATAGTACTTGTAAAAGAAAATAGTGACAAAAATTCCAATTAGGTTGAATCCGACTTTCCCTTTGTTCTCTTATAATATCTTCAAAGTTAGAAAGAGTTTTATCGTATGCAGTGAGCATTAGATGTCTTATTCGACCTATTAATCCTCTCCATGATTCTGCTGAACGTGTTTCAGACTTAATCGGATTTATTACCGCGAAGCACCTATTTAAACAAACGGTAAACGTATAATCTTTAAAACGTACAATGTTAAAGGATGATCTTAATCGATGAACCATAACTACAATACCTGTCACCATTCTTGGAAGCAAAGTCGCTACGAATTTTGTCTAATACAGTAGTTCTAGGCAGCAGTTTATTAGTCTTTTTTATATCATAAGTTTCTACTAAAACGATCATCCAGTCTTGAATATGATATAGTCCTAGAGTTTTTAGCCAGCTATCTATATCATCCCTGACACTCGCTTTATAAGTGTCGACATCCTGTAATATAAATAAACAACGATACGATTGAAGAAGAACTTTAACTCGAAATCGGAGTCTTTCGACAATTCAAAATACTCACAGAACATTCTGTCCAATATATGTGAAATACTGGTTGCTTTATGAGGTGACAATCCTTCTCTTTTGGCAAAATGTCCTTGGAAAATGGCACAAACGTTGCTCCTAACTTAACTTGCTTAATTGGCCTACTAAACGACCTTCTCCACTCCACCATATCCGCGGGTATGGCTTGAACCAAGCCATTTTCCAACGTAGAAAACAATTTTTGATCTCCAGCACCTATGTTACATTATTGACATTACGTACTCTTCCATATCGCACAGAAAGATGTCAATCAATTCCCGCAGCAGACAATATTTTTCTATTTGCGATTCTAATATTTATTGTATAAACATACTATTATGAGTATTTAGTGTGTCAACTAAAAGTGGTCTTGTTCGCGAGCCACTTCTGCAATCATGAAATTCGCCGTTTTTCATGGCATCGTTTACATCGGTAAACAAAAGTGACAAAGCAAATAAATAGCTTAATTAAAAATAGCATATGTTAATCAAAAATAAGTACATAAATCAAAGTACTGTAAACGATGAAAATTAATGTTCAGAAACAGTTCTCGTTCTTTCGAACAGTACAGGAAGTTTATTTATGGATGATTTCAACTAAATCAGTTGAAAGGGACAAATGTCAAAAAGAGTCATGATCTTAAGGGAAGTGGGGGGCGTCAATAACAGTGGATGAATATAATGTCATTGCTTAGAAGAGGTTACATATATTAATTCCAAGATTAATAAACTTACAGGTGATAATTGGCTTGTTGTCCATGAAAGCGTTTGGTTTACGCTCGCCAGCCAGAGACGACCGCCCATTGCAATTCATTTCTAAAGACTGGCAATTGCTTGGCGAACTCGATCTCAATCATTACAACTTTACGTCACTTTTGCCACTTTGCACAGAAATTCCTGTATTCGTACCCGTAAGGCCGAGTACCGATTATAGTTGAGTGCCACGAAGATTACGTTGGATCGAATTCGTCTCGTAGTATTCTCAACAAACATAAGTCACTCGATGTCTACAACAATATTGTCGATTAAACATTTTAATGCAGGATCTTAGATAAACCTCTATTATTGAGGTTCGAACAGGTTGGAATTACAATCCAGACTCCGTATAATATGCGGTTTAATACATCGCGCAATATCGATTCTGCGAAACAAAGATCTCGATAGCTCGGTACGTGTCAGCTTATGCACAACTCTCCGTCTATTTACTGTATTCGCTGCAATCTACCGTTTAAATATCCTGAGACGCAGATTCATGTGAAAAAGAGTCAAAAATTTCATGCGACAAGTCAGATAGAACTTACGTCCTGTTATATTTCTATTCTGTAAGCTTTGATATGATATTCATGGTAGAATCTTGAATTGTAATTACTTTGTTGTTGGAGTTTAGGATATGTGTCAAGAGAGAGAGAGAGAGTGAAACGATGTCTAACGATTCTTGAAGAAAGCGACCCGCCAAAATCTCCTTTCAACATTGATTAAAGAAAGGTTGACTATTTTTGTATTGTAACTATGTATTACGTCGAATATGAAACTATAGCTTTGCATATTCGTATATGTTCGCCAGCTCTCATTCTCCCTTTTGTTTATTTCTGTGTCAAGTTGATACTGAGAGACCAAAGACACTAGAAGATGTATCTTAAGAATATTGTTAAGAAAATTCCCGGCGATCTGCCACCGCTATCCAAAGACGAGAATCAAGGATACATTGGTGATTTGGAGAGCAAGCGGAAATTCGAATTAGAAGAATTATTGGAAAGGCAAAACAAACTTCTTGCTAATAAGTAGGTAGGAGTGGAAGATTCACTATTGCGTGTAAATACTTCTGATTCTTAACAATATTTTCATTTCAGAGCGTTCGTATCAAAACTTCCAGACAAAGGGGAAAAGATCAAAGTTTTTCGTGATAAAATTATTAAAGAACTGGAACGCAGAAACGATGTGGAAAAAGCAGCTGTCTTGCTTTCTAGATTAAACATCGCTTCGGAAGGCAAATCAGCGATGAACGAATTGGAATGGACTGGAAAGTATACAGAGAAATCGAGCGAAGATACTCTGAAAGTGGTTGAGCTTGATAGCGATGATGAGGAAAATCCTTTGAAGATATTGGCACAGGTTCTAACTTTTGTGTAATTATATGTTATTTGTCGTTGGATTATGTAAGAATATGTTACGAATGTCTGGTATATTTTCAGCCTACGGGTACTGGTGTCCATAAAAAGAAAGTTATACATTTGGCGCCTGAGGAGTCTCTGATTAAACCAGAAGATATAGCAGAAATTGAGTCGTTCAACACAGATACTTCAGAGGTAGAACACGTTAAATATATCGTAGATAAAGTTGAAAAGGCCGAAGGAAATAAAGAGAGAAAGAGAGAGCCTTTTAAACCGTATAAGACAACAAAATCGAATGTGCATGCTCCTGAAAAAGAAAAGGAAAGAAAATTGAATAAGAATTGGGAAGTGACCGCAGCTACACCACCGCTCATAGTGCATGGCGCAGCGAAAGTTTTAAGTTTAAACGAATCATTATCTTTGCAGAAGAAACAAGCGGATGAACTTCAGGTATACTTCTTACTTAGAAAAATTGAGAAATAATCTAGATGATAGAATTAATTTGCTTATATCCGTAACAGGTAATTCAAGCGCAACATGCAGCTGAAAGATTAGCTGAGCAATTTGGTTTACATACAATTGGCACTGTGTTGCCAGAAAAAATAGGAGATTACAGAACTCAGGATGACAAAGATCAATCAAGTACGTGCGATTCCGATGACGAGGAACACGAAGTTCACGATGAGGAGGATAATGACCGAGGAGGAACAGTCGTTTATACAGTGGAAACTGTTGAACATTAATTTTCTAAGATAATAAACTAACTGTACATATCTATAAATATTTTATACAATACACACATGCATTTTTGCTTCATAAGAATAGATTTCCCAATATGAGAGGGGTTTTCCAGTTTGTTATACAAAGTTTGTTTCTACTGAGAATTGCATAGTAGTAATAATAAGAACGGTCATATTTTATGAAGCTTTATTATTTCGTTAACAGAAGTGTCAATTATATCCAAAGTTATTGATAATTGCAGTATATGGAGCTGTCCGCTTCGCCACTGCTTCTCCCGCTTGCTTGGTGATTTTCTGGAAGATTGTAAATAATACATAAGAATAAAGTATAACTTTTGCTGCGTAATCATTTAAAATAAACCAAAAATATATACTGAAAAGTTACCTTGAGTTTATCCCTCTTTTGAACTTCAAGAATGGACCTGACACGCCTCTTGTTCTCGAGCGTACGAACAACAGCCTTATATTTCCATCCAACTTCGTGAGACAATCTTCCTACGTGACAGTACTGAAAGAACATATATCCTATCAGTTTCACGTAACTTTTCCAAATTAATCAAAGATGCTCGTTAAAAAAATGTTAACTCAGTTTAAAATTAGCATCACGAGGCTTTAAAAAGCAATCAGGCGCAAATTACCATGTACATCATTGTGAGTAAAATGTAAATCTAGAAGCTAATTGAAAAGCTTAAATAAACATTGAACGTTACCTTTCTGCCAGGTTTCAAACACATAACTCTCATGGCTCCTGGTACGACAACACGCTTTCTGCGATCGTACGGAGGTGGACAACCTTCGTAGACCTTGAGCTTTCTGAGAGCATCCTTGCCTCTTTGTGTCTTATGAGGAATCATTCCTAAAATTTAATTAATTTTAGACTCTTGATTCGCCAAATTATCAAAAGAAATGATGATGAATTAGAGACCAATCTCATAAAAAGAATAGTTTCATTTGATTCTCAAATAATGTAGGTAAGATAGTTGTAATCATTGATCGGTACAATTTGGAAGCAGAGTGGAGACATTTTAACATATATCTAACATACCACGGACTGTCTTCCATAAGATTTTGCTTGGAGCGCGGAAATGGAAAGGTCCTCTCGCAGGATTGACGTTGCATCGTTTGCGCAGAAACGATATGAACTTCAATTTATTCCTGTAAGATAACAGCCATAAGTAATATCGCAAATAACATATGTAAAGTCTCATTGATATTCAAGCGTGTGCGTACGCAACAGAAGAAATAACGAAACAATACTCTAATTTAAAAGTAGGCATCGTTACAAACCTGAAAAAGTTACCAGAGATATTGAGTTGTTCACTGCGGACTACAATTACTTTATTGCCTTGCAGGATTGTTTTGGCAATAATCGCTGCCAAGCGACCGAGTAGATGGCCACGGCCATCGATTAATATTGGCTGAAAAAAATGCAATTAAATTATTAAACACATTTAGAAGATACAAATTTTAATAAATGTCTGCCTTGATAAATTTCTAAAAACTTCGAAACATGCACCGTGTTTCTCACGAATGACAAAATCCACGTGCGATGGTTGTTTAGGAAAAAAATAAGTATTTATACGAATTGTACATATGAGAATTGTTAACTTAATAATTTCTACTATTGAATAAATGAATTCTTGATAGCAAGATCGTATGGTTCCTAGGAGTAAACGATACGCGTACCTGCCGGAAAACACGTGTATGATGTCAGGCGAACGGAAACATTACTTATATATTTCTTAATAGAATCGGTGAGTTATTGGCGCAAAAATGTATCTCTCATATTGATATATATATTAGGATTGTAAAAGTATGAAGATACAGTTGCCGAAGTACATTATAAGAGTTAAATTCATAAAACTCAAGCTACACACCTTGTTACTGAAGCCAGTCATTGCTGTTACCGTACCGGAAAAGGAGCCATCGGCACAAAGAGCCAAGCGACCTCTTGCCGGAAGACTGCAGCGACCTCACACGGAACCAAGAGTAATCTTCAAACATCTTTCAATCATCTTTCAATCATCCAATTGGCATAAATATATAGATATATATGTGTATAGAACATTTTGACATAACACAGATGCATATGTATATATCTGTAAAACTGTAAAATTCAAATATCTAACATTTATCATACACATATATATCTATATATGTGTAGAGCGAAGTTTTTTTTTTAAATACAATAATGCATTCATTTCTTCTGGCTCTCAAAAATTCTAACACGTTTATTAATGGTAGCAAAAAAGGAAAGATATGTATTGTGTTATCGGGAATGTTAAAGTAAAAGAACAAATCTATGAAACAATTTAATGCTTTTATTGGCGGCGGTGGGTCTAAACGTTTCAAAGTATGCAACAGATCACGTTAAATCTGAAAATTTATAATCAATCCCAAAATGAATTGTGGGAGTAATTTCTGTTATATAACAATGATTAATAGCTATGTACAAAAAATTATATTAGTTTCTGAGGTTTAAGGTGTGTGAAATCCATTAAATATACAGTAATTAAATGGTGGAAGTTAACATCGTTATTAAATGAAAATAGTCGGAAATCCATTCGTGAAGTCTACGTGATATGACTCACTTATCCGAGGCTTTATTAAAAAAATATCCACTATAACCCTAAGTATTAATATTTTATATTACCATATATTTAATATTTAAATTCTTACGCTAATATCACAATGACTCGAGACAGTCAAGACTTCCAATATTTGTGCACATATTCTTAATTTATATTAGTTCGTCGGCTGCATATTTACCTTCAAAACATTTTTTTTTTCTTTTATCTTTTGTTATTAATCTATTACACAGTGAATCGATGAACTTTAAGATTTTACAAATTTTCCATAATAAGTAATTGCATCTCCTTGATAATGACTAAAATTATAAATCGCTAGTTTTTCAGTTCAGTAACGGGTGTACAAAATCGTATGTAAAAAGTGGCTACCTCGTACTAGCGATCACTTAAAGCGCCCGTTCTTTTGTTATATTTGCAAAATTGTCTCTTTGAAATTGAAATTCACATTAAATCATGTCTCCAATTCCGAAAAACGTAAAGACAGTGCCTGACATTACGTAGAAAGTATTAATTCAACGAAGAGAACGGTGTAGTTTCTTCGCGTAAAGAATCGAATTCGCAAAGGCACTGCCTCGTTCAATTAACTTACAACACTTTAGCGAATAAGTACAAGTTACCTAAGACGAAATTCGAAGTTGTCTTTTACAAGTGAAAACTTTTCGATGTCGAACAGAGACCTGAATCAAATCGCAAAATCTTCTTTCCATACGCTAGACAAAGTGTGTAGAAAAACTTAACAGACAAAAACGTGGAAATCACTGAACGTAGAAGTAGCTCTAAGTGGCTTATACTCGAATACATCAGGCGCAAAACAATTTTTTTAGTAATCGTACGAGTTACAATGAAAAACACTTTGTACAGCTTTCTAAGATCTCAGCATGAAAGTATTTCAATTGTCAATTGACCTTTTCCAAAACAAGCATAACGATGGTATTTCATAGCGAATTCTATACTTGCATCTTTTCGCTTTACACCACAGGTACAGCACGATTCTTTTTAACATTGTAATACAAATATTTTTCAGGGCTACTCAAGTTTTTCTTTTCGTTAGAATAGGAAAAGCGTTGAATGGTATTCGCAGAACAATATTCTTCTTCTTCTTCTTTTTTTTTATACAGCCACTCCTTAGCGGAGTATTCGTCGCCAACAATACGGAATTCATTTGCAAAAATAATAGCTCATTGGATAGATGTAAACGCAGTAACAATCATTATGCTAGAAAACTTTTGAAATTAATGTCAACTTGTAAACGAGCTGTGTATGTATGTGTATGTTTCTTTTCTAAAGCAAATATTCAAGGATAATACGCAAAAACTTTTCTTTTTTTCTCTCTCTCTTCTCTCTCTATTGAAAACAGAAATATCTATCAGAGGAAGATTCTGATAGTATAATAAATATTTCCAACAGTGGATTTAACTGTATGAACAAATAATTAGCATCGATGTGCCTCATAATAATGGAAGTACTTGTAGCAGTGCTTATGTTCAATTGTATTAAGATCAATCACAATCTCAAGTGTTGGTACGTACGTAGTCCGTTGTCTGATTCTATTCTAAATAGTTCGGATGAACCTATCGAGACAAAAAGATAACGCTTGGTGTAATGTCATGCCTTTGGACATTATCACGCACTGCGTGTGTTCAAAAGATTCGTAAATTTGAGAAATCATTCTCTCTCTCTCTCTCTCTCTTTCTCGCAATATAGCTACGCATTCCGCCAATGAATTTAATAATATACACTCCTCGAGACTATGATAAGAGATGCTGTTAGGGTGATTCTAAGAGAAAGGCTCGTGCTCGTGCAGTCAATTTTCGTACACGTCCTCTGCTACTTATGCTAACGCCAGGATTTGGGGGGGGACTATCGTCACTGTCTTCGGCATAATCGCGACGTTTTACTTTTCTCCGATTTCTAACCGGTGCTGTATTGCTTTCGTCACTTTCCTCATTATACCGAGGACGTTTATTACTTCTTCTAGTATGTTGAACTGATTCTTGATTATGCGCTTCTCGCGCCAATCGAGCTCGTCTCTGCGAGCGAGAGAGTGCAAAAGGTTTGTCCGAATCATCGCTGTCGGAATCTTGATTATTTACTTCAGGTTGTGATTGATCATCATCTTCGTCATCCTCTTCCTCGTCCTCTTCCTCCTCTTCGCTTTGACTGTCCATTCTATTGTTTCGGCCATTTCTCGTGTGTTTATTATTATCCTCGTGATCCGACAAAGAAGCTAATTTCCTTGAACGCGTGTTACTTCGATGAATTACTTCGTCTTCGCTTTCTTCCGTTGATTCGTGTGCAACAAATTGTTCATCTTGATCATCCTCATCGTCATCGTCGTCGTTATCCTCCTCCTCATCGTCGTCTTCATCTTCGTCATCTTCGTCATCATCCGGAGCAACAAATGGTTTCGGTTTTACCTTCGCTTTCGATTGTTTCACAGTTTTTGCGTTCTTCGCGCGATTCTTACGGGTTTGTTTACCTCGGCTATTTGGCGTGTATTCATCTCCAGAATCACTGAGAGCACTCATACTAGTAGCTGCCTTTCTGGCTCGTGTCCTTCTGACGGGTACACTACCACTGCTATCACTGTCCATAGACGCTTCGGTATCACTACCCTCACTATCACTCTGTTTTGTCTTTTTCGTTGCGCTCGATCTGGCAATTCGAAGTTTCAGCGTAGATCGCGATGAATTTCCTACCCGTTTTGTGTGGCCATTTGTCATTCGTGATGGTCCTGCGATATAACCGAGTATTAATTTCAACATATAAGTACATACATCTTAAATTGTTTAATGGATCTTTTACTAGAAAATCAGAAACACTTACCAGGAGTAGATTCAGGGACAGTATTTCTATTTTCATCTTCGTCGTCCTCATCGTCTTCGCTATTTGCATCGTCCTCATCATCTGTACACGGTGCCTTAGACTTCGAGGATGCTAAAATATTCATTATTAAACGATTATTTCTACCGTATTAAAAATATTATTTATCAATGACAAACAAGATATAAGAACTTACTTGTGCCATTGGTTAATCGAACTTTTCCCTTCTTTCCTTTCGCTTTTGCATTTGCCTTTGCATTGTCGTTTCGTCTCTTCACCGATTTCCAATTTGATATAATTCTTCGTATATGTTCTTCGAACATCGCCGATAATCGTATCGTCATTGAATATATCTGTAAACGATTATACATTTTTGTAACTGTTAAAGCAATACGAACATATTTAAACGATAGACTTTATTATTATTATATTTACCCTCGAACGTTTATTCGTATTAAAGTTCCTACTATTCGAAAATATTAATTTCATATCTTTGGCAAATTCCAGGGGTGTTTCGTAATTTCCCCCAACCAAATCTTCCTTCACCGTACGTAAATCCATTGGCGTATCTATGATTTCATAGTAATCTGGATGTTCTAATCTATCAACAGGTTCTCTGTAATCGATACAATAAATTAATAAAATGGTAGACATTAGTAATATTAAATTATACGCGAAATTATATTCATACCTAAATGGTATAGAATCCTCGCATTGCCATATATCTTCTAACAATTGGCGGCAAGCAATTTTCCAGTCTTGATTAGCTTCCTGTGATCGTAAACTTTTCCGACTCGTAGTCGGCCTTTGAGTACTCGTCGAAGCTTTGTTCCTATCGTCAACATCATTTTCCGAATCGGAAGAATGATAAGTATCGACTAATTGATGATAAAGTGCTGGAACATCCAATTCTGTTGTTTCTCTGGATAATGAGCTGTAGGGAAGAAGATAAATAATTCTATAGTAACGTAAGAACAATATGAGTACGAATAAAGACGATTGGAGATTGCTTACTTTATAATTCGCAAGCATAAATCGGTAACTATCCTTGCTTGCTTAACTATTTGACTATGTGGTTCGTTAAATTGCTCTGCATTCGTCGCCAAATATCGAACGTCAAACTGTGCGGATGTGATCCGTCGATAAAAATGATTTTCGAAGCGTGCTTTGATCGTCGACAAATCAATAGGGTACTCGACGACAAAAGCGTAGGCAGGATAAATGTTAAGATCAACAGGTACGACGAATGGCTCGGCTATTGCCAGACTCATCACTTGGTCCAAACCTCGTATAATTCTACGACAGGTTGCTTCACGGTCTCCAAGTGGCCATTCTTCGGCATGGGGTTGATATAGTATTGCTTGTATCTCCTCCGGAAGTACAGGAACGGCGCCTCCAATTTCAGCCGGCAGCCCTTTAAATATCAACAGAACAATATTAGACAATTGTACCAAATTATAATTACAAATAATCTTCTAAATTTTAACTACAGTAAAAACTTACGTTCTTCATCGATTGGTTCGAGATCCCAAGGACTCATTTTCTCGAATTCCCCATTGTCCCATCTAACTCGAAAACACATAAAATACGAATCTGGAAAGTCTTCATCTAACGGTTCCATGGATTGTATCTGGCCCATCCACCAGCCATCGTCGATCATACAACGAAAACGATCTTTTTCCGACCAGCTACGTGCTAATGCGGTTTCAAATGTTTGCCGCAACACTAGAAAGTCTAATACGTCGGCCATATCGTGATATTTAATAGTAAAATTTTCTCCGGTTAATTTTCCCTTTTCGTCCATTAATGCCAATTTTAAGCAGCACAACCGTGGTGGACGAATTTCATACTTAATCCCAACTACTTTCACATACTCTTGAGCCTGTAAATTACGTGACATTAATTATTAAATTATCGGGACGGTTGAAACTTATCGGGACAGATATATTAAGACGGTAGACACGGGCCAACAGCAACGCCATTTGTAGGTTTAAATAGTAAAGGTTCAAACTTTTGCGCTCTGGAAGTGGATTTTTTGAACTTTTGTTTATATTCAGAAATATTAGTGTGATTTACGTTAATCTGGGGCAAAATTTCAAAAATCTGTCGCAGCATAGCGCCTCCTTTTCTTTCGCATACACTATGCGAGAAGCGAGATCGCTTTAGATCTTAAAATGAGATAACGTGTCTACCCTCTTAAGAGTTAAATCATTCATAGAGAATAAACATACTCTTATATTAATCTTATTCCACGGTTCGCATCGCGGTCCAAGCTCGTAAACTTTTTTATTCCTAACAGCATCCAAGTAAAACTGGTGCCCTTGTCTAAAATACACTATTTCATCGCCCATTTGAGGATAATATGGAGCTTTGCGTGGAATTATTTCGGTAAGCCATTCCGAGGGTCTAAAGGCTTCAGGGACCTCATCAATACCATTAGGCACCGGTACAACCTAGTAGATAATACATATAATATTTCCGAATAATTTCTCAATTTACTTACCACACTGACTCTAGTACTTACTTTTTTCTTAGGACGTTTACTGCGTCTCCTATCTATGTCACTGGGAGGAGTTGCGGAACGTTTTTTCACAGGTTTGCGTTTGCTACGTTTTGGCGGTTCCAGATTTAATCCATGATCCGCGATCCAATCGGAATACTCGGTACTAGATTCTGACGTAGAGCTGTCCGAAACAAGATCTTCTTCCTGAGCCGTTGAGTCGTTACTATTACTACTTGTCGAACTACCTGATGTTGGTCCTTGATCTAGATTCTGTCAACAGGATTAGTTTTTGTTTTCACGAACAATTTTATCGTATCCCATTGAAATATCGCTTCTATCATTATAAATATTTCGATAACAATAAGTAACATACCTCAAAGTCATCATCGTCCTGTTCTTCTCCACGCGTAGCTCGCGTCCTGTAACCATGTCTGGTTGTTCTATTGCGTTTACGGTTTGCCAATCGAGTGCCAATGTTTCCTTCGGGAGTGGTAGTGTTCGAGGGTGGTTGTGGCCGTCTACGCATTTCGCGCCTCCAATTCTCAAGTTCCATATCTGCCATTGCGTGTCTGAATCACAATGAAATACGAAAGATAATGATTCGTGAAGTCACTTATGTGTTTAAACGCGATATAAGAAAAAGATATTATGTTTCGATACTAACAATGTTTTATATTGAGTTTCTCGAACTGCTGGATTCATAGGACGGGCGAGGATAGGTTTGTTCCAAGGAGTAGTATTATCTCTTTGCCAGTTGCCACTGCTTTGTCGGACGCCTTCAACATCGCCAACTCTTCGAAGACCCGGTCTACTTCCTCGTGGACTAGCAATTTGACGAATTGGGTGCTCTGCTGCATTATCCTCTCTTTCGTCTCCACCTTCACCCTCGATATCGATGTGTTGTCTCTGAGCTAAGGCTTCGATCAAACGATCAATATTCGATCGTGGTTCCTGAGTTGGGAGACCTTCTATTACTTCTTGCATTCCTGTAAGAAATAAACAGTATTTCCTCTGTACTGACTCATTTGATTTCTCATTAGAAATCAATATTCCCAAAAATAATATTTCCTTACCCCCCGCACCGACAGCAATATTTGGTACTAATTGTTCACCCCTACAATTTTCCCTTCCTGGAACTAATCGTTGCAACGCTGGAGGATATGGATTCCCATCGACATCTACTAAAAATGGTGGTGGCATTAAATGTGGTGCAGTTTGTGTCTGTTCGTCGAGAACATAGTTGTTAGCATCGCGTATCAGTGGCCGATAGTCTGTATGGAAGAACAATTCCTTTGGAACCTGTATCGGGAGTAACAGGAGCCAATAAAGAGAAGATTCTCATTTTCGAGCAGTGTGATTCGGGTTTAAGTCAAAGTACTTACGATCTTCAGTTTCTCAACACCCGATCCAAAACCATATATTAAAAGATGCCCATGAGAATCGGTCGCGGCTAACATAGTACCATCCGGAGACCATTTCGCGTCGAAAACAGCACCGTTACCCTGTCCTTCGATAAAATTCTGGAAAACGGCTATTGGCTCTGGATTTAACACATCCCAAACGATCAGTTGGCCATCGTGGCCAGCACTCAATATTATGCGAGGATCTATCGGATGTGATTCCAATACAAAGACTTCATCTTTGTGTCCACGAAGTACTCTTATCAACTCTCCAGATTTCGCATTCCAAACTTTTAATGAACTATCATTTACGGCGGTAATTACCCATTGGTCGCTTACGTCCCAACTGACCATTGTTACTTTCGCTTTTTTGTTATTATCATCCTCCGTGTCGGACTCCCTAAATTTTCAGAGATACCACAATCGAAATCGTATTGAATGTGAAGCCAATAATAAATCAATCAGGATATTATTTACCCAGGTAACTTAGTTGTCATCAATAAACGAGTATGCATCCATTGTTGTTGTTCGAAATGCCAAACATTCGCTGTACCATCTTTGGAACCTGAGATAAACTTTAGCCCACTATGAGCCCACTGAATGCTGTCAACCGTATCCGAATGTGCTTCTACTTCTAAAACACGTCGTGGACCTTCGTCGCCGAGCATCGCGTAAACTCGAACATGATGATCCGCGGAACCAGCTGCCATAAATGCGCCTCCAGGACTAAATGATGCACATATCATTTGTGCCTGTCCAGGACGCATCTTTTCGTGATATTGAATTGGTTTTGGTCTAAGATTAGAAAATGAATAAGAAAAATTAGTATAAGATACATTGAAAAATTCGAAGAGACGAAGGAGCATTGAAAAGGTTTTCATGCTTACTGAAATATCGCTCTTTCATTTCTCTTCTTTATATGCGACCAAAACGCAACTGATCCATCTGTACTCGTAGACACTAAATAGTACACACCATTGCAAGATATTGGACAGAAATTGACCGACGTAATCATTCCTGAATGCCCAGATAAAACTGCCACCTTAAGATACAATAAAATTGTTCTTAATGTGTCACAAATCTTCTTTAACGTATAAGAAATACTGTATATTGGGTGGCACTCACCGGAGACATAGTTTGGAAACACCAGACTCTTAATATTTTATCCAAACTTCCAGCAGCGAGTAAAGTGTTGTCAAAGTTAACTGCGATATCCATAATCTCAGCAGAAGCACCTCGAAACGTAGCTAATAAACGTCCGTCTATGGAACTCCAGACTTTTACAAGTAAGTCATCCGCGCCAGTAATAATGTATTGTCCAGTACGATCAAAAAGAACACAATAAACGGCAGACAAATGTCCAAGTGTATGTCTGTACAGCTGCATTTTATTATAGAACTTTGACGGGATTGCTTCTCGCCTACCCAAAGGACCTGAATTCTCCCGTCCTTGGAGTACGTAGACTGCAACGCAAAATGTTCATATACGTATTGCACCTTCTAGATAAATTGTACTTATCGATAAAACACAATCTTGTCACAATTTACACACACCTATGTTAGGCACTGATAGGATATTTGGTGGATCTATAAAAGGCTTTCCACCGAATCTTCCAGAATAGTCGACCACACTGCGTACGTAACGTGTGACATCTACAAATATCGCCGTCCCACATTTTATATAGCGTAAGATTAATTATGATTTTCTATGATATCCGATAAACTTTGGAATAATATACCTTCGTGCGTACGCAATAATGATTGTCTGCCAGCTCCCAAAAGAGATATTGCCCCTGGAATACATGGTGGTATTTCCTTTTCCAAGACTGGACCAATTCTAGCGCATATTTGTAATAAATGTTGTGGTCCGATATGAAAATATTTCTTCTCCTAAAGACACATCATGAAAAAGGAATAAGTGAGAAAAATAAAGAGACTATAGAGATTCATTGTATTTGTGTAAATCCTGCATTTTAATAATTATTAGAGATATCATTCTTATAAGAACAGTGTTATGGTAACGAGTAGATGGTTAAAATTCGCGATAGTATCGAGAAAGTGATGATTTTTAGTATCAGTAAGTGTTCGCGGGAAAAATTTAAACTGGATTTAAAGTAGTTCCTCGCGTCAGCCAATAAGGGAGTGCGCAATGCAAAGAAAACCAATCTCAATACCCCACTCGTCACGCACGAGACCAGTTTCTATAAATAAGGTTCAAGTATATATATATTCATTGATCAGCTCTCGCAAGATGGCCGGAAGTTAGCAGGGATTGGTTGTACGCCAGACGGTAGAGTGGGGGAAGGTCTTGTGCAACGCCGATATGGTAGGAGAAGGGTCGAGGAGGGGGCCTAAAAAGGGGTAGCACCCTAATAGGGGTACTTGGTATACCGACCGGCATTATTCATCGAACCACCTTGCGATGCAACAAAAGCAATTTTCTTGCAATTCCAATACGTCCAATAATCTTGTTAATTCTCTCTTGTACAAAGAGAATTTTCATAGAGAAACATGCAATTTTTGGCCCTGACCTGCATTTACTTACCAATTCCTCAAAGTTCTGATTATGCACTTGCCCTTCCCAATCGAGTCTTTGCGGTAAAACCTAGAAAAAAATGTAGAAAATCGTAAAAATAAGCGGATAACCGATCGATAATCGCGAAGGCCGAACCGGTAAAATTTATCGAAAACCAAGGTCGCCGACCTTGAGATTCTAATGTTTTGACAAGTAGAAACCACGTGCAAACCATGTGGAGTCGATGGGTATGTATAGTGTCACCCCGGCAAAACGTCAACTGAGAGGAATCCTCTTACCTTAGCTTGCTCCAATTCGCGCTTCAACACCTGAAACCATAAGTTTCTCGTGAGTACTGCTCGATTGGTGATTTTCCCCATGATTCTTTGGAATTACTTACCGCTGCGGTCTCCTTGCAGGGTCCCGCTGTGAGGAATTTCGCGATGAGGAAGTACAGCTCTGCAAGAAAGAACGCTGCTTAGGAACGAATCTCGCACGCTCGCTTCATTGCGGACGGTAAGGCCACCTTATCGGTCGGATTCTTTACCTGGTGCGATTGCAGACTCGTTCTTCGACGCACTGGCCTCCATTCTGCCCAGCCAATCGGTTATTATTCACTCACAGACAATGAGAAACATTTAGTTTTTCGGGTCATAGCGCGGCAATAACCATTTCAGATTTCATTTTCTCTCTCGCGAGGTCTCGACCGCGAGACGCATACGCACGCTCACCTCCTCAACGGAAAGTAGTCCCCTCCAATACCCACCAACTGCCAACACCGACACATCCTACCATCCTCGCTACCGCTACGTTACTAAACCAGGGCCGTAACTAGTAATATCTTTCTCTCTGTTTCTCTCGAGATGAACCAAGTGCCCTCTTATTGTACCTTATTTCACCCTGCGATTCCTTATTTCTACTGTCACTCGATTGATCGACTCTTTTACCCGCCTTTCTCCTCGATATCGCTCGTTATTTCAACGTTGGATCGAACTTTACCGATATTTCCACACCGGAAGATTTTTCTCTCGGACGATTCTCATACGTAGCACTCTCTTGTTACATACTCGGTCTTACTTACTCTTATATCTATGTACTCATCGTAGGGAAGCACATTTGCAATTTCTGCTTGCATCGTTCGCACGCGGCACGTTCAAACTGAAAAATTGTCAAAAATGATTTGTCTCCGTGCAGATAAAAAGCTGATAACCGTGTAATTTCATTAAATGTAATTTTACTCGATAAAAAATATTATTACTGTAACAATGTAATCGAGAGAAAATATTTTACATGATTTGCCAGGGTAAAAACGTTACGCGAGATAATTGTTATATATTCTATTGAACGTAAAAAGGTGAAATATTTTTGCCACGCACAAATATAAATAAGTGTTTGGCCTAGAAATGTTGCGGTAGGGACGTTTGCGGAGCACTCGTCTACCTTCGGAAAGTATGCTCGCATTTCGATCTGTAAGATTTGCCAAATTTCGAGAGATAATTATATATGATAATACACTGGTATACTTGTTGTTTAATGAGATAATTAATTCGAGAAATATGCTCAGCACATTCTTTGTGAATCTACTGATCTTCGTAAACTAACGTATTTATTCGTGTTCCAGAAAATTCATGATACTTAGCGAATTTATCGAAGGATTTTATATTCGCGAATCAGCTCTCGAAGCGTACCGCACTCTTGGACATTTTATCCTCGTTGTTCACACTAAAGCATTTGGAAAAATAAGAGCGCAAAATACATTTCACGATAAACGCCAAAGATTCAAGATGGACGCTAGATAACTTGTATAAACGTTTGTAGAACTGATAGACACTTCTTATATGCGTGTTTCCTCATGATCCCTTATTTGCGGGAAGATTTTGCATAAATTTGGTAAACGGCTAGAAGAGATAGTAGAAAGAGCGAGAGTAACAATGGGAAAAAGAAATTTCAAAGAACACGAGACTTATTCAAATAACCGAGCATGACGAGGAAAA
This sequence comes from Trypoxylon attenuatum, assembly GCA_963989405.1. Taxonomy (NCBI): domain Eukaryota; kingdom Metazoa; phylum Arthropoda; class Insecta; order Hymenoptera; family Crabronidae; genus Trypoxylon; species Trypoxylon attenuatum. The sequence goes on along the minus strand of OZ022496.1, from coordinate 3,004,102 downwards.
TTAAAATTCTAATAAGGTTAAACCAAACCATATTGGTGAGCTAATCACTCGATTATCTCTTTGTTTAGACAAGTAGCATATGACGCGTATCCCATGAATTTTTTTTCTCAACAATTACCTTTATACGCGCAAGTTTGACACAGTATTTTCGAGTGGTGATAAAAACTAGTAGTTAACAGTAGTTATTGTCAATGGCATTAAGTCTAATACACTATTAGGCATAAGTAACGCAATAGATAATCGAAATAATTGACATAAATGCAGTTTTAACGAAGTTTTTTCTTCGAAGCAGAGCCTAGTTAAGAAACAGATTATGGAGGTTACTCGATGACGTGGTTGGAAATTTCAACAATTCGTACCGCGTATATACGAGAATCGCTATTTTCAAGTTTCCAATACGTTCACTAACGTACATTATTTAACAAGTACTCTACAAATTGTGTATCGAAATAAAAAAAAATCTGACAGACCATGTCATGGATAAGAGACAGTACTTTAAATTGGCTACAACTTTTGGCTGTTAAAATATTAAAAACAGGCCAAATACCACGACATATAGCTATTATTATGGACGGAAATAGACGATATGCAAATAAAACTGGAGTAAAAAAATCTGAGGGACATGTCAAAGGGTATGTAGTATTCCGATAGTAAATTAATACGTTATTTTTATACAATAATACAATTGAGATTATTTCTCATTTTTAGATTTGACAGATTAGCGGAGACTTTGCAATGGTGTGCGGATTTAGGTATTCCTGAAGTTACGGTATATGCGTTCAGTATAGAAAATTTCAAAAGACCACAAGAGGAAATAGATATGCTAATGGAGCTTGCGGCGCAAAAGTTTCAACGTTTGCTCGACGAGAAGTATGCAAGAAATTTCACTTAATATTCTATATAAAATAGCCAAAATAGACAACGCCTATTGTTACAGACAAAAACTAATGGAAAACGGAGTGTGCGTTCGTGTTATAGGTAATTTATCGCTGATCCCAGAAGATGTACATACGCGTATTGCGAAAGCTATGATTATTACGAAACACAATAAAAAGGCATTCCTAAATGTTGCGTTTGCTTATACTTGTAAGTATAAAGCGGAGAAAAATGTTACTTGGATAAAGAATTCTTACAATATTTTCTCTCTGTTCTTCGTAGCGAGAGATGAAATTACGCATGCTATTAAAGATATAGTCGAAGGGGTGAAAACATGTGATATACTGCCGGAAGACATAGACGAGAATCTTATATCTCAATGTTTGTATACTAGTAAATCTCCTAATCCGGACTTATTAATTCGTACCTCCGGAGAAGTTAGACTCAGTGATTTCCTTATGTGGCAAGTAGGTATCGTCTTAAAAAAAGCTCATTATTCATTCACCGTTACTTTACGATTATACTAATAATAAAACTATTTATAGATTTCCAAAACGTGCATATATTTTGCTAATGTTCTTTGGCCAGAATTTAGCGTATGGGATCTCATCAGTGCAGTATTTTACTATCAAAGATGTTACCCAGAATTACAAAAGTGCAGAGGAATGAGTACGACAAAGTGTCATGTACAAAACACGAGAGTCTCAGAATACATTGATAAATTGCATACTGCGCAGGAAACAGCGTTAAAAAATATGCTTCCGACGCAGGTTTAAGTGGAAAGGAATATACAGACACCATAAAATGATGATTTATTATTGAATATTGTCGGGTGATCGGATAATACCGATATACATACATATATATATATATATTTTTTCGTCATGGTTGGTTTATATAAAATGTAAACGGAAGTAAAAAAGAGATAGTTATATCTAGATAATATCTGAAATCTATTTAAGAGTTTAGGATATTTTGTCTAAAAGTGGGTGTCTGAAAACTAGTCATATTGCTAATTATCTGTATGAATATGAGCAATAGAAAAATAAAAAGAAATATGTGTTTCTTGGGTGAAACTACAGGGTTTTTAAATTTCGAAGTAAAAAGGGTATATATACGTATAGTTCTCTGTTAATCTCTAGAAATATTAAACAAAGTTCTTCTTTTTACAACATTTAATACTGTTTGGACAATTTTATTAGAGTTATATAATACTATACATTATTATCATTATTATTTTGTAAAGACTTTAAAAATTTGTAATCCCCCCCACAATTGCTGTTCATATTGTTCATATAGAACAATGACATAATTAAAAATAAATTTCTGTAAAATAAATATTGCATACGAATACAATATTGATATTAATAGAGATAATACTCTAGCTATTATCATTCTCGGTGATTGCTTATAAATATATATAAATTTTGTGTACATACATATTTCCAGTTAGGATATGTCTATAATACACACTCACAATATTGATTTTTCACAATTATATACAATAAATTAAATATTGCATTATTCTTCTATTTACAATTGCATAACAATAATAGGTACTAATTATTGAGAGTTCTAGGGATTGTACTGATTAGACACTGCTACAAATTAAGCTCCGCAGGCTAAAATAAATACTTTAAAAAAAATATATACTACATAGATAAACTTTCAATATAATAACAAGTGTCTAAAGTTTTGTGAAATTAAGTATACAATGGTCATATGTTACTTTTAAGTCATCACGATATTTACAGTACTATAGTCTTCTCGAAACCGTGTACAAAATTATTATATATTCTGATTACTATTCATTTTGAATTATATGGTGGATGACCATATAGTCTTGCTGATGGTTGTCTCTGTCTAGCTAAAAAAGATTGACCCTGACCCGAGCTTAATGCTGCCAATCGCTGATCTACCGCTTCACGATGACAAGATAAACCTAATCGATAAAAAGCCCCTTTGATAAGCTTATCCTCCATTTCTCGATTAAGTTCGGTCTTCTTCAATGACCGTTCCATTCTCTCGATAATTTTATGCTGTTCCACTATTTGATTTCTTAACACAGCTACTTCACTTGGAGGAGAAGTATTCTGTTTTGGATTTAAACTCTTTATAACGCTCTTCGCTTTCTCGACATATCGTTTGTAACGCTCTTCGAGAGCTGTATTCTCACACTCTTTTCTACTTAATTTTTCTTGAAGATTAGTAGCCTTCTGTTTCGACGTTTGTAACGCAGACTCGCGTTCCTCTATTTGAAGAATTAATTGCTCTTTTTCTGTTTGCATTTTCCTTAGTTCCTCTTGAAGTTGTATCACTTTTTGTCCTAAGCTACTACTGTCAATTTTATCACCATTCGATTGATTACCAATTGCTTCTTCTAGTCTGTTTTCTAGTTCGATTATCCTCTGATTCGCTTTACGATTTTGTCCTTTCAATGTATTTAGCCTTTCTTCCGAATCCTCTAATAAAGCCTGCATTTGCATCTGCGTAGGTAATTTATCTTCGTTTCCTTTTTGCTTCAGTTTCAACATCTTGTTTTCGTGTTGAAGAGATAGCAACTTTTCCTTGATTTCGAGAGGTATCATTTCTGTGCTTGTATTCGTAGAATCTGCATTAGGTCTTGACATTTGCTTCGCTGCTTGCAATTGCGCACACTTCAATTCTTCGTTTGTTTCTTTCAAAGCGTCTCTTTCTATGATCAATCGTTCCTTTTCTCTTTGCAAAGCACTGAGTTTCGCTTCCATTTTCTTCCCCTCGAATTCTAACTTGTCTGATTTGTTCGTTTGCTCATCTAATTTGTGATGAATTTCGGCAAGCTGCTGCTTACACATTTCTAAATGATTTCTTAACATTGTTGTGCGTTTTGATTCTTCTTCGTAATCTATCTTGGATTGCAGGTACTCCATGTTTTGAGCCTCTAATATCTTGACCTGTCTTCTTAAGTCACTGAAATCTTCCATTTTCTTCTTATATGACTCTATCGTAAGTTCATACTTTGCTACTTTGTCTGCCGTTTCCCTCAATGCGTCTATCTCATCTTTTAAGTGATTAGCTTCGTCCGCTGCCTTCTGTAAGTCCTCTTGCCTTGATTGTAATTCCAATACCTCCTTTTCTAATAGCTCGACCTTTAATCTATAATCCTCCCTGGATGTTTCTACCTTGAATAGTTCGTCTTTGAGAGCTTCGACTTGCTTTCTGAGTCCAGAATACTTTAAAATTGAACCAGACTCTTGGGGATTGTCGAATTCATCCAATCTTTCCTGAAGTTTTTTGTTCTCACCCATTAAGACGGCTTTCTCCTCTTGTAACAGGGAAAGCTGGTTATCTAGTTCGTGACATCTCTGTGTCAGCTGTTCTTTCATGTCAATAGCTGTTTGCAATTCGTTCAATAACCTTTGTTGAGTTCCGTCCGTTACGTCGAGGTATTCAAAATTTAAGCTTGTCCCCAAACTTAGCTTAGGACCCTGCATACTACTCTCCAATTCTTGGATACTTTGCATAATAGCCTGTTGGACCGTTTCCTCCAAGCTCATAATTTGTGTTATATACTGCTGCTTCTGATTACAATTAACCGCACAGCCAAGAATTAATTGCAAAAGCTTCCGTAGTTCGTGACTATCACAGTGTTCTCCAATCTTGACCGCATCAGGTTTTACATAGCCGGACATCGGTTGGTTCAAGCATTCGATATAGTATTCCATTACGGCTTCTACAATTTTCTTAAGATTGCTAACTTTGAGCCGCCAATTCGTTCCAACGTCCGTTTTGATTTTTGCCTTCCAAACGACTGTGAACCATTCCGGAGCAATTAACACCAATGCCTCGGCTAATGCAACACCGTCACTGATATCTTGGGCGTTCGAATGCTGCGCATGAAGCTCAAAGGTGTCGAGCCATTTAATCAGATTATTCAATTGCTGGTCGTCCATTCTTGTTGTTGGCACAATTACAACAGTAAATAGAAATTACTCGAATGATTTCCTTCAACAAAATCAAATACGTACACGTATTTACTCAATCGAAGGTAAGATCTCTCGATTACGACAGATGCATCGAAATAACCATCATCGAAAATTTTACGTTACTCTTCCTCCCAAATTGACGCAGCACTTTTTTTAGGCAGGATGTGTGCAGCCCGTAATTGTACCACTTTGACATTACCTGTTATCAAAAGCGGAAGTACAATACTTCCAATGCGAGCTCAAAATCCGATAGGTTATTTGGAGCAAATCCCACAAGAAGTAAAAGTTGGCACGTATAACTTGTCGCTATGTTGCTCTAGATGCGTCTGATTCAGTTTAATCTTGCTGGGGCTATAGTTAAAAATAATAAATATGCAAAGTATTTGATACGAGAGCTTAGATAATTCTGTTCGTAGATACTTACAGACAGAATTCTCTTTACTTCGTTTATAGTATACTATATATTAACCTCTTCACCATTTTTAAATACGTCCCATTAAAATTAGTCACAGTTATTGAAAGAAGGAGTAGACGGCATGCTCTTTCCGTCATGGGAGCTGTGCTCCACTGAAATTTTATTCGCGCTGTACAACTGTAAACTACAGTTGGCCGTCACGTTTATGTCACGTTTACATCCAACTGGCTATTGGGGGAGCTCGTTAGAATAATTGTCTAAATAAATATGTCCGTAATCAATGAGTTTTATTAATGACTGTGATTAGAAATGCGGAAAATCGCGTTCTCTAATGTTTTTGGTCAAATTACCATTATCGTGTCGCGCTCAACGTTATTGGCCGAGTACGGAATTTGACTATGATGCTTCTTACGGTGGTAATTAACACTAAGCAAATTAAGCGGTATTTTTCAAGTTAAAATACGAAAACGGTCTGGCCTGTATTCGGAAATAAAACTTATTGTTTCTCAGCACAGATTTTATTCTGTCTTGCGAACATAGAAAAAATTCGTGCTGTGAATTAAGTTTTGTCTCTGCATATTACTCTAAGCCAAGTATCAGTATATTGTGCTTCACAGTTTTGTATTTACGGAACTGTAGTGTAAAAAATGGCCGCATGGAATAAGCAATGTATATAAACAAGTATAAACATGTATGCTTTCACTATATGTATTTTATATTAATAACATAACAAATTAAAGTAGAGTAAAATTCTTATTAACAGGAAAAAATTCCATTCCTAACCTCAATTTTCTTATCAGTGTCTCTAGTGCATTCTGGGTACGGAGACCTTGCATTCCTATTGGCTAGAATTCGAAACGATAAGAGCGCGGATTGGCCACTGTTTTATCGCGCCAGTTATGTGACCGTTTTTGAATAACTTCAGTGTGCTTGACGCATCAACTACAGGAAACAAAAAAAGAAATATGAAAATCTGTAGTATCTGAACATGAAAATGTTGACAGAAGTAAAATCGTGCCGTGATGTATTTACCCCAACTGAAGGCAGAAGGTGACGCATCTGATCAGCTGTTAACTTTGATGGATTCTAATAATTGTTTCGTATCTGCGCGTAACTTTTAAGCTTTTTAGTTTGAAATGTTGTGCACCTGCAATAACTTTAGCAAAGGTTAGTTAGTTCAATTTTAAAGATCCGTCTTTGATTTATACAATTACTTACAGAATTAATACACGTTGTTTGACTATCAAATGCTGAGATTCATTTAAAGATTGTACTTTTACAACCTATTACCCTTAGAAATTCACTATTTCTTATAGTACTTTACAATAATTAGATGTATTTAGTAATAATTAAGAAATCTCAAATCTTCTTCTATAAACCATTACTCTTATTGTCAAACAATCTTTATAGTACCTATCACCTAAAATGCTCGAATATTCTGGATGCACAAAATGTGGATAATAATGGGAACACCGCGCATGTGCAATCTCCCTTCCCTATTTCATCATTAGTAAATAATAAAGCGGTGTCTCGCGAATGGTCGCGAATTGTGAATCCAAATTCGGCTTATCCCAGTGATTCGCGAACATTGAAGATAATATACGTCAGTTGCATCAGCTGGTGGCTCGTGTGTGCTACACTGATTGCCTCGAATTCAACATTGTGCTAAAACCTCTAACGTAATCTGACGTTTTGTTTACAAGAATTTACAACGTCGTGCCAACGTCGTCTGTTTCTCATCGAACATTTATTTAATACTACCAATCTGTATTTTCTCTTACAGATTAGCAAGTAGTGAACGTTAACATCCGAAAATGATGCTCGCACGGTTTTGTCGGGCTGGCATTTCGCCAAATATAACCTCTCTGCTAAAAAGTCCGGTTTGTCCGAATGCTTTTACACCAAGATTCAACACTAGACCTTACTCTGCAAGAAATCGGTCGGCTTTCCAATCGAGAACAGGAGGACTGTCACAAACTTTACGCAAAGCATGGCACGAAAAAGGTAATTTTCTTTAGATTCTGCATCTTCGTATAACAGACGTAATATGATGCAACTTGTGTTAATCTATATAATATAGTCGACTAATATGCACTACGAAATCTTACCTAACAGTTGTGAAAATTAAACGCGCTGTTTAATGCAATTTCCGAGATGCAGAATCTTGACAAGTATATACTCTAACACTTTCTTTTATTAACCTTTTTAGGTGTCATTTGCTTTGTAGATTTCTGTTCTTCCTCCCATTTCTTCCGCTAGTACTGAAGATAATTTATTTCGTATTGTGTTCACAGCGTACTCTTTGGGAGAGAAAGTAGTTATCGGAAGCAGCGTAGTAGGCGCAGGAGCCTTATGTTATTATGGGCTTGGCATGTCTTCGAAAATAGCAATCATCGATAAATCAGTGTAAGTTGACGAAACATGCATAAAGACCATTGCGTTATGCCGGCTTTTAGTTTTCGTCTAAAGAACAACCTTTTTGTTAATACTAACGTGTATTGTTTAACTGCCCGTAGGATGTGGCCTGATTATGTAAAAAAGAGAGTCAAATCAATATATAAATATATCGGAGGCAGCATTATCATTAGCGCAGGATCCGTATATTTCTGCATGAATTCGCCAGCTGCAATGAGACTTTTAACGGCTTCTGGACCTATGGCATTTTTTGTCCACATGGGAGTATTAATGGCCAGTGTCTGGGTGTTACATTCGATGAAATATACGCCAGGACTTGGATCGAAACAAATAGCATGGGCAGCGTGTTGTGGGATCCTTGGTACAGCAGTAGCGCCACTTTGCTATTTCGGAGGGCCAGCTGCGTTGAGGGCAATTTTTACTACTGCTGGCGCAGTAACCGGTTTGACGGCTATAGCTTTATGTGCTCCGGATAGAAAGTTCTTAAACTGGGCAGGTCCGCTTGGTCTTGGATTAGGTGCTGTGTTCGCAGCAAGTATCGCAGCACCATTTACATCGCCTTTTAGCGCAGTTGGTTCTTCGCTGTACGCCGTAAGCCTTTACGGCGGATTGCTGTTGTTCAGTGCATTCCTTTTGTACGATACGCAAAAAGCTGTCGCATACGCAGAAGAATATCCCTTGTATGAGATTCCTGATAGACCTTTCGATCCGATCAATGCGTAAGTTCATTCTTCTAACTACCTCATTATAGTATTTCGAATGATAATTAACACCGTAAATAATAAAATATATTGTTGCAGTGCGATGTCAATATATATGGATATCTTGAACATCTTCATGAGACTAGCAGCAATGAACAGCAACAGCAGAAAGAAGTAGATCGGTGTACAATTAGATTGGTAATATTAGCTTATCCATCTCAGAATTATAACATACCGTTGTAAATGATTAAGAAAAATCTTATTTAATAAATTTTCGAAAAATAGCTCAAATCGTTTTCTGCTTGTATCTAGTATTGTTACAATTTCAATCTTTAAAATAATTGTGTTTAAATGAATCATTCAAATACTAACGATAAATGCATTTATTGTCGTTTCTCAAGCATAGCGCGTGAGAGGATCAGGTTGAACATATTTTACAATTCAACATACTTTCTCTATTAAACCGGGAGAAATTTCATCTTTCACCACATATATCTGCATTACATTATGACCAAATACTATCTGTACAAATCTTTCACGTCCGAATATCGCATCGTAATCGAATAGTAAATAACAGTGTTTTCATGGTGTACGAGATTTATTCACTTTATCCGAAGAGATAAAGAATTGTACACGTAGCAGTAAACAATTGTTCCAAGAACAAATATGTTGTGTGTGTTCGGTAGGCAATGAGTAAAGCTTGAGACTCAGTTTTTTTCTTTTTTTATAGAAGCACAGCAATAAGATTCGGATAAATGGTGAATATCCAGAAATTAAAATCATATGCAAAGAAGAAGAAAAGAAAAGAAGATAATATGATTGCAGTTTGCAAATTGCAAGTGATACGCCATCTTAGAACGTACGTTAATATCACATTACTTTAAATATCAAAGGAGTTGTGTCTTGATTCGATCACGTAGACTGCCAACTACAGGAAGTTTGAAAATAGCTTTAAACAGATAATAACGATTGCTTAAGGAAATAGTAAATAAGTACGATTGTATATTATACGCGTCTATACGTGCAAGTATGTGCGCGCCAGAATCTTGAAGGACTCGGAAAGACTGTTACAATAGATTCCCATTTAACGTGACATTTTCCTTCGTTAATTATTATCATTACTTACAATTAGTAAATTTCTTAAATTAGTTCTTCTGTGAAATTTACATGAACCAGAAATCTTGTGTGTATCTATACACATTAGTAATATGTAAATTTTAGAATCCTAATCCAGAGAACAAAGAAAGATAATAAGTTGGTATAACAATAATAATCATTCGAAAAACAATTAATATTATTCGTGTTAGACAGGGAATCTACTGTATCAGACGCCTAAGCGGGAAGAGCAGCTCAAGTGAAATATAATAGAAGATCTTAAACATTTACACAGTCCGTTTTAGCGGTAGCATTCGAAGACGACGAATGCCGCCTGAGATATCCTGCGAACAATTGTCGCGCTTGATTGAGCACTCTCATCACATTATGCCGACGGATCATCTTGTCGAAGTGCATCGCCATTTCATTATAATCCATTTGATTTCGCATAACGAAATCCCGATGTTGCAGTAAGAGAGTAATGCATAAAAACATAAGGAACGGATTCCCACCACCGAATTCGTTTGGTGGAGGTAAAGAACTTTCGCCCAATTGATCTTCGCTCGTACCTTCTGGTATCAGGTTCGTAAGTTCTGTCGCTTCTTCGCACTGCTCGTTTACAGTCGGTTTCACGGGACTCTCAGGCGGTGCGGTATTTTGATGCCAATTTTCCGTTTCCTCGCTGTCCGATATGGATTCAGATCTGCATTAGAAAGATACAAATGAATTGATCTTGCTTAAATATTAGAAACAAGCCAAGATTATTAGTCTTCTTTGGCTAATTTTTTCACTTTTGATTCTTTCTAATTTATTGTTCGAGTGTCCGTACCTAGTAGTACGTTTAAGTAATCTAATTGGTGTCACGGATTTCACGCCGTTTTGGTCTTCCAATATTTCACCATCATACTCCAGTTCCGCTTGTTCGTCAGGGGTGGCGGGTTGGTTCTTTGGTTGCAGTATGTGCAAAGGATTTTCCCAGACGAATACATCTGCAGCGGGACTGCATCTAGCTAGTTCGGTATCCGTCTCGCTTTCAACCAATTCACTCTCGCGTTTTGATAGAACACAGTCGCATTGCTGATCACTGGGTGGCGATGGTCCAAATACTTGACGATCCAATGATTCCAATTCCAGTCTTAATTCTCTGGTCATTGATGTAGTCATTGGAAAGAAGTCGGTTGGATCATCCGGAGATCCAGGTTCATCCCGTAAAACTCTAATTACACCGCTTTCGCTTGAAACACGTCTGTAGTAAAATGAACAAAAAAAAGAATGTTATAATAATAATAGTAGAATAGTAGAGAATGATAACTTACCTTAATTCTGGCTCAGCATCGCTCGGCGTTACTTTACTACGATTTAGGCTCGTGAAATTAAGAAACTCATTTAAGTTTTTTACCACACGCGCACATTTTCGTTCCACTGCTTCACTCGATTCACTGTGTTTACTACTCTGCTCCTTTCCCGGTAACGACAATCGTTCTCTTAATTCGGACAAATTTACTCTCATTGACCTCCCGGGTAAGGAATCCGTACTTAGGCACTTTTCAGTCGATTCCACGTTACGTCGATTCTTCGTCGACGTCAGATCATTTTCTGACTCGGAGAAGGTTTCGTATGGTGAATTAGATCTATCGGAATAGAAAAGTAAGCGCCTCATCGAATTTTACTTAAAAAAATTAATTATTTCTCTATTAGTTCGCATAATCAAGGTTCCACTCTACTGTGGGAACGTTTCTTAGATTGACAATTTGGATGAGTACCTTTTCGAGTCACCATTCGACTCTGTAGAGGAATGTACGCCAGGCTCTTCCGTGCTCAAATTTCGTCGTTTGCTGCTGGCAGCGATACTTGCGGAAGAACTCTGCCGTCTAATGGCACAAACTTTCGTATACGCATTCTCGCGTATGTGCTTGACGTTGGGACTCGGTGGCGGTGAGGGTGGTGGAAAGGGTACTTCAGCAAGGCTGAGTTCACCGTCTGGCGGACATGCTGGTAAAGCAGCCCATAAAACTTCAAGCATTCTCAAAGCATCGTCTAGTGCGAATTCACGCTTCATCTCTAACAAGAGCCAACGATAACAAAACAGCAAATCGTCAGCTTGATGCGATTTTAAATACGCGTAAAAATCAGGATCATAATGTTGAAGACCTAAAAACACGAATTAAATCCATTATAGGAAACATTGCAAGATTTAAACTCTATAGGAAGAATTTGATGATAAATATGTTTGAAAATGAAGTAAATTGTACCTTCTGCTAAATGAGCGAACTTGGTGGTCATCGCTATACCGTCAAGCATAAAATTATCCTTGAGTCTTCTCATCAGCGCACAAAGACATATGTAAGCTTGTGCCTCGTCTCGCATAATGACCAAAAGAGGCGAAGCAAGATCGCTCATCCCTTGACAGTAACTTACGCTCGGATGGTTCAAAGCATATGTCGTTAGAATGTTAAATAAACTAGCGGTATTTTGATTGTCATCCGAACCGCCATAAAACTTATGATGTCTATCCGTTCTTAAAACATCTTTACGCACCATACTCGTGACATAAGCGAGATCTCCAACGTTCTGACCTTTCTGAACCAAAGCTTTCCATCTCTCTTTCAAATTCTGATACTCCTGTGATTTCCTTTTCATATAATCCATTCTCTCGCGGCCAGACATTCCTTCCGGATAGACGTTCAAAATGTGTTTCCAAACGACTTTCCGAAGACTGGGTTCGATGCCACCGAAATATATAACTGCTCTCAATTCCTTCGAGTGTATCACTTGACCAATGGGATCTAAGAAGCGTCGGAATTCGGCGTCGGTCAATGGAGATCGCGGTGGTTGAACACTTTGTTGATGAGACGACTCTTCGCCCAAGTTACCCAGCGCTCGTTGAACCATGCTCAACGTTTTCTCCATCTGTAATCGATTATAATTATTATTATTCAACTGATGTTTCAAAGCTAACTCTAAATCTCACGTTTCAAACGTTTCTCCCTGCGACAGTCTGAGAGAGACGAGAGTCTAATACGTAATGCTGTAGAGAAGATTTTAATAGAACTAATTGTAAGTGAGAATGCTCACCTTATTCATGATGAGGCCGGGTAACTTGGGCGTTTTATATGGAAACCCGGTTTCTTGCTGTCGGGTCGCCACTTCCTGTGCATTTTGTTCCCAGTAACACTCACAATCCCCCGTCTCGCCAAAGGGTTTCAGGTTTACCTGCAGGTAAAGATACGGCTCCGAAGCGCTAAAAGCCAACATTATCAGCTAATGCGTTAACACCTTATCGGCCATTATCTCCGCACCGATACAACTATCTCTTTCTTACCTGATGAATGCCGCATCTAGGTCCCAATCCGACAACAGAAATAAATATGTCTCTGATCCGTAATCGTCTATCGCTCGGTAGGAAACCGTGAACTCTCTGGGGAAAAAAATAATAGGAAATTTTTCAAATTGTAGGAATATATAAACGGTTTCAATTGTTGCTTCCTACTTTACATACTTGAATTCTATTATCAGAAATTTAATAATTTTGGATTAAATCACAGAAGCATAAACCCGCAGTTTCGAAAATAAATCTCCTGCTTTAGAAATGAGAAATTCTTTGATTTAGGAGCAATTAATGTTTCAAAGTTAAATACTTTTTGAGGTAAATGAATATAACTGAATTTTATTGCCACTAAAAATTTCTTTGATCAGCGAAGTAACATGCTTGGCGACAGCGGGAATTTTATAATTATGACAGCAGGACGCTCACCCTTTGATGTCGAATGCTTTGATAAGTATACTCTGGAGAACCTCGATGGACGTTATCTGCGGATCCACGCTGAACTTGCGGTACTCGGGTTGATGCCTGGTCTCGCATTTCTGCACCAACAAAAGGACGATCCGTTATTTTTCCACTTTCTACTATAACTATTTTTTCTTTTCACTCTAAAGACCATTAAGCCATTTTTTCCTCTTTAAACCCGCAGTTCTTGTGTGAACAACTTTGAAACACCGTTTCCTCCACTTAAATTTCATATAATTTAATATAAACTTGAATTAAGAAATTCGAATCATTATTTTTTAACCTATTTTAAGAAAATTTTGATTTAATTGCTCGTTGTTTTTTTCCAGTAGTAATCGTTGTATATATGTATATGTAAATATAATCTCCTTTTGCGAGGTTTGTCGTCCTCATTTTTCACCCAGGAAATTATTCAACCAAACCGCTACCAGTAAACTGACCGCAATTAGTCTCCGGTTTCTAACGGTTAACGTTATGACCAATCAAAATAGCAATTATATATGAAGATTTTTTTAAATAACATTACACCAACCTGAGATTTGCCAATTTAGAAATTTAATTGGACTGTTACACAAGATTTTAGCTAAAGGGAAATTTTTACAGGCTAGTAAATAAGGCTGCGAGTAATCGCGTGATATATACCGTAAGTTGCAACCTTTTGTGTAGGTGTAAAATTATACCGATTCCTTACGTAATCCTACACTTTCCTCTGTCTGCATTTGGCAAGCGAACCGTTGCACAAAACGCTTGTTTCATAGACCGTATATGGTCTAATAGCGACTTGCGAGCAACATATATTCTAACGAAAAGCCAGTTTTTGTAAGACAATACAAACCGGTGTTTACTCTCTCAATAATGAAGCCGCTGAGATAAATGACACTTGCCAATTAGGGCGTGTAGTTCCATTGTCTCATTTTGTCACTCATTATTTGATTAAAATAGAAAAGCTAGCAGAACTGGTCATATCAATGAAGTTAAAGATAAATCTTATAAATCACTTTTATCGACGAAGTGAAGAAGAGGAGAATGAATATAAAGAGTGTTATTCAGTATTTTTCTCTCGAATGGAAAATATTCAAATAAAATGTAAACAAATGGAATATAGCATCATATAGATAACGACATTCCCTTTTCAAGTCTTTTTAATATTCACTCTTTAAAAGAATAAATACTAAATAGTGGTAAATAAAGAATAACAAATATCATCCTCATGATAATATCGATCTAACAAGTTGAATGATTTATGACTAATACTATATCTTCTGAATTCGTTTATTGTAAAAATGATATACTCAATTCACAATCGATTTAAAAAGATTTTAATTATGATATGTACACTTATCGTGCTTCGGACTTCCTTCGAAAACAATTTAATCTAAAATCTTGAAGAATTTGAATTTAACACACTAATAATAGGATGTCTCACGGAAAATCACTGACATAAACGATTACTGTCACGAATTTTCCTTAATGTTTTCCTCTTTGGTTCTGCAGGAAGAAAGTTCCTCAGCAATTTTGATGAGAGAAGACTCGTAAGTCCGAAGGAAGGGTATAAAGTCGTCAATCAAAAACTGGAATCGACAGCTGTTTGGGTTGATTTAGGTCGTCGTTGACAACGACGAAGAGTAAAACTTTGTTGATGAAGAAAACAGTTGGAGTTGAAGAACCGATATACTATATTGATGTATCGAAACACTGTACTTCGAACACAGTAACAGTCACTGATTAAGGCACGCCTGCAGATGTGTATAATTCGCGACGTGATGATCCGTCGTATTAGCTCGTTGCAAATGTGCGCCGATCGATATAACCAAATTTCGTCTGCACGCTAAGGTACGAGATACCTGTATGTATAATATCTATACACTGTAGTTGGATAAACCTGTATCGAATAACGAGCTATATATATATGTAGATAATAATTACTTTCCTAGCTCGAACTTTACGTGGTGAGACCTTTACGTGATCAACCCTTTTAGTAGCTTATCGTTAAGATACCTTGAAAAATATATATTTTGAATTGAAGTAGATATATTTACGCAAAATTGTATATCCAGTATGTGAAGATACAAAACAGTTTACAAGACTTTTCCAATCAGATTTATTTAACTGTTTACGATCATATTATCACACGTCTTGCAGGTTTCCTCGGTAAACAATTGAGACTTTAATGCGCATGAGCTTATAATGAGATTCACTTCACTGTCTCAAATAGCAATAGGTGAAATACATAATGTGGTTTAAATAAAAAGTCGATTTTCTATAATTACCAGGAAAGTTATTATTCTGATCTGTAAGTAAATAGTGAAAACCAATGAAAAGAACTCACGAGTATTGAATAAATAAACAAAATAAATAAAAGGTAAAAATAAAGTTTTCTGACGGAAGATTGTACATTTAAATTTGTGCACGTGCTTTCCCAGGATGCAAGACGATTGCTTGAGTTTGCAGTACCTTCTGTATGTATCTCCTCTTCTTGTGTTAAAGTTACAAACAGCTGTTTCACAGCAACGTAAAACGAATTTATACCTAGTAACTTGTGTTCGCAAGAGAAAATTCAAATCGGAGAAAAATTCCAGGACGGAATTCCATGAAAAGTATAGAATAGTAGGTTCGTCACAATTCAGGAAAGAAATTATGCTTTCTAACGCACCGATTTACTATTCTAACTACGTATTTTCGTTTACTCAAAAAGTCTATTTCATTGTGATTCTGTGTTTTATATAAATAAGGAATATATTGTACATTATAAAAACCCGACATAATATAATGCATTTTCACGTAAAGACATTTGCTTATGGGAATCCGATATATCGATACGTACTGAAAGGACGAAGTATGCATTTTGTAAATGGAAAAATGGAAAAAAACTAACAGGAGAATATATTTCAACGCTGAGTATATTTTTATAGCTATTTCAGCTTGGAACTCTTGCACAGTGCAAAGATAGATCCAAGCCCTACATGTACTTACGTGTAAATATTTATACATATACTTACTGGATACAGAGTTCTCTCAGGTAACGTACGACTTCAATTTCGAACAACTATAACAACTCTATGTATCACTGGAATAACAGTGAGGAGACAAAAAGTAGCATTTTGATCCCGAAATACATTAATTTCCAGGATTCCATTAACGTATTATCTTCCAGTATAAACTGCACACGTATTTAGCTTCTCAAAATAACAACCAATATTCATCTCTATTTACTTCTCAATATTCATTCAATACGTTCAACTTGACTAATCAATTATTTTATAATATACAATAAAATCCAATTCCTATTGATTCAATAAAAGTAAAAAAACAGTTGAGTTTTTCTTACTATAATGATTTCCGATAAAAGATTTCGTACGTTAACATTATAATAATAAATATCGATCGGCGCCTAATCAATGATATCCGATGCCCTCTGGAAAGAGGATCTTTGTCCAATTTTACCGAAGCCTAACAAAGTGCAATTACTGCTGAGAATCAGGTCTACTTGGTAGATTCTAGTCATCCAAGCAACTAAAATTGATCTATTTGAATAAGTGTAATTATTCTGCAACGAAACCGCAACAGGCAATCGTCGTTCGCGAGTACGAACCATTTCAATTAAATTAGTAAGGAATCTTGTGGCCAACCAACGTGGCCTTATTAACACATTGGTAGAGAAACACGTATAGAACACACGAAACATGTGTGTTGATCGATAAGGATTAATTGTTATGCTTCCTGTGAATCGTGGTCCTATCTCGTGAAATGTGATTCCACGATCTAATAAGTAATTAGTAATTACGTTTCGACTGATTTCAAGTGATTCTATTACAACAATTACTTTTCAGCTAAAATAACTGATTGATTTTTCTAATTGAAATTTCTGCAACAAATATATACATTAGTAATCATTGATTACTTTGAGTGTCTCAGGAAAATTATGCGGAAATGTAAAGGAGAATCGAACTGTGCATACAGTATTAACGGAAAAAAAATGTAAATTGTTATTTCCTCTTGAGTGTATAGATAACTGGGAACATCGATACACTCGTGCCTTCGATGCAGTATTATGAACGATGCTCTCTAAACTTACGATCGCTTCTCAACGACTGTAATTTACTGGCATTAAAATAAAGCGCGATAATCGGGCCGATAGATTTATTTGTGAGATATACAATACAAGCGAAAAATCGAATACAGTAAATTTCTATATAACACGAGTTCTATAACCGCTAACGGCATTAGCACGTTGACTGCCGGTATCATAAATCAAATAATTACATATATATTTGTCCTCGAAAAGAATTTCACAGCCTACTATATTACTATTTTCTGTATATTGTTAATTAGAAATACAATTAGAGCATTAACATTTTATTACTATCAAGCATTTATCCAATTTATGAATCTCAAGGTAATTAGACTTAATATTTACAACTATATCAATACTATGTAATAACAGATTGAATCTCATTTAATCGTGTTTATAAACTCAATTTAAGAGATTAAATGTAAACGTATAATTTCATGGTTAATTTAGTGATGAAAATTCATTAGATATTATTGAATTGTGTTTGAAAACAAGGTCGCCACTCAGATATGAGTGACACGGTGTTCAAAGATACAGATATAGAGAAATATTGTAAAAACTGTTGTAAAGTTAGATTTGTAAGATACATACCTTCACTTTGACGCGTACGGCCTCCCTGGGACAGCCGAACATGTTGGAAGTGTAAGGTCGCAGAGTTCCTTCGGGTGCAATAAGAAGAGGTACGCGAGTATTACTCAATCCAGTTTGACAATCTTCGGAATCTTCTTTTTTCTGCTGTTGACGTTCCTTTTCCACAGACCGGACATCCCTGGCATTCTCACCACCGCTGGAGCTCGCACGACAAGGTTAATCCCCTCGCCGCGATACTCCACCGCCCTGGACACCACGGCCCTTCTGCGGAAACATCCGCGCGAACACTCTGCACTCCGTGATTCGCATTCGAACACTTTTAGCTTTACTCGCTTCCTCGATTCACGATCACTCGACTGCACTTCTCTCAACTCCTGGACTAGACTCAATGAGACAGTGAGACTCCAATGATACTGACACACTTGCAATTTCTTCTTCGATCTCCTCTATGTCAGACTTTCCAAGAGATATTTTTGAACTGACGCGCTTTCGAATCTGGCCACTGTGTTTCTGGGACAACAGTCGCCTCTTTGAGAAGATCGTTAACTAAGAAAAAATTTGCCGCCTTCCTCGTGGAAACTTCTTTTACGAGAAGTCAGTGAAAATGAATTCTGATCTCGAGTTTTGTCGCGTGCACTACTGGAAGATCTTGCGAGGAGACTTGGTGTAGTGAGAAGCCTGGAGAATGACCGAGCACGAATAAGAAACCTAACGATGACAAGAAAGGGAAAAGCAATGATTCCAAATGCTTCTTTGCTTGTCTTCGTTCACTACAGTTCACTGGCTTAAATCGGCCGTATACGCGACACGATGCAGGATGATATACGTAGGAGGTTGATA
This sequence comes from Trypoxylon attenuatum, assembly GCA_963989405.1. NCBI lineage: Eukaryota > Metazoa > Arthropoda > Insecta > Hymenoptera > Crabronidae > Trypoxylon > Trypoxylon attenuatum. The sequence goes on along the minus strand of OZ022496.1, from coordinate 2,985,345 downwards.
GAGAGAGAAAGGGAAGAGCAGTGAAACTCGATGAAGTTCGCCCGATGTCTGTGACTGCGGCAAATGGGAACTCGCCGATTCAACTGGAGTTTCCAAGCTCGAGATATCGATATGACGTGGATCTTCTCCTATCGATCTATCTCGATATCGAAATAAACTCGATACTTTTATCGATCGAGAGATAAGAATTTTTTAATCTCAAGTTATAATCAATTCTTTATACAGTACATTTGAAATTTTAAATTTCATTCATCAGATTCGTTATGATTTTATTGATCAACGTCTTTGAATTTGAACGGTTTTACGAAAATTGAGGTTAAGTGAGAAGTGACGTTATGATCTAGAAGAAATTTAATAATAATTAAATGTAATAGGTCACAAATTTCCCGTTATTTCCAGTCGAACTTCGAACTTCATTCGACATATATATGTATATGTATATATATATAGCGTTATTCACTGCGCTCAGTTCGAATTGGTTCGAACGAACGGTTTAACAGCGCGGGGCGCGGGCGCAACCAACATGGCAGCAGAATCAAAAAGTAAGCTCCGCTCGTAAAGCGGAGACTGATGTCGAGAAAATGAGAAAATTTATCGTGGGATGAAAATCCGTAAAACGGTAGTGTTAAAATAAAAGTGATGCCAATTACGCAATGTGTCAGATATAACGAATACATTGATGTGCAATAATAGCCGGGTGGATCCTAGAACGCAACCGATCGGCCATCACCAAATCTCGACTGTCCAAGTTTGAATGTTGTAACGGTCACGCAAGTAAGTCTCGGCATACCTTGACTGTAACATTCTTCTAACGCGATGCGCGTAACTTGCAATTAATTCCGTAGTTATATACGTTAAGTACACATTATGAATTTAACTATGCGTAGGAAGACTCGTCTGGTTCACCTTTACTACACCCACTCTAACCTTCTGCATGTTTACACGTAGCAATCCAGATTGTGATAATTAATCGTTTGTCCAGCTTTGATCTTGATTTCTGACAGATTCGCTTTACTGGTGTACCTGATATCGTACAATAACAGGACCAACCATGGAGGAGACGGAAGATATCTTAGTGTGCGCTGCTGAAATCATAAAAGGTACCGTACCATTGGTTCTCCCAAATTTATCTCTCTTAGTTTGATATATATATATATATATATATGCATCTTTATAAATTTCATCCTACGCAGATCGACTATTCTTCGCAACTTTAAGCACAACTATAAAGCCCAAGAGTACACCGAATACGCATTACTTCAGCATCGATAACGAACTAGTTTATGAAAACTTTTACAAGGATTTTGGTCCGCTTAATTTGGCAATGCTCTATCGCTATTGTCAGAAAGTCAATAAGAAGCTCAAAGCAGTTACACTTAAAAGGAAGAAGATTGTCCATTATACTACTATGGACCCAGAAAAAAGGGTTAACGCTGCCTTCCTCATAGGAAGTTACGCTGTGAGTATTAAAAACGTTTGATATATATCTTTTAATACGGTTAAGGCAAAACGATAAAATTGAATCTTTTTCTTGTAGATTTTATATTGTAAACAAACAGCACAAGAAGCGTACGAATGCTTGACCCGAAGTCCTAACAGTCCACCGTTTATAATGTTCTGCGATGCTTCGATCGGTGATCCATGGTACCGAATATCCTTGGCGGAATGTCTCAGTGCCATAGATAAATGCCACCAGTTAGGTTTCTTCAATTTTCAAGATTTTCGTGTTAAGGAATACGAACACTTTGAACGTGTGGAAAATGGCGACTTGAATTGGATTGTTCCTAAAAAATTTATTGCATTTTGCGGTCCGCATGCTGTATCCAAAGTAGAAGACGGTGAGTAATTTTTACAAATGCTTTTAATTAAGACGCTTATAATTAACTCTTTACAGATTATCAGCTGCACGCACCAGAAGCGTACTTTTCGTATTTCCGTCGAAACAACGTAACAACTATAGTACGATTAAATGAGAAGGTTTACGATGCTTCAAGTTTTACTGATGCTGGATTTCAGCACGAAGACTTGTTTTTTTTGGATGGTTCTACACCGACTCATTCTATAATGCGACAGTTTCTTAAAATAGCAGAAAACGCACCGGGTGCTGTCGCGGTACACTGCAAAGCAGGACTTGGCAGAACTGGTTCGCTCATTGGATGTTACATTATGAAACATTATCATTTAACTGCTCACGAAACTATTGCATGGATCAGAATATGTAGACCAGGATCCGTGATTGGTCATCAACAGGAGTGGTTGGAAAAGTATACATCTTTTTTGAAAACTGTATAAGATTCACTAGAATCGTGAATTATTGTAAAAACTAAAATATTCGATTTGCATTTTAGGAACGAATCTTATTTTCACTTTTTACTCAAAAATCCATTACGTCCAATAAATGGAAACCCAGTGCACGAATATGGTATATATTCAATACTTGGCAGACCAAGAACTGTCTCTCTCTCGAGTTTGAAAAATGCTCGATTGGTACAAGATACCGTTTCAAGGATAATGCATCGTGTCGATGGAATTAAATTGGACGATGCAAGACCAGTTGCAGGAGCAAGCGGCACTCCAAAGTATCGTACTTTGACCCAGGGTGACAAATTGAATCAGATTAAAGCTGTAAGAAGAGGATTACCAGCTGCACATTCTCCTCTCAGTACTACAACAGCATCATCGGCAGTAGTACGGTGAGTGTTCACAGTCAATTTTTCTAACTCATTTAAACGCGAAAAGAGAATCCTCGTGATTTGTCTAATTACAGCCCGTACTTGGGTCCGATTTTACAAACCAGAGGTCAGAAAGGTGCGCTTGGTTCTTTAGCTGGTAGTAAGGAGAGGGATCCAGCTAAAAGGCTCTTGCCACGAACCGCTACATCGAGTATTGTCAAAAGGTCAGATGGTTTTCCCTATCGTAATATACAAGGTGTCTCAATTTCTTCCGGACAAACTTTGCCAACGTATTCTACACGCAAAAGTAAGAAAAAAATGTTATATAAACACATGCTCTTAAATGTTTTATTAAGGAGTTATAACTAATAATACAAATTGATAATGAACTGGCGTTTCGTCGACACAGCGTACGAACGTATCATCAATGTTACGTTAAGTCGCATAATCTCATTGAAACTCTGTGTTTACTAACAAAGTGTGTTTTGTTGAATTTATCGTTTTGTTAGTAAACACAGAGCTTCAATGAGATTACGCGACTTTCTGTAACACTGATGATAAATTCGTAAACTGTGTCGACGAAACGCAAGTTCATTATCAGTTTGTATTATTAATTATAACTCCTTAATAAAACATTTAGGATTACATAACATTTCATATAACATTTTTTTCTTACTTTTGCATGTAGAATACGCGGGAAAAGTTTGTCCCGAAAAAACTGGGACACCCTGTACATATTGATATCACCTTGTTCTCTCTATTAGTACATAATATTTCCGATTACTCGATAACCAGTTTTCTTTTAACAATTTTTCTCTATAACCCATAGAAGTAGATTCCTATCTTCTTTAGCTTTTCTTTTTGCATTCCGCCTACTTACATATACGGTTTACGGTGCATCGATTAACACGATACACTTGTGCATGCAATTAAAACTATACAAGGGTTTCTATGTTTAATGGATATTATAGAAACAGTTGGCTGGTCAGCAGTAGCTGTGATCCACCTTCCCGTCGTGCTAAGTCTAAACCTGCAACCCAGATTCATAATATCAACAACAATACAAGTACCGCTACCCCTGTTACGTCTATATCCGTATCAAAACCAGTGACAAGGGCTAGTATAAGAACTTCGTGCATCGCGGAGGGACGCGCAACAAATTCGACGGGAAATCATTCGGTACCACAGTCGCAACAAGGCATGAACATGATCCTCAGGTCAGCAGACCGAGTTAACCGCTATCATTCTCTCAGGCAGTAAGTTTCAATAACACCTACCTTACAAATAATCTTTTTTTGCTTTACATTCCAAAAGCTAACATTATATTTACTTCTAATACTTATAATATCTTTCAAACTAATTCTTTCTGTATACATTATTCTTGCATTTTCTTGGGCAATACCAATAACAGGGGACCAGCTTCTCTATATTTTACGTGTTCCACAACTTGTAATCTTTAACGACTAATGTTGGAACGAGTTTTCTGTATAACACCTTTTACGTTTGCTTTCATTAATTCAACGTTTTAATGTTTCATTTCGATTGTAAGCGGTAGAATCTTTGTAAAGAAGGAAACGTAGCTTTTGACAGTTACGAATTTCATATTGCGTGCAATAATGAATTTTGGCATGTAATATACATATATGTATATGCTGGTTAAGTATATATAATATGTTCGGATGGCTGCTTAACTAACTTTACATCCGATGTCCGACCTAGGCAACTGACAATCCAGCGCGATCCCTAGAGAAAGGTCGAAAGATACATACTATATAGCCGTCTTTGAGATTCTTTATACAAACAATACTGTTTTTACAAGTTAATTCTAAACAGAAAAGTCGTACTGCAAATTTGGTCTTTGTTGGGTCACATAATTGTCCGGTTCCTAAAATTATACACGCTCCATTTAGAGCTGAAGTTATACAGTAGAATCAGAGGTGGCTAACGAACCGATCCCATTTATTTCTATGACTTGCAGTGCGCGCACAACAAAAAGGTATAAAACTACATTTATCAGATGACTAACCGATATTCTCAGTGGCGTTGGAGAGGACAATCTGGTAACCCGAGCATCCCGCCAGCGCCGAAGATCTCATCGCTTAAACCCCATTCAGTAAAACCATCTCACTCGACTTCATTCTCTTCCGAATTGAGGGATTTTTATTCGGACTTTTATCACAGTCAGTGAAAAAAGCGTCAGGTCTATCAAGATACGTCATCTCTGCTTTGTTAAGGTAGAAATGGTTTTAATAATTGTGCCTTGGGATATGAGTTTCGCACAATAAAAGAGAAGGATCGCGCCTTTTACTTCTAATTCTTCTTCCTTGTCTCAGCTCTAAGCTGATCATACGTAAAAATCAATCGGATTCTTCGCAAAATGTTCAATGTGTTTCATGACAAATTTTCTGCTGGTCAGAAACATTTTTTACAAAAAAAAAGAAAATATTTCGATACCGGATCGATGCATATTCAATATTCATTTGCAATCTATTATTTTCTCATAAATTAATCAGAACAACGGTATCACGATAATACTTTGATACGTTCTCAATAGAGTTTTTACTTGAGAATGCTCGATTATATCGCGATGTTTCGATACATATATATGATATATATATATATATATATATATATACGAATATTCGATCTATATATAAATGTGGCTTTCGAAAATAGAAACTTACGATCCCAATGTACACCGCCACATGCATTTATGTGATT